>JAUMHF010000008.1:8607450-8649902 GCA_032359275.1 Microctenopoma steveboyesi
GAGAGAGAGAGAGAGAGAGAGAGAGAGAGAGAGAGAGAGAGAGCGAGAGAGAGAGCGAGAGAGAGAGCGAGAGAGATCGACAAGTTGCAGCTTGACACAATCTCTTTATGGCTGTGACTAAAGGTTATTCAAACTATTCATTGTATTTATATAATTTGATCAACTGATAGATTGATAATTGTTTAAATAAAATAAGAAAAATAATAATGTGTTTCCCAGAGTCCATTCTACTGACACAGAGAGTGACTGACATTACAAAGAATAAAAAAGATTTTCATGCTGTGAATCATCAGTGATTTGCAAATAAAAATACAAAACCAAGGTATAATTGTGTATATCTCATGTAAATTTGCTTACAAAGGTGGGCAGGCGTGTGTGTTGCAAGGCTCGTCCTCAGGGAGCGGTTTGGTTGCAGAGTCACATTCCCTTTCTCGGACTTCCTCGTCTGTGTGCCGGTTTATACACAGAATGACTCTGTGCTGAGAACCTGCACAAAGAGAGCGACACACAGATCGATGCAGACTTGAGTCCCATGTTCTTGTATTTGCACGCAGCAACCAACGGAGGGAGACACAGTCTCACTCAGATGAAGCACATTTTTGTCAAATGACACGTGTGTATATGTTTTATGAGAGTTTGACCTTTGCCACAGGAAGAAGAACACTCTGTGAGTTCCCCTCTCCTCCAAACATATGGTGACTGCGTGTCCAGAGGCAGGTCAGTGCGAGGAGGGATTCGAGCATTCCTGTTAGGTGCAGATCCTCGTTGTATCCTCTCAGGTGTCCACCGGTCTGAGGAGGGGGGAGAATACACAGAGGAGGAGGAGGACGAAGAGGGAAAAGAAGGCACTGGAACCGCAGGAGCGAGAGGAGACTCTTCTACTGACACAGTGAGGGGACCTGGAACAGAAAAAGATATTAATACAAATGAGAAGGGGAAGAAAAGATGGAGGAGAGGGAAAGACTGGGAAGTAGACATGAGGAGGAGCAGAAAATGATGATAATCATGCCGTCTTTATTTTTTTCTTTCTGGAGAAATGGTCGATAAACTGTGAGGAAATAAAGCTGAAATATTGAGAATAGTAGGAAGGCAGTGAATCACTGACTAATAATGTCACGATGAGGTCAGGGTCTCAGCGGACATGTGGACTAGATAGTCCCATCTAGGTCATACACAAGCACACAAACACATTTTTACAACAGCCCCTCCCACTCAGCCCACAACCACACCCATTCTAATCAATAGACACGTCAATCGCTCTCATTTGAGTTGGTGTTTCCTTGGGTAATTCGGAAAGTATGAATCTTGCAATCCTGCATTTGATTTAGAGTTTGATTCAGTTCTGTCACTGACAAGAGTAAACTGTGCTGTACATATCTCCTGTCTGTCCGTGCTACTGCATGAAACATGCAGAAAAATCACAGCTTGGCAAACAGGAAAAGGAGAAAGTTGGAGAGCAGATGACTTACTGCGGAGGGGTGCCCTCGCTGGCTCTCGCTCCCATGACCTTTCTCTAGGTGCCTCCCTGGCTGCCTCCCTCGGTCTCTCTGGGAACCTCTCCCGCTCAACCTCCTTTTTCTCCACAGGGGTGTAAAACTCATAGTCAATGCCGGGGTTCTCCTTGTGGAAAATTATCTGTGAAGCAAACAGAATTGGAGGTGGAGCAGCTAGTGACAAGAAACACACAAAAGCAACTTTTACTGATCCCTGTATGAAACGTACGTCGCGCCTGTCCTGGCGAGGAGTCGGTGTCATGCTTCAGGATGATTTCAGCAAATATTTCTCAAAACAAAATATTATGGGTTACTGAGTTTGGAATCGTTGGTTAAAGTCTGGGTCTGAATACGTCCTGAAGTGACTGTCTGTCCCCACTTTTACAGTGAAACCAATCGTACCAAACTTGATATGCGTTAGTCAAGGTCATCTAAAGTTGACCTGCAGCAGTCCCATGGCAACGACCATTTCATCTGCTATACTTTGCTTGATGTCATTTGATCAATGGCTCTACAGCATCTGCGGGCACTGCACTTGTGTGCAGAGTGAAATATGAGTAAATGAAGTGACAACTGTGTCAGACTGATTTGATGGCAGTGGTGGAAACTGAGAACAAATCATTCAGTAATATATATGTAAGCAGCGCGTGTGGCTGAGGGCATATGTCTGAATTTCTTGTGTCATCCCTTAAAGACAAAACTAACATTCTGGCTGTTATGAGCCTTTACTATAGAAAGCATAGAGATAACAAAAATAAAAGAGATAGGGATACAACAAAGACTTTAAATCAAATCACACACTGCAATACAGGTACTTTTGTTGTTCTACTGTTTGTTTTGCAGCATTGCAGCCTCTCAGTCCAGCTGTCGTGGTTACAGATTTGTAGTCTTTTTAGGTCTTATTTCTATATCCGGAGGACATAAACTGTGGCTTTGATAGATGCTTGCTATTTTTACCCCCTCCTGTCCTGTAACCACTGGATGTAAAACTGACCCCTATTCTTTAATAAGATTTTAGCCTGAGGAGAGAACTGTTATTATTAAGCAGTGGATAGTCCGACGTGGCTCAGGTCAAGCTTTAGTGTAGCTGTTTTTATCCGGCCAAAAGGCTATTACAGTGCTGCCTATCTTTACACAAATCATGACAGCATTGCCTCGAGTTTACTGTGTGTGATTCTCAACTTTTGACGCGCCCTGGTTGATGTTTGCTCACAGGCTTAAAATAAATGCCTTTCTGCTTGTACTTACATATAGCTGTAGCTGTGTGGTGGTTGGTCCTGGGGCACTGAGGGATTCTCCTTTCTCTGCTTCCCCTTCTGCCTGAGCTCTGGGTCGTGTGTAGGTGAAGGTAGTCCCCCCTGCCTGATACTCTCCTGGAGGGTCCACAGCCCAACGCCCATTCACCACTGAAGCCCCCGCGCCACTCCTCATGGCTAAAGACATTTGTGTGGGTGTAGTAATATCAGAAGGACAGAAAAGAGGAATGGATTAAGATTTAAGTTAAGTTTTCATTTCACTTTAGTCTAGTGAATTCTTAGTCATCCCCCACAAATCATCCAACACACTCTCAGACAGATAAACTCAGACTTTGGAGTACTGTCTCGTTACCAAACAGGAGGCTGGCAAGACAACACTGACACATACATGCTTCACTGGCTCTAACAATACTAGATTTATCAGCCCTGAGCCTGCAAGGCCACAAAATTTACAATCTTAGATTGAGCCAGCTCACACATGGGCCAAATCTCATTCCCAAATCCGCAATTTCCTCGCCAACGTCTCACTTTCACTGGATCTGTAAAATGTATTATTCACAAAATCTTAAGCTTCACATATGTGTATGAGAGTGAGTGTCTACTACCATCTTACCGAGATAGTTAGGACCTGCTTGTCTCTCCGTGATGTTAATGAAAGTAGCTCCAGGTGGGATATCCAGGATCTTGTGGTAACCAAGGGGCACCGTGACATTTTGGAAGCTCCCCGTCACCTTTCGACAGGAGGTGTCCCTCCCACCACATATTCCACACTTGTCAATCACAGAGCCAGAGCCCAGTGCCCCATCACAACCCTCAGTCTGAAAAGGTAAGAAGGTATAGGATGTGATTGATGGGTTATACAATGGAGCAAAAGTGGGGCAGAGGAACAAAGGAGACGTGACGGAGTGGATTAGAGCGGGTACATGGCAGAAAAAAGTCCTTGTTGATATTTCACATCCACTGACTGTGTTTATTTGGCTGTTGATTGTATAAATTGGTAACTGTTGCTCGTCAGATTCTAGCCAGGAACAAAATGAACGGAACGAAACCAAATCTGAGAGTAAGAACGCAAATGAGAGAAAGAACGTGAGACAAGAGGCCCAGAGCAGGGTAATAAAAAGTACTGGAGACACATTTAAAGGTTTAAGTCAGGAGACATGAGACTACGAGATCCAGGTCATGGACTCTCTCATCCAGCTAAAAGCAGCGACTTGGGCTCAGACACCTGAAGCAAACATCTCACACATACAAAATTAAATCCACCTACCAGACACCGTCCTTCCACGCACACGTCGTTTGAGCTGACGTTGAAGCAGCGAGTCCCGTCTCTGACGCGCTCAGCCTGGCGAACATAGAAACGATAGCCAGCTGGTCTGCAGGTAAGCTCGCACTGCTTGTCCACACCAACTGAAGCGCAAAAAAACAGCATAACAGGATTATTGCACAACATAAAGTGTCACTGAGATCACCCGAGGCTGTGCAGTTTCTGTATGCATCTGCCTTGTGAGAACGAGGTGCAGCTGGGCGATGAACGTCTTTCCATGTGGTCAGGAAACCAGGGCCAGATCATATAATCCCCGACAGTCAGACAGTGAGACGGTGATTAGCCATTTCCCCTGCTGCTCACTTGAGAGTAAACTCACTGCTGCTGCTGCCCCTTCGTAGGAGATACTTTCCCAGGAGAATGGTATAAACACAAGCTTGAGCAAGGTCAAGTTTAATGGAGGAACCCAGCGGGTGCACGCTGCATTGAAATATATATATGTATATAAGAAAATCTCTTCAAGGTAAAAGAGCAAATGAAAAGTTCTAGAATATTCAGAGAACAGGCGAAAGATAAGTGTAGATTACAGAGGATCTCTTCAGTGTACAAGCAAAAAGTGTAGAGAAGGTAAGAAGAGTGTGTGTGGTGAAATACAGACAGGAGGTGTGAAGGAGTAGTAATAGGATTGTTGGGACAAATGCTTTTTTGCTTCTCTTCTAAACTTGAAACAAGAGGATCGAATAATCTTCCTAAAACTCCACATCATCATATCTGCATTCTATTTGTGTGCATTATTTAACTCTCGGCAAAGTCAGGCTAGCCTGATGAACACATCTCACAGAATACAGTGATCACAACAGAGAGTCAGCACAGGCAGAAACCCCTGCTGACCCCCGTCCATCACAACATTATAAACACCGGGTGGTACTAATCAGTGACGGGTCTATGTATGTGTAATGTTTTGGCTTTTGCTTTTGTGTGTGTGGTCATTTTCTCTGCACAGCAGAAATACATCCACTAATGAATTCAATAAAAAATTAACAACAACACTTTGCCAAGAGTGGTCAAAAAACTTTTCTCCAATTGTGTTATTCTGTCATTAAGGCAGTTTGAAAAGCAGGGTTTTCTTTGACATTTTAAAGTAATCAAATCATTTTCACCGTGGCAACAGTTCTTCTCCAGAAAATAGTCCAGAGCCCCCCTCATCTTTAAAGTCAAATGATTCATAGGAGACAGCCCAGAACAAGTCTTAGGAAAGAGAGACAACACAGACCCCTGCTTCCAAGAGTCCAAGAGAGAGTGTGTGGTATGTAAAGTAAACAAAAGACATTCATATGCCTTCACAGAATCTCTGAAAGTACAACAATACCTCTGCACATACAATTCAAGCAGTACACCAGACTCTGTAAATTACACAGCAAAGCCTCTGTACAGAGAAGGATTAGTAAAACTGGACTGCTAAGATTCCATTTCAGCAGCAAACAAAGGGATCAGGTGTAAACGAGCTTGCAGAGTTAACCAAGTATTATTTGGCTTTCTTTAGCAGACTCTACATGGATGAAACATTTTGTGAGTTTTGACAAAAAACACCTAAATTATTATCTATCCATTCATTTTCCTAACTGCTTGTCCTTGTAAGAGTCGCAGTGGCTGGAGTCTATCCCAGCTGTCATGGGGCAGGAGGTGGGGTACACCCTGGACAGCCATACAAGCTCAGTCACACCTATGGACCATTTCAACCAAACATGCATGTCTTTGGCTGGTGGGAGGAAGGTGGAGTACCCGGAGAGAACTACGCAGGCAGAACATGCAAACCGCACACAGAAAGGCACCGGGCCGACCCAGGGGTCAGCTGTGAGGCGATAAAAACAACGGGCCACAACCGATATTATTAAATGGTTTTAAAAGAGTTTAGTAGAACAGATTCATCAGAGATGATCAGAGAAGTATTTCTAAAAGAAACAGAAACATACTACAGTTATATGTTAAATTATAAAGCTTCATTAGCTAATTTTGACTAGGTTTAACTGCGCCATCCAAATGAGACAAATGTTTTCCAGCCTGTCTGCTATTATTATTTCGCTACTGTCTAATAACTGCAGAGATACTGACATAAATTTAGAAAGGAAAAGAAAGAGAGGCAGGTTCCCACCCTGACACCCTTCACCCTCGTCCTCTCTTTCCATCGGTCACAGTTATCTTTGAGAGATTAGGCTGGAGACAGGGACAGAAAAGAGAGCTAAAAGCGGGAGACATGTTTTTCATGCCCTGCCTCTATTTCTGTTTTTTTCCTTCTTGTTTTCTCTCATTCTCCATCTTTTCTTCGACTTTTCCTGAAGTCATGCTCAAGCACTCTCCAAATCCCAAGCACTTTTACTCTGTTCTCCCTATTTTGGTCTTTTACTTGTCTCTTGCTAGTTCCCTCTTCTTCTGTTTCTCTCTTTGCCTCCACCTCTGGCCTCTCTCTCTCTTCCACTATCTCTCTCTCCCTCTCTGAGCTTAGTGTTCAGACAGTGGAATATATGTTGACTAAATATACTTCCTCACTATCTCTCCGTCTAAACAAACTCCAACGGGGAGAGAGAAAGAGAAAGGCAGTGGGACAGGAAGAGGGGAGGATGGGTGGGCTTGGAGGGGATGAGGCCTGAAAAAAAAGCGAATATTCAAGTAAAACAACACCTGCACGTGCAGAGCTTACAAAACTGCAGAGATACTGCTTTCAGAGCTGAGCTTATTGAGGGGAAATTAGTGAGGACGATCACCTCTGTGATTTCTAACCACAGTGGCTCTGTGACTTGGGGACTGTCACTTTGCAGGCATCATGAGAAATACATTAGCAAGAGTCACAGAGGTTTAACATAAATCCTCATGCAGCACCGTACAGAGGTCTCAACAGATGAGTGCAGCTGGACAGAAATGACTAATACACTAGTCAGAGGCACACGCACACACACACACAGTCCTCACAGCCTCCAGTTTGTTGATGGGAAACCAGATATGAAGGTTTGGGTTGCAGCCAGTGGGACTGGACTGAAGTAAACAGAGTGATAGAGTTTACTTAGCAGAGTGGAGAAGGATCATCTCCAGCACAGATTGACTGTGTCTGACTCAGCCTACGTCACCTGCAAATACCTTTGACACAATAATATATAGAAACCCACATCAGAGTCACCAGAAATATGACTTCTAGCTATTAGGGGACTTGCTTTTTCCAAGAGAACAACTTCAGCAGTATGACTAAATCCTTACTTTCTAATGAGCTGTATGGGTTATCCCTATACCTCCCTAGCAACGGTGGCCTCTGCTTCTCCTCCCCTCATGCTCACTGTCATCTTCTCAGCAGATCTCAGTGGTTAAAAATGAATTAAAACAACAGCTCAGTTGATGAGAAGGAGAAATAAAGAACAGCAAATAAGGATAAATACAGTAATCTAATAAAAATAAAAGAATTTATAATAATAAATAATAAAATAATCTCCCCTTCAAAAAACTGTAGCAGTAGTAGAGTTGTGTGAAGGGGGCTTTCCCGTGTGTTACGCAGACAGTCTGACTCCAGCTGATACCCTAGCATTGACTCCTGGCACAGATGTACAACATACATTATCTAGATCTGGCTCTGTCCTCAAACATGCCTCAAACCTGCCGTCAGTCTGCTTCGACAAACACCCAGTAAAATGAAGGGCTACAAAACAATGAGCTGAACATTAAAATAAAACACTAGTTAGTGCAGCTTTAACCTTCAGTGTTTTACGCTGCCATGCTCCAGTTTCATGCATCAAATAGTGACTGTGAGTGTGATTGTTTGGCCTTGTGTATGTGAGTAAGTGAGTGAATGAGTGTATGTGATGCTGGTCTAGTGTGTCTAGCTCTATGCTCTCATAGTGTGTGTGTGTGTGTGTGTTTTGAGGAACACTACAACAATCACGGACTGATACACAAACATACACGTACTATAATTTTTCCACACATTATCTCAGATGCATTAAGCCGTTCATCTACAGTATAACAGCACTTGCCAGTAAAGTCACTGTGCAAATACACAGAGGCGCGTACACAGATTTATAACGACAAATACTGTTGATATCATCTCACAGCTGTGTTTCTCTCTTCTCATTCCTTCCTCCCATACCCCCATGTTTGTAATATTCCTTCTATTTCTTTCTTTCCCTGCGGCAGTAGGAACCCAAGACAAACAGGCACAATCGTCACTGTGCTGAACTTTTGTACATTTAGCAAAGTAAACAAACACACGCTCACACATACAAAGAAACACACACACAAGCCACGTAGCCTCCCTTTGCTTCCAACCGTCATGTGACTAAACACTTGAATCGCATCACCCCTCACCTCTGTCTCTCTCTTCTCTTCTCTCCCTCTTTCTTTATCTCATTCTGTAGGAATCTTTGTGCTTAGTCAGAGCTGGGAGGAGAAGCTTCGCATGAGGGGAAGGGAGAAGGGAGATGTTGGACAAATGAGAGGAAAATAAGTGGAGGGAGATCGTTTTGCACAAAGAATAAAAGCCTACTGAGTTCCAGTCATTCTCTTTTGCTCTTGACTCCCAGCCGCCTCGACGCTCCGTGTAGATGCTCCGATGAGAGGAGGGGACTGTGTTGGGTTGAACTTGCAGTGGAGGCATGCAAATGCACACTAATACCAGACCAGATTTAACTCACTTAAAGTCACATTTTACTTTTCACCCCTCCCCCTCCTATTATCATGCTGAAGCACTGCACAGCTAAACTTAAAACGGTGTTTCAGGTTACCCTCAGTGAAAGGTTCCCAGTCATAGAGGCGACCCATGAACTCCTGGGTGTTGAAGGCTGCACACTGCTCTGCTCTCGAGTCCAAAGCACCTCCACCACACACCTGGAGGAGAAACAGAGACCAGAAAAGAGAGAGAAGTAAAACATTTAGTGCCATACTTTGAACTAATAGGAAATCATCCAGCTATTAAACCTGATTCTCTCCCAGTCCCCGGAGACGTTAAGGGCGGAGTGGACTGTTGTGAGGAAAACCAGCTAATAAAGGAGGAGAGGTTTAACTCATGGCCAACACGCTATACCCTTCTACGCGCACTCACACAGTCTCCACGGTGCCTTTGGCAGGCAGCAAGTGTATTAGAACCATATGGAAATAATAGATATTTTGGAAGCTGCTGCTGCGTAAACCCACAGCGGCTCTCAGAGCATGACCACAGAATGTGACTGTGTGAGCACATGTCCAACTCGCGTGGTCCGTACGGAGCCATTTAGTGAAAAGAATTTTAGCATACCTGCTCATAAAAGGTTTAGCCTGCGCTGCCTGTAACTCAGTGAGAGGTATGGTCAGTGCACAACGCACACACACGCAGACACACACACACACACATGCATGCACACACGCACAGTAGTGTAAATTAATAAGAGTTTCTACTTTTGAACAGACCTACATGTTCAGCCTGAGATAAATGTAAACAATTTCTTTAACATCTGTGCTTTCTACCTAAGCAGTGTTTTCAATGTAGCATATTCAGATAATTTTACTGCCTGGTCAAAATGTTTACAACCTTCTGATAAACAGCTGGTCCACACACTCTTGCATGCCGAACACAGAGCCTCCAGATCTCCTTTCAACTCTAATCTCCAGCAGCTATGCAATCTTCTTGTCTTTTTCTTCTCCCTTTATTTGATTCGTTCCTGTATTTCTCTACACAGCTGTCACAAACAGCTGGAAAGCTGCTAGTAACTCAAGGGCAAGGGGATTTAGTCAAGTCACACACACACACACACACAGGCGCACAATAAAACGTGAAAGCATGCACTCAATGACACATGCCTTGTTAAATTACTCACTTACACTGTGACTACATATATTACGTATTTGTGTGTGTAAGAATGCATCAAGCCGTCATGTCACAAGCTTATGAGGTGTACTCAGTCGCCACAGTTTCACACTGCTCAAACAGACTTAATTTTGTGTTTTCATGGTCAGTTTGTTTTTTATGAGTGTCTTTCAGCTGCATCCACTGAACACGCGAGTACGAGCACTTGATTGTCAGTGTAAGCATGTGACCTGATGTTTTCGAGAAACCGCGTAAATCTGCCCGGATGTGTGTAAAATGCGATTGGTAATGGTTGTAAATATTTCTGAGTGACATAAACATGTTGGGCCCCAATTTAAACTAGACAGTTTCTGTGCATTGGTGCATGTGTGGGCCTGTAAGATCACCCAAAACACACATGCGCAGAGATGGTAAAATATATAAAACATCTAAAAGATGATGTGAAATGAAAAGAAAGAATGCAAGAATAAGTCAAGTCACTGTGCATTCCTGCACTGGTGAACATGTGGCTGCTCCCGTCATAGCAGTCATATGTCGGCAGTCAAGTGAGTGTGTCTCCCAAAAGAGTTTAGGGTGTGTAAAACAGGGGGAGGCTAATGGACTGAATGGAGAAAGAAGGAGGGGAGGTGAAATGAGAGTAAAAACAGAGGAGAGATGTGTGCGCTGGTGTTTTAGGGTTCTGAAGGAGAACATGTGTGTGTTATTGTTACTGCAGTTGTACTGTCTGTGCAGGGTGACCGTCATGGGGAGCATGCACAGGGGGACAGATAAAGGGCAAGTGGCTGTTTTAATGAACCAAAGATCAAGAGAACACGTTCACAGGAATTAAAAAGGGTCTGTCGTTTGTGGTCAGTTTTTTTCTCAAGTGAAATGAGTCACTTAAGAAACGAGAGCTTTAAAACTCACTGGCCCTAACACCAGTAAATTAACCTGTGCGTAAACCAATTTAACCAAATGTAATAGGCCTACATAAAACAGTTTATATATATAGCTATAACACTTTTTGTTAGATAAATCCTCTTTTTAATGGCTGCGTATGCTTAGTGGATGATGAGGAGAAGCAGAGAGCAGGTGAAAAAAAAGTGAATACAGCTGGTTAAAGAGAGAGTCAGTGTTTTTTGTACAGGAGCTGTGAAAGTTATAGATGTGTTTTACTGCCAGCGAAGGGGGGGAGGGTATGTGTGCACATTTTGGAGCATGTGAAGGAGGAGGGGGGAGTTAAAGGCCTAAAGACCCTGTGCTGAACACACACACACTCACACACACACACACACACACACACACACGCAAATGCCAACACACAGAAGCCAGGCTCCTCATCACACATTACACAGTTACGTGAAAATCAAACACCACCTCAGACGAGGCCAATGTGTTTTGAGAAGGAACAGATTACGTGGACATTGGGAACCCTTTCACCACATGTGCGATTTCATGGCGAAGGCCCGGGTGACACGCTGTCTTCCTCCTGATCAATGCAGTATCACTCTCCATGCAAGTCTGTTCCTGCACAGCAGAACACATTGCCCCTGGTTGGAGCTGGCTGGTCATTCCTCAAGCATTACTGCAGCCTTACACAGACAAAACACTGACCACTGGCCCCTGCAGCCATAAATCAACATCACGGACTAATCACGTAACACGCGCACCCAAATCCATCACATATGTTGTTATGTGTGTGCCCGCGTTCACGCGTGTGTTTGTCCTCTGTGATTAACATTCTCTAGTTAACCTTGTGACCATGGCCGTGTACCGGTGCTTTGCGGAGCACCACCCGGGCTTAAGCCTTGACCTCAGAGGAAGTCAGGAGTCGTCCAAACTGTTTAATTGTTCCAAACAAAGAAAAACACCCCTAGATAAACACTGCAACCACAGGATCGACAGCCTGTCCATGTTCCTCTTTCTGTGTAGCTGCTCTACAAACCCACATCATCCTGGGTTTATGCACAGTGGTGGCTCTCGATCTAACACATCATTTCACAGTAATGTCAGGGGGATATTTGAGACAAAGAATGAAGTGTGAACAACTTTAGGTTTTGTTCTCAGGACTTGTTTTCAGTTCCCATGTTTTTACCATATACAGTAAAGCTGCTTCCTTCGTCTGGAACCTTCTTCAGTGTGGTTTCCTCCTAAAAACTCCCGTCTCTTTCTATGAAATTAGATCGTTGCTGCAAAACAGAACTAACACAAAAATTATTTAAAGCCCATTTGCCAATTAAGTGTAACTTACTAAAACTTGCAAAATGTAATTCCAGCAACGTCTTTCACAAGAGTCGGTGCCTTCCCTATGTTTTTGCTTTCCCCTTTCCTTGTTTGTGAAAGGCAGTGATCTGTTCTCTCTTTTTTTTATTTCTTTTAAACTTTAGACAGTTGTGAACAGATGTGCTCTTTCTCAAGCACATCTAGTGCATCAAGATACAGTCCACTACCTGGACAAAAAAAGGAAACTATCGAGGAGGCGGGTGGAGAAAAACTCTCGAGTGACATCTATTGATTGATTTCATTATACGGCACGTGTTTATCCTATGCTCTTTATCTGTAATGAGACTCTGTCACTGGTGCAGGTGTTGGACATGAATTATCACAGTAATGCTGCCCTCTTTGAAACCAATAGTTTGCCACTTCTAACAGCAGGAGAAGTGGAAAACTGCCTGGCTCTGCCCGAATGTAAAAACAAATTCTCCTACCAGTACCTCTAAAGCTCACTCACTAACATGTTGCGTCTTGTTTGTTTAATATGTACCATAACTAAAGTGTAAAAACCACATGTTTTGGTTTTATGGTTTCATGTGCCAGACTATTTCCTGGAGTCTTTTCATCAATGTTTTTGCACTTTGGTTTTCATACGGATTAAGAAAACAAGATAAAACATGTTAATTGCTGAGCTTTGGAGAGTCGGCTCAGCAGATTCTGTTACTTTGGATGGAGCAAGTGTTGATGTTTCCCTGTTTCCAATCGTTAAGCAAAGCTGGTTGGTAGGTAGGTTCATAGTTACTGTCCAGACATGAGAGTGGTACGATTCTACCGTGATCTATGCCTTTCAAAGAAAAAGCTATAAATTCCCCAAATATTGAGCTCCAGCGTAGAAAAAAGAGAAAGGATCAAAAGGTGTGAGTAAAGGGACTGAAAGGGATTAAAAAAACATGAAAGAAATATCTGATGGGAACTGAGTGCACACAGGAGCTGATGTAAACAGATGTTAACAAGCAGAGGTGCCTGTTTTTTTGTAGAAAAGCAGACATTGCTGCTTGTTAAAGTTCCCAGCAAAGAAAGTTCCGATCAGTCTAAATGAGGCCATGTGGCTGAGTGTTTGCGTCTGTTTGTGCTATGACCCAACACATCTGGGCCTGTTTGTCCCTTCACGAGAACAACAGTGAGCGTGGCAGCGTGTGCACACACTGACGAGAGTCGCTCCCTACTGAAATGTCAAAATAATATATTTCCTGTGTAATGACAGGCAGTGATTAGATCAGTGGACTCAGCCTGAGGTCATGTTACTGTGCCTGGTACAGTAGGTACAACATAAACTCCTCGGGTTTAGGCTACAGGGGTGAGATCAGTAACATTTACTACAATGTACGCGTTATTGTTAAAGTCTGGCAAATAACACAGGATCATAAAATAAGTTACTGTGTTCAATCTACATAAATCACAGTTAATTTCCTTGGCGATAAAGGTGTTGTATTTGCATATTCACTAGTTACAGAAGCATCTCCTCTCCCTGACCTTTGCAGTCATATTTCATGTAATATTTGGGGGTTTGTTCTTTTTCTGATGGACTTGAAGGAAAAATCTAAATAGTTGTCCAAGGTTCTCTGAGGACAAACCCCCAGCCTCAGACTAAGGTGTTTCTCTTTCTCTGGATTTGGCAGCTGGGCATTACAATGACAGCATTCAGAGAGGTTTTAGATTACATCATACTGAAAGTACAAAAACGAGGGAGGAATAGTGAACGGCCCTGGTGAAAGTGGCACTCTTTGGTTTCCTGGTATTGATCTGATTAGTTGATACGGTGAACTGCTACCTCCGTACATATTCAGCCCTTCCTTGCTGTTGCTGTGGGACACACTGTTCTGGGCAGATATTTACTCTGAAGCGGGGGACAAAAACAGAAGCTAAGGCTGGATGCAGTGATTAGAGTGAAAGACTGCGTTTCTGTGTAAGTATCTGCTTCACGCTGGTATGTCTCTTCTTTTGTCTCAGGCGGCAGCTTCTTCTCAAATTGCACCTTTTCCTCCCTGCTCCCTCTGACAGAATAACTGCTTCTCTTGTTACACTCGGCTCTCGCCTGCTCACACACCAACGTTTCCATGGCTCTTTCTCACTTCCTTTCTTTTTCTCTCCATTACGCTCTGTCTTTTGCCACTGCTGACCATCCCTCCCCTGACTCTCTGTCTGGTCCTTTCATGCACATTCACAGTCCTCATCCTCACTGGCCTTCACCTCCATTTCTTCTTTGGCTCCCTCCCTCCCACCTCTTTGTCCCCTTGCCCTTTAGCTTGCCCTCCCACCACTGTGGCTAAAAACAGTACTCTCTTTCACTACTGCTTAACTACGTCACGTCCTTTACCTCCCTCCCCTCATACCCTAACTCTAACACTTTCACACACATCTCACACACTCTTCCCCTTTTGCCCTTCTCGTTTCCCCTGTCCCCTTCATGGTTCCCCTCTTGCTCCTACGCAACAGTAAAAACACACTCATACAGACAGACAGTCACTGCTGTGATGGGCCTCAGGCACGCTGTGTCATGACAAACACACCTAATAGTTAATGGGATGTGTCACACACACACACACACACACTTCTCCACAATGCATACGAGTCTGGGCAAAGAACTCCATTCACTATCATTTTAAACAGTGATAGAACATATAAATATGTGGACCAACACTCTGCAGTAGCAAACAAGGCAGCAGAAACTCATGTTGGGTAAATATGTAACCCAGTGAGTCAGCCCGAACCGTCACAGGACTGCTATTAGCGCTGCTGGCACACACAGCGCCTGTTTGCTGCCAGCTACTAAATCTGTTTAAACACGGGGACTATCGCATTCAGCCGGCCAGAGACAGAGAGAGAGCGAAAGGAGACATGGATGAAAGACAACACAAGATGAAAGAGAGGCTGCTGAATTATCTAAAGAGAGGAGAAAGTCAAGGGCCCCAGAGCGCCAGCCCCGGCTCCAAATTCAAGTGTCTACTTCCAGTCAGTAAGAACCAGTTGTAGACGTGATATGTGAGAGTGAAAATGTGTGCGTGGTATTTGTTACCCTCAATGTTATCATGTCCCCCCCCCCCCGTGCTTTCTCTTAAGGATGACCCGCTAAAAGTGGTCTGCTGGTGTAAATATACATGTGCATGTGTGTAAACATTTGTCCCCTCTTTCGAATCTGAACAGGATCAGTTTTTTCATTTTTAAATCTTTCTCCATCTGTCATGTGTGATCATCATCATCGGTCTTCTATAAAAACAGTTCTCATCAGTGCATTGATAATGTTTTTTTCATATCAGTGAGGTGAGCGCTTTGCAAAGATTGTTTCTTTGGCAAAGAAAAACTGCCTTTGAAAAGTAACGTTGTCTCAAAATGTCCAAAAAAACAGCTCCTTTTCAGAAATGACAAATGAAGATTTGAATTTAAACCAAATTCTCTCTGATGCAACATAAGTAAACAGCCCTAAAATGTGTCTGTGTAGAATACTAATATGTAATGCAAACCTCTTTGTAGGATAATAAAAGGACGTAGCTCTGTGATTTAATAAATTATAGTGTAATAAAATCATATTTGTCAATGTTACATTGTTTAAGACAAAAACAGATTCAAACTGAACTCTGTGACTTTCCATCATTTTTGTGCCTCTTTCCTGATCCCCGGGGATAAGATCTGACTGATTGATGTTTTTGAAAAATGGCAAAGACGCTGGAAGGTTGTGTGGAAACCTGATGTTAATTTAAAGCAGCGATTGCAAAAAGTGGAAAATGTGCGAGTTAGCCAATTGTGATGCTGCAGCTGATTTTGATGAGCGCAGCCTATATGAAATGTGTCACAAGTTTTCCAGCACAGGTGCAGTCTGACAAAGTGATCTAACAAACTGGCTGGTGTGCTCCTTTTCTGCTTTTAATGTATCTATGGATATAAAAACAGTTAACAGGAAGACTCACCTGACCACAGAAAAGTCGCCGTGAAATAAAAAAAACATCTACTGCATTCACTCTCAATGCTGCACTTAATTGAGTGAAATCAAGCGCTGCATTCCTGTCTCTCGTGAAACCCGAGTAACTGCAACACCAACCTCGGCTTCTCACCTGTGTATTGAGGGTGACTTACTGTCCTGCCTGCCCGCTCTTCTTGGCAGCATGCATGCATACTTTGACACTGATAATACCCTCACTGTGCTGCGCTGAGAGGTCGCTGGCTCAGTCGCCGTTGCAGGCAGACAGACAGGACATTACATCAATACACACATTTATGCACAACAGCACGAGCAAACACTTGCTCATTCTCACGCGTATGTGCAGACTCGTGCACCCTCGCGCGTACAGCTTCACGTCAGCTTCACTCTGGTTGTGACCCTGAAAATACATAAGCCTTGGAGCAGCAGACGCCGTATCAGTCAGTTTCCATTCGAGTGCTCTTTGACAAGAAAGTAGTGTTGCAGCTGGGGAATGCTCAACCTATCAAATACACTCTGCTGACCTTCAACTCCTCAGTTTGCACCTGCCTAACTGCAGTGCTCCCTTTACTACACAGCATGCACACAAAGCCAGCATGGCTGCGGACTAAACGGAATATTGATTATATTGCTGTCTGTTACAGGTGGAGACATTACCTGTGAGAAGCACCTGTGGTACTCCTTTTCTGGCCCAGAGCATCTGTACAGCTGGGGAGCTCCTCTTCCTCCCTCCCTGCCTGATTCGACTCCCAGGTGTGGGATGTGGGTATTCTGCAGTGGGTAGATGTTGCCGGGAGGTGGGATTTGGGGGGAAAAGCCTGGGTGAGGCTCCCTGTCTCTGTGCAGAGAGCTGGAGCGGTGGAGGGAGGAGGAAAACTGTGAAGCAACAGCGGGGGAGTTGGGGCGTGCGAAAGGAGAAATGGGGGGAGGTGGAACAGTGACAGAGTGCCAGTCAAAGTGGCGGCGGTTGAATGCTGATGGTGATGAGGAGCTTGGAAAGGAGTGAGAGGATGGGACTCTCTCTCTCCCTCGTCCGTGCTCGGTGCGGGGGTGTGATGGTCTGTCACCGCGGCGGTGTGGGTTGCCAGGTGACGTGGTGGTCGTCTGAACCTCCTCAGCAGCGGGTGACTGCGTGCTCTCCTGCTCCTTCTCCTCTCTTCTCTCTGCCTCTATGTCTTCCACACCCCTCCCTCTCTCCTCTTCCTCTCTCCTGTTGATGCCTGCATCATCTTCACTTTCAGGTTCATGTGGTGGAGCATCAGTGCCATTAACAGTGTGGCGAGCCTGACGATTGGGCCGATGCAGAGGTAGCGAGAAGGGGACCTTTCCATAACCAAACTGACCCGGACGGATGGAAGAAGACCTGTGAGACAAAACAAAAAAGACAATTTAGAGAGACTATGTCCAGCTATTTAGCTTCCCAGCATAATTACGACTGAGCCAGCAGACTTCAGTGAAGGGGAGGGCAATGCAGTATGAATGGCAAAAAGCACAATGATGTGATAACAGAAATGCAAGGCCCAAGGTGGACACAACTCCAGCTTCAAGAAATCAAACTAACATAACAGAGAAATCCTAGGCATGTTTCATCTCGCTGATCATCGACGTTTCTGCAAAAGATTCCCAGGACATCACAGAGTTTTCGAGCTCTGCCACCAACACAGGGATGAGTTGCAAATCTTTTTTTGTCCGCTCAGATGTGGTAGCTACTGCAATTCATCCTAACAACTGAGGTTTTATATTTATTTTAAACAAACCACAGTTGCTACTGCCTGCAACGCGAAACTCACTTCCTGCGCGATGCAACATTTTCCTGGAAAAGTCAAAGTCGTGGTGCTGAGTAAAGCAAATACGCAAAATCTGTGTTTCTGTTGCGTCAACTGACTTATGACTTGAACAATACACACGAAACACTTTGTTACACAAGAAGATGTTGAGAAATATAGATTTTTGGAGTCAAGTAGACAATGGATTTCTGACATCAATGTTTGTGAGTTTAAATAATAATATTAATAATGTATTGACAGATATTTGTTATGTAAATGTTTGTGATCAAGACATGGACTGAATGGGACTTTTTACAGCTGACGAACAAAGATTTGAATGCTCTAAAACATTCGCAGCACATGGTTGAATGAGATGCTGCTCCAGTATTTTCAATCAAATCACCTGCCCAATTATCTTGGACATAGTGATATGTATGTTGGCTAAAAGGTTTTATGTCCATCCGCTGAAGAATCTGCTGATGGAAGTTCTGAGCAGCTTGTTTGTTTCTCTACACTTTCTCGTTATTTTAGCATATTTTTCATTGAACATATTTGCCCCTACTGCTTAATGTGACTGTACGTTGTGTGGTATCTAACGGTCTGCTCTCACCCACCTCCTTGCAGGCAGACCCTCCTGATTGGTGGAAGCGGACCTTCTGCTCCCGCCTCCGACAGGCCTTGCTGCTCCTGGATTGGTTGGTCTCCGGATGACCCGTGGTGGCTGGTTGTAGCCACGTGAAGGAGTGCGATAGGGCGGACGATAAACAGACGCATGGTCTTGATTATTTTGGGGGAATTGGGGCTGGTAAAAAGGAGGCGATGGGTTGCTCTGTGCAGGTACAGGAGCTCCTCCTCCTCCGGTGGGGGTATTGCGAAATAGAGACAGTCCTGGGATTTGATTGGAGGAGGCAGGGGGTGATAGATAAGAAGTGTGTTGCCCGGGGTAATTAGGAGGGTAGTAGGGGCGCACAGGTGAGAGGACAGGACTTCCTATGCCCCCTGGTAGATACCCTGCCCAGTTGGGAGGAGAGTGGGAGAGAGGGCGGGTCTGTGGAGGTGGAGGAGGTAAACACGTCCTGCTCCTCTGTGAGACGCCAACACCGCACGTCTGAGAGCATTGTGACCACTCGCCCCACACAGACCAAACTCCCTCCACGGGCTCGGCATCCAGGGCCTGTCTGGACCTTCGGCCGGTCGCCTGACACACACACAGAGAGAGAGAGAGACGCTGGATGACAACTTAATCACCTGTTCAATTCACAGCATGCCGCCTCAGAGCATTCACTACAACCTGAGGAAACCAAAACATTCAGCATCAATAAAAGTCAGTGTTTTCAATCTGTAGATGGTGGTTGATGGTTTTGCTTACTATATATGTGTATATTGTGTATTCAAATACCTGGTTATCACAGTGAAATACAGGTAAAATAGGGGGTTTGATTCTAAAACTTAAAACATAGTTTGCAGGATAGAAAACTCTCTCTCCCTCTGACTTAACTTGACAAAAACGTGGCCATGATGAAATCTGAAATCTATGAAAGGACTTCACAGTGACTGAGGCCACTGATGAGCTGCAGTCTCGTGACTTTCCTTCCTCTGAGGCCAAAATATATATCCTGAGGTCTTCATACTTTGCTCAGCTTAAGAAAGACTCGTCCACCTGCCAGCAGCTTATGAGCAGCTGGATATAAATTCACTGGGACTGGTGTCATATGAACCGAAACAGCGTAATCAGGGCTGGTTTGGCAGGGCATCCGTGTTTGTATATACTGTATACCGCGTGTGAGCGTGTGCGCTCGTGTGTGTGGGTGCCAGGTCGTGGTTTATTGTGACTGTAGATAAATGTTTCTCCCCTCGTTTTATAACTGGAGCACTGGCCCGGTTGGCAGAGCAGCAAACATGAGAGCTGAACAAAAGTTTCCATTCAGAAAAGAACTGAAACATAAATCTCCGCTTCTCGCCCCCCCCCTCCCTCTCTGAGTGACTAAATGTGTGTCTACAGGGACAGAAATGTGGAGGTAAACACACTGTACAAACTGTTTGTGGATGGTGGTGGTGGGCAGGTGTAACCCCCCCCCCCTATGTGTGTGTGTGCGCGCGTGTGTGTGTGTGTGCGTGTGTGCGTGGTTTTATACATGTTCCTGTTTGCCCTGATGCTGTATTGTCCAGATTAAAAGAGTTCCTGTGTCTTTGTGAGGGTTGGAGAAAAGGAAGAGAGCGAGAGAGACTGGTGATGGGGGGGGGGGGGTAGACAGGCCTAATGACTCTGAGTATGTGAGTGTTTCTGGAAGGAAGGTGTGGTCTGTCATAATGAGTGACATCAAACACACAGCTGCCACATAACTGGGACCATTAATGAGCTTTGTGCAGTGACCCTGCAGCAGCCACCGCAGACCTCTGCAGCTACTGGTTAAAGCCCCTACGACACCGTACTGCCAGGTCTGGACCGGACACACATGTAGACCCCTGTTATTTCATTTCTTTAACAAATGAGCATATGGGTATTTCTGTGTGACCCCTGCAGCTGTGGGTCCTTCTGAACAAGTCGGAAACAGTATTCATGTGTCGTTTCCAGGCTGTGAAGAACCTCTTCGTAGGAACCTGACAAAGAACTTACTTGAACAAATGTGAAGGTCAAGATGAGGGGAGGATTACTGTCTGAGGGTGTCTTTATTTCCGTAAAGCTGCAGGAGCTGCATATTGTAAAAGTCATAATTCAAAATTAAGCTTTTAAAAGCCTCATTGTACTGACAAATGCAGAATGATGAGCTGAAAACAGAGATGTTTATCTTCACTGCTACAAAGTTGAGAAGGCGGCTGGAGTTAAATGATGCTTTAGTCACATTAACTTCTTCCAAAGTTAATGTGAAATTATTTTTTTTATGTTTTCCTTGATAGTAAATGTGTTGCTCAGCTGTTGTGACGGGAACGCAAAGAGACAAACTCTGGAAGACTTGATCTTGATCTCGATTTGTCCCACACATAACAGGCCCTGTGAATGTTGTGTTATACACTCGAATCGTTTTAGGGAGGTCTCTCTGCAGAAATTACAGGTTTAGTGCCAGATAACGTTTTCATCTAAATATGTGCTTTTGAGTAATGTTTTAGGACAGCTTTGAACAAAATGTGGATTGATCCTTTGGATGTCATCACCCTTCACCCCTCTAGTGACCCTTATAATGAGCTAATGACTCACCTTCCTCTTCGCAGTCTTCGTCACGGATGTCGTGACCACCACAAATCCCCACAGCACATAGAGCCTGAGGTGAAGGGGAGATAAATGGATACACTGAACATGACGTAAAATATCAACTGACACAAGCTTCATCTTTCTTGCTATTAGGCATCCTTAAACCTTTCCCTTTAAGTGAACTCTCAATTATGCCACTTTCTTTCTCACTGCGGGTGGCATGTGGTGCCCAGGATGAGGTGAACAAAAGTTTCTTTTTCCCTTCAAGGTTCGCAGGCAAACATCTCAATCAATCTCGGGGAAGCCTGCGAGGCGCTAACAAACTAATGGGTTTAAACAGCAAGCATGTTTTCTCTCTGCATGCCTCTCTGGATCTGTACACACCCTGAGGATGTGGTTTAACACACACACACACACACACCAGCCGCATGGGCGCATTTAGTCACAACATCCAAAATCATCTAGAGCTGTAAGGTACTTTTTATTTGAGGTTTGATGTTCAGAAAGGAGGTTTGTGGTGAGGGATGGTGTTGACTGCCTCCTTTAATTTGGGTTACAGTCCTTAAAATCGACATGAAACTGCTTTAGGAAGCATGTTGAACCACTACTGAGAGGACTATACAACACAATAAAAAAATCTGTGCTTCTGAAAAATGACTAAGTTCTGAAGTTTATTTGTTTCATTCAGAAAGATAAATGAACTTGTTTCAACAGAAGGGCAAAACATTTTCAAATCAGCAGCTTTGTCCACAGTTATCACAACAATTTCCATATAAGAGCCGAGACAAGTGTATTGGAAACAAGTGGAACACCGCTGGTGCTCAGAAAATAGCCCGAACATGATACTAAACGATTCGCTAAGACGGACATTCAGCGCTCACCACCAGAACCAGCCCATCACCGCAATCACCAGTCCGCAAGCCACATGTAGTCAGAGTAATTGGTCCCTTCTTCCCAGTGTGGTGCACCGCCGTGGTCTCTGGAAGACTACACAATTACCCCGAAAAGCACAGACAAAGGTCCCGCACAGTCCAACATAACAGAGCCGCTCAGGCCGAAGTAACGACCCCCTACCCGGGTCCACGTTTTCCTGCCGCTACAGTGGCACATTGTAGAATAAACTCAGAGCCGCGGGGACGGAGAGAGACACACAACACGGACAACTCACAAAAATCCACCCAGAGGAGAAAGAGACATTTCCAACCTAAGCCCACTCGCGTTCCGGTAAATTCCACCCACACACCCCGCTCCGCGCCTGGTGCGCAGCAACCAGGCGTCGTGCGTAAAAGACAGAACTTCACCACAATAACAACCTTAAAAAATCACACAAACGCTCAGGGCTGGATGCAAACTCGCCTGCGGGGTTGTGTACGCGCAGACTGAGAGACCCAGCAGGCTGTGGGAGTCAAAGTTTTACCTGAACAGTGAACCGAGCCGCATGCTCCTGCAGAGTCTCCCACAGCAGATCTCACTCCGATTCTAATCACCGATGCTGACTATGAGTCCAGCCTAGTGCTCTGTCGCGGTCCTAAAAGAAATGTGATGAAGTCCTACGTGGGATTGTTCCTCTGCTCTCTCTCCTTCTGTCCCCTTCCTCCTGTCACAGTCACTCCCCGTGATTTTTCAGGGTGGGAAGTGTTCTGTTTTTTCCCTCTCTTTCACTCGACAACTTTTTTCTTTGGATCTTTCTTATGAACTAGTGTGACGCCTGGCAGCCAGGGGTGCAAGGGAGAGAGAGAGAGAGAGAGAGAGAGAGAGAGAGAGAGAGAGAGAGAGGAGACACAAAATGGACAGATTACACAACTCTTTCACACGCATAAAACACACACTCCCACTGCCTCTCTGTGTCTCTCTCTTTCTCACACACACTCTCACTCTCTCTCTCACACACACTATGGGCCCTGACTAAGTTATAATAACTCTCAGAGCCGCTCTCTTAGTTGCACAATCCAACATAAGAATGCTCCATTGTACTAGGTCATACTGATCGGTAGTAATGATCTACTCATTGTCGGACACAGCCCAGTGCTGGCAGCATCTGCAGCAGAGACACTTTGCTGGGGAAGTACAAAGTATCGCGGGCTTACCATTGTGCCAATACAAACATTAATTGTTCTATAACAAAGTTACTGAGACAAGTTCAAAGTGGAGAATGATTCATTTTCTCTTTTGCACGCATCAAGTGTGGTTGTAATGCAAACTAGAATTGAACGATAGATGTCTGTGTTCCCTCATAATAGTTTAATCACAGTTAAACACTTGAAACACACATGCTCCATCACATAAGTGCACCCCAGAGACTTCTGAGCAGGAATGATGACTGTGCTTGTGTGTGGAGGGTTGTGCACAGCTCTCTTTTGTGGTCTGATACAGATGTGCAAACTGCCTTGTTTACACAACATTTATTTGGTTGTAATCCACAGACCTTCCCAGTCTGTCGCTGCAGTTCGCTCAAACTGAACCTTTCAGCCAAACAGCCCTCAGGGGACAGTGGGGGGGGGGGGGGGGGGCCAGGGTTTCACAGAAGTGTAAAAAATGAAAGGTTCACCACGGGATAAAGAGCTTAACTAAACCTTTGGAGGAGGCCGAGATACAGAAATAACTTGTGGTGTAATGTTTACACCCACTGAAAGTACGTTTTTATCCACTTCTGGGGGAACATGTATTTTGTTATCAAACAGATGCTCTTGCAGAAATGTATTTGTCTTCTGTCTAATGAGATTGATGGATACACTCGGTTGAGTTTGATCATATTATTTTTCCCAGCATAGTACATCTTACGATGATTTGTTGAGGTTTTTAAAAACAGGAAATATTCTGTTGAACAAATGACAAAAACTGACTTTAATTTTGATGTGTTGGGGAAAAGAGACGATGGGTATTTACTTTTTACTCTTGCTTGTGATTTATTCTGAGTAGAATAAATAATGTGCATTTCAAGATGTGGATTCTGAGGCTCAGATTTGTTTAAAAGTGCTTGTGTTGCATTCTGGATCTGGTTAGTATTAATTTGCGGTGTCTTTTATGTCCCTTAAGGGCTGTGCACAGTGGCATTCACAATTCTAATAACACCATCTTCAACATAACAAAAACAGGAGAGGATGTATGTGAGATGATGTAAAGAGTGAAGAGGAGAAGACATCAGGAAGGTAAACAGGAAAAGGTAGTGCACGAAGTCAGTTGATGCGAGTAGGAAGGGGGGTCGTACATAATGAGTTATGACCTAACACATATTAACACAGCCGTGGTTTGAGATGTCCCAGGGCCGCGCTGCTGATGTTCTTGGACAGGCATGCTACATAAAAGGCACAGCGATGGTGACGGAGATTACTGGCTTTAAAGCCTGCTGAGAGCCAACAACCGAAGACTAAACCACATTACTGATTTGATCTGGCTAAATAAAAAAGTGAATGTGAAAGGCGTGACAGGAATGAGACGGGTAGATTCCAGAGTGTAATGCACACACAGACTGTATATGTGCAGTAAGTCAGGAAGGGGTTTCTGTGTGATTAGTGAAATTGATATCTCTACTTCTAAGCGGTATGTCCATCAGTAACTACAATTAGCCAGAGGTCATTGCCATAGCCACCAGTGATCCGTGACCACTTATAGCCCCCCCTCCCTTTTTCTACACATATCACTCCCTTTCTTCTCTCTCTTTCGCTGTCTTTGTTTTTCTGGATCCCTGGGCAGCAATAACTAACATGTTGGCCCGTGGACATGCATCACCAGCCACTGAACCTTGATAATCTAAATGTCTGTATCAACTAGTCACCACAACACATAGACATGGTGTGTTTGTGTGCATGAGTCTGGGGGGGGGCCCATATGTAGCAACAGATCTGTTATTTGTTGCGGAAGGCTGATCTGAGTAATGGCACAGCAGATTAGAGTAGCAGGGCCCAGTGGGAGTGATAAGTCATTTGAAAAACGTCTCGCATGTACACACACCCTGCCTTCTGAAAACACACACATCCACCCAGGCCTTAGGCCCAGACACAGTACGCCCGCGACCCTTTTACTGTCAAGTCAACGAGGCCTTCAGGCTCCTCAGACCAGCTGAGGATCAGCACTTGTTGTCTATGAAGGCAGCAGCAAGACAGAGTGGCGTAACTAAAGACCTATAAAGGCACGGGATCTTTATCAGCAACCATTTTCAGGCCACAGGCCGTTCAAACTTGCATACAGAGAGACAGAGATAGGGCTAAACGTGCTTCAACAAAGGTGTGAGTAATCATCTTTGTGTAGGTGGTAAGTGTTTTGTGCTTCATAGGGTCGGGATGGACATGTTCATCAGTCTGTCCTCCACTTTATTTCAAACTGAAGTGATACCAGTTATTTCTAAAGGATATTAAGTATAATGAGGCTGACACATCTGGATGAGTCGTTAGCAGCTGTGACACAAATATCCATCGTTCAGCCTATCTCAGCCATCACTGGGAGAGAAACGGGATGCGTCCTGGACAGGTCGCCAGTCTATCGCAGAGTCAAACATTCACACCTATGTGCAATTTAGAGTTGCCAATTAACTCAAAGCCCAACGCAGACAGCAGGTCATTGGGTGGTGGGAGGGAACAGGAAGGTGGAGTCAAATCTGATCCTTCTTCTTTCATGACATCTCCTGCCTGTGAACGAAGTGATATGTTACTGGCTGTTTATGTTGCACATCCATGTACTACTCAAGTAATGTTTTTTACTTCACAGTTAACCATAGGTGTGTCGAGATGATTCATCTTTGCAGAAGCGTAACTTCAGCATTAGTCTCATGAGGAAACCACAGCACACACCTGTAAATCTCAACAACCCAATGCACGTTTGCATCAACATAAAATGCAGATAGATTGCTGATTTCTCCGGGTAGGCGGTGTGTGTGTGTGTGTTTGCTGGGTATGATCCTTACATGAAAGTATGTCAGCACATGCCTTCACGGCTGTGTTCACGTTTCGCCTGTGCATGTCTGCAGACTCACAGACGCAAAAGTATGTTCCAGGCTTAAGGCACTGACGTGTAGTTCAACACACAGCTCACGCAGGTGACACAGATGAATTCTGATGGTGTGAAATCCAACCTGGCATCACACTGACACTGTAAACTCAATGGCCTGATGTCTGTGAAGGCAACTTACCCAGCTGAGAGCAGGAGCAGACCTTCTGACCTAACAATACTGACAGCCTGAGAAGTCTGGAGAAGAGAGAGGGAGAAAGGAGGGGGCCAATGACAGACAGGGACACAAAGGGAGCGAAGAGAAAGGCCGCACCAGAAAGGGGATGAAAGGGAATGTGGGAGAAAGAGGTAACGGCAGATTAGACGGCAACCAAGCAAGTGTAAGGGAGAGCGAAATAGAAAGAACACGGGAAGGGGGAGCAACTTGTCTGGCTCAGATGGAGTCAATATTTGCTCCTTTCCACCAATCCTGTGCCAGGTTCTGGATCAAAGTGGGGCGTGTGCAATGAAAAGGTTGCAGAGCGCCAGAGAAGAAACTGGCTGACATCTTTACAGTCTGGCCTGGACGTAGCTGAGAGCTCCAAGAGAGATACTTTTTCACTTACACTGTTTAATTTGAACGGAGCTTCTGAGAAGCCACGTGCACATGTTCAAAGATAAGTGCACCTCAGGTGGAAAACTACTGTGAAAGAGCACAGAGAGTAAAAAATGTGTAGGTCTAAAAAGGGTAAGAGAGGCAGACAAGACGCTGGATGAGGGAGGCGCTCTAATGAGGAGCTACAGTCGTCACTGGCAAGACAAGGACATGAGAGGGAGAGAGAGAGGTCAGCTCATTTGGAGCCTAATTGGCTGACCGAAACCGCTGAAATAACCTTGTTCCAATTATTCACACAAAGACCAATTGTTGCCCATTCAGAGAAGCCACTGGGCCAGGTATGTTCACATAACAACAAACAGGATTTATGTCTGTGTGAACGAGCTTGTACGGTATGGCTTGGCACGGCTCAGACGTGTTTGGCCCAGGAGGCCCCGGGCCGCCAGACACGGAGCAGGATGACGCAGCTGGTGCAATAAGTACTCCAGTATGTTTACGGCTGATTGGTTATAGACTACTGTGTGCTGTGCTGCTGCCTGTATTTCAATTAACAGAGCTGCTGCTGAATTCCTGTATTGTTCATTTATGGAGGTCAGTGATCTGACAATCATCAGTAATGCATTATCCTTAATGTGCTGAACTGAAGGTTCTGCTCCAGCTCCATCTAGACTAAGCAGGTCTGCAGCCATGGTAGAAGTTCTGCAAGGTTGTAACACTTATTACATGGAAAAGCAAGACACAGCTGGGTTAAATACAATAACAAAACTAAAGCTCCTTTCTCCGTATTTGCTTGAGCACATTGAAGACCCCGGCCAGATTAACCCACTGCAGCAGGACCATGCTATAAATATACAATGAGTTTCAACCAGCTGTTACGTAGAGGGGCCCAGATCTCTACACAACAGAGACGAAAGATCATGCAAGAGGCCTCCACAAGTTCATTTGATACTGTGCATATTCCCACACACATTTGCATTTAATTGAATCACCACATAACAAATGAACCAAGGTGAATTTGGGGAGGACCGGGCCCCCGGAGCAATGGGCATTAGGGGCCATACAGCAGTGGCTGTAATCCTATCTCCAACAGGAGCAACTCTCCCTAAATACGACATGAGGTCTATAGACGCTGGGATTAACATACAGGGAAATAAAACATACATTTAATGTGAGGGAAAAAATAAACATTTGTAAAGAGGAATATGAAAATGTTAGTAGTAGAGTGGTTACAGGTGAAGAAACTGTCACTATGTGAAACCTCCGAACAGAACCACGCAGCTGTATTTGTGCTTAGCTTAAGTGACTGAATTCCTTTAATTTTTAAGCCATAATCATCTTTTGTTAGTTTAAAATGAGCTATTTTCATCCATCTGTAGTGCCTCAGTGATCACCAATGTGTTTTTTAATATTTAGAATATGCCATGAAAATGCCGAACATGGAAACACATGAACAAACTAACATATGATTTACAACAAATAAACTCAGACATAATTAACTTCAAAGACACTTTTGCAGTTAGGAAATAGTTGACTTTCAATATAAACCCCTGCGACATTTCAAACATGAGCCACATGTATGTGAGGGGTTTGGCTCTGCACTCAGTCTTAGGGGAACTGATGAGGCCTTCTGTCTCTCCTTCACGCAGCCAGGCTGAAGTTACACTACAAAAGTAGGAATCTAGAAAACAACCTGAGGTCAAAGTCTGAGGTCGGCTTCGTCTCCTTTCACTCCCCAAGGCTTCGCTAGAATCTGCAGAGCATGTAGATAACACAGAAAAGGAGACAATGCTTACACAACACGCACTGGATGTACAGGGGAGGTCAGGCAAGACTGGTTTTCTGAACGAACGCTGGGGAAAAAATGGAACCAATTACAGCTTCAACATAGTTGGAAATGAAGTAATGTTTTTAATTACATGATCTGCTGTTCAATTGTATTCCTAAAAACCTACTCTCCAGTAAATATCACATCATTTTAACTCCTAAAATGTTTTATTTGTAGTTACATAAGGAAATTTGATGGATAAGATTTGATCGTACTTTGAGCGTTTTCTTACTGCACGTCTCACCCTCAGGTTTTACTTTTCAGCTTTTTCCACTGAGGCTTCTTGATTTGTGGAGTCCGCCTTGAGCTTTTTTTTTGGAAAGTACAAGCAGCAGTTTGGGATATCAGAGCACGGGCGTCTTCCACATGGGTTGGCACTAAGTCATGGAAGCAAATTCGAAACTGATGCTTTTCTTTCTTCGCTTATTCTCATAAAAATGTAAAGAATTACAGTGAGCTGCTGAGGGGGGAGAATGGCAAGTGTAAATATTTGCAAATTTACCTTGGGGTTGGTTTATTCTCTTTGCTCTCCAAATTGGCCCGAGAGTCAACACGACCTCTGACAGTCGCCTAAACCCATAAACTCTCCCCTCCCGACAGCGATTCAAAGGTTGGCTAGAACAATAAACAGAACGTCTCTTTCACGATTGTAAAGCAACCGTCTTACTGTTGCCTCTTCTCTCTAGGTATTCTGCTCAGATGGGAACAGGATAGGAAATCAGGTCAGCTGTGTGTTAAGCATAGCAGACATACTTGGGAGCAGACTAAGGCCAAACTGAGACTGTACACTACTGTGCTGAGTTATGAGTTATCTGTGTGTCTTTGTTAGAGGCGCGGGCGCCAGGTCAGAGAGTATGTGCATCCAATAGCATCTATAACTTCGAAATTATTATAAACCAAGTGCAAGCACACGTCCGAATGAAAGTAGCTGCACACTGGTGAATTAGAGTGGAGACTGGCTGACGGGTTAAGAGAGAGAGAGCAGCCAGATCAAATAAGGAGAAACATACCCAGATACTCTTTTTTGGAGATTCTGGTCCGAGCTGAGCAGAGTTACTGGACCCTGAAGAGGAAGAGAGAGAGAGAGAGAGAGAGATGCAGAAGGAATAAGAGATGTGTCCAGGCAGTGTGGGTGGGCTAAGGCTTGAGAGTCAAAGCTTTTTGAAAATCTATTCCTCTGTCTTACATTTTGAAGAAAGATTTGTTTCATTCTGATTGTTGCCCCGGAGACTACACCAGCACCTGCGTCGCTCTGAGCCGCACAAAAAAACACAAGCGATTTAATTTGTGCACCATCGCAGTGCTGCTGTCATACATCACAAAAACATCTCTCCCTGGCACAGCTGCCAAACAGCGTAATAAGTCCAAACGACACGGCGATATTCCCTCAGGTGGTCATTTACAAGCCTGTATCCAAACATTTCAGACACACAGACACTGGAAACAGGAGGGAGAGGAAGTGCACTAATACTGCAGGCATGTTTAAGAATCCAAAACAGTGTGTGTGTGTGTTAAAAAGAGGTCACTGGAGGGTCTTGACCACCGGGTCCCTGTCACTGTTTGGCTTTAAGCCTCGCAGACCTCCTGTTATTGTTTTCAGTGGCTTTACTTTCTAAAGCTGCCTTGGCAATGGTCACAATTCTCTCTCTGCTCACATACTCTCTTTTATTTCTTGCCCTTACTCAAAAACACAGAGACGCGCGCACACACATACATACAGAGGGGTTATTTATAACAGGGTGGGAGGGAATGGCAGCCCGGCCTCACAGGCCCTATTTTGGGAGGTTCAGCCTTCAATCAGTCAGGCTGACAGCTTCTCTGTGATACCAGGAGAACAATACCGAGCAGCCTGTTTATCTTCCTCTGGTCAGCCTGCGAGGCTCTGACTCCCTACATGGTTCACCATCACCCTACCTCCCTCAAGAAAAATTTGATTTCCAGGGGAAAAAAGCTTTTGGAATGTGTCACTTTGCAACCACCACTGAACATGTTGAACATCTTTGGGTCACGTTCCAGTAAAGGAAATCAAATCACACGGCACTATTATTGTTACCTCTCGCAGGTGAAACTGTAGATTTAACTGTGCAGAGATTTTGTCTTTAAGAATTCCTACATTTCTTTGTGATATAAAACAACCCAAACTGTTTGTAGTAGAAAACGCTGTGGGAAAGGAACAAGTCCTCTAATGGACAGACAGTTCTACATTGTTTTCCCACGAGGACTCAGTCTGTGCTCTTGTTTTACGCCACTCTAGATACCATCTATGCCTCCCTGAATGAACTCTCTTTATTGTCTCACTGTGAGCTCTAGTAAGAAGATCTTTTTGGACTGTCCCTACAGCAGCTCTGTTTTTTAAGTAATTCCCTTTAGCTAAAAATAATCTTTGACCTCCGAGCAACACCAGCTAGATGAAGCATTTCTTTGTGTGTTTGTATGCAGAGAGAAGACAGCAGGGCACAGAGGAGAAGTGCAGTGGGGCAGTGAGGAGGCTGAAGGGGCCTGATATTCTTATCTGTTAAGTAAAGATTTCAGGAGTGTTTACTGGAAGTAATGGTCTGTGTCATCACTACTCAACTGCTGTGCAATGTTGGCTGGTGCAGACTGAGTTTTATCCGCAAACAGAAAGGTGAAAGTTTACAAAACCAAAACAACATGAAGGATGCAAACGTTACACTTTGATACGCAGGGCAACAATTATCACTTCATGTTCAATTATTTGTTTTTATTTGTCTCCATCGTCTTTGGTCCATGGTGGCTTCTTCAAATGTCTTCTTCTACCAGACCAATGGACAGAAGAATTTACTCTTAAACGTTGTGACATTTGGTTCTGCTTTAATCATCCATCTCTACTCGAGCTCGGATCATGTGACAAGATAATAACTATCAAATCTATGGGTTTGATTTAGCTTCAGGCGAATATGGACTATGACCAGCAAACAGCAGGAGTTTCATCTTAGCCTGCGTCACCTTTCTTCCTCAACACACCACCCGCTCCACCAGTGCGCTTTTGTCCCGCTTGTTCAGCTTATTGTGTCGGAGCAGTCACCTCTCCAGCTCCCTCACCCGCTGCGTTACTGTTGTGACTGATGCCTTTTCCATCCTGCTGCCCTCTCTCAATTAAAAAGGAAAAACTTTCGGTACTTTTGACCTTTACCTTGACTTTGCTGTTTCCACTAAACACACGTGAAAACACACACGGCCCTGACACTGCTGCTCCCTTCCTATTTTAGTCAAATCCCCCTGCATGTCCTCTCTTTCTTCCAGTCTTTTAAAGGTTATGCCTGATTTTCTATTCTGATATCATGACGCAGACTTCCCTAAGTGGAGGGGGTGGGTAGTTTGTTTGGTGAATAAATTACATCTGTAGCTGTGTAATGTTAACATTAACCTGATAATGATCTTAAAACAGCCTCAACTCTTCGCTCTGGTGTTTAGGACACGACTTCTCAGGAAAAACCAATAATAGACAAACGAGTGGAGACAAACACACAGAAATAAGTTCGATACTTTTATTACAAACTTCAGCAGCCGCCTCTTTAGACGAAGCTAACGTATAACAGCTTGGACATGTAAAACAAATAATAACTACATAATTATTTCCTGGTCTCTCTCCATCAGAATCCATCCACGTTGCTCCGGGAGTCTCTGAGCTGTGTGAGAGATGTCAGCACCTCGTCTGTCGGCCTCCTCCCCAGCTGTTTACCCCCTCTGCTCCTCACATTCACTGTTCCACTTTCACTTTCCTTATCTCCCACCACTGAGGAGAAATATGAAACAAGCAATGACTGGTGAGTGTGAACTGTAGGGATGTATGTGATGACGCCAATGCTTTGATTCTCAGTCTTTAATCTTTACCAAATATGTAGTTGTACTGGGCGAGCTGAGCAGAGCGAATCTTCTTGTTTAAGGTCGCTCCTGGATCCTCATTTAAATCAGCCATGAAGCCAGCGACACGGAACTGCTGGACCACCTTAACAGAGCAGAGAGGTTCTACTTTTAAGACGGCATCAGTAACCAGCTGCTCTCTTTAACGAGCAAAAGAATAAAAAAGCAAAGTCAGAAAGATGAACCACAATGAAATCGTCATCACGGACTGACCTGCTTGGCGTACGACTCACTGTTGCCCCCCACAGGAATAACCATGACCTGTGCTGGGGACAACCACAGTGGCCTGGGTGAGGTGAAGACAAGAGAGGAGACGGGCTAAAGTACAACTACATTATCACTGTACTGTTATAAAAATCATCAGTATTAACGTGTTCTCACCATTTCCCTCCAAAGTTTTCTGCCAGTATAGCAATCATTCTCTCCAGTGACCCCAGCACTGCTCTGTGGATCATCACTGGCCTGTGCAGCTGTCCATCGTGCCTGAGCAACAGGTTCAATCAAATCAAATCAAAATTTTAGGGCATATTTTTTGAGAAGAAGACATACAGTTCCAGAAGAAGGGTTATCTTGAATATTGGTTCCCTTATCTTTTTGCATCACAGCATATTTGCTGGATAAACCTAGTTTAGTCGCGCACATGTGCTGTCTCAGTATTCTGCTATATGCACTGTGATAGGAGAGCTGTGTCTGTTTGACTGTGAGGACAGTCTGTCCTGCCTGAGGTCAAATGAATAAAAGACAAATCTTTCATGATCGAATTAGGACCACGTGAAGTTAAGACGAGTTGCTTATTAACTCGATTAATTCCCAGAGCCATTACAGGACAGAAAACTGATGCTAAGGTACAGACTTAACTCACTGCAAGTGCAGGAATGTTTTGAGACCGACTCACCCGACATACTGCAGGTCGAATCTGATCGGCAGCTGGAAGTCCAACTGAATTGTGGCACACTGGTGCTTTCTGCCAATCGCATCTTTGATCTGGATGTCAATCTGCGATGAAGCACGTAGGAGTGTGTTAGCACCAGTTATTGCTTCTTGTTTCCAGCCATGCTTGACAAATCTGAGTTCCGTGCTCAGAAACGCTGCTGGGGACAAACTGCATTTCTGTGGTCAGGAATGGTTACACATGGGTTTCCAAGAGAAGCTATCTAGCTAATTGTGGCTAACACACCCTAGCTCGATGGCTTTGAGGAATGTTTGTTTGTTTCATGGAGCATGTTTGTGTGTGTCTAACCCCACCCTGACTTGACCTACCTCCACTCTTTGTGCCTCCACGTGAGCATGATTATGAAATGTTTGCCCTAAAGCAGTTTTCCTCTTGATGCAAATGAGAAAATAAGAAAATGCCTGATGGAAAATCAACGTAACGCTCAAGTGACACACTTTGGCAGCTATATGCTTCATAGACTCACTGGCCACTTTATTAGGTACACCTGTAAAACCCAATGTGGTGCTTTCTTTAGCGTGTAATGTGAGGTATGAGAGTGGTATCGTTCTTCTCATCTAACTCTTGACAAGGACAATAATGGGTGACGTGAGCGAACAACCGAAGATGTTCCCACTGCAGGTTCTGTGATTTACGATTGGCACCCTGTATCCTGTTTCCTCATCCTCCTGTTTGCCCTCACACTGACCTTTGGTCCATAGAAGGCGCCGTCTCCTGGGTTTATCTCCCAGCGCTCGCCAAACTGCTGCAGACTCCTCTCTAATTGCTGTTCACACACATACACACACAGAAAGGAGGCGCAGCACGCACGTTAATGTACATTACGATCGCCGGGTTGGTGTGTATAAGAGATGTGGGAGCACTGAAGCTGAATAATGATTAAATTGCTGCTGTGCCTACTTCAAGGGCATCAATTCAAAGATATAAATCTACCCAGCAGGCCTCTGTGGGAAAGTACCGATTGGTTAAGTGGATATCACTAACATCATATCATTTAGTTTTCATAGCTTTGATGAACTGTGTTCACCTCACAGCGCGTACACATTTGAACAGCTGGCTCCGTCTACGACAGAATTCAGCAAACCACAGGATGATGAAGTGTGTGAATATGAGTGTTTACCTGCTCAGCATTATCCCACTGCTCAGGCTCCCCTAAGCACGGTGTGGGGCGCGTAGACAGGAAGCAGTGGAAGGAAAACCCAAACACTTGATACACACTCCTCACAAAGTCCAAACATGCCACAATCTCTTCTTGCAGCTGCAAAGCAAAAGTCGAGATAGGAGCAAAAACAGCACATAACAAATAATCTACTGTAAAACCAGAGTGTCTAATAGGAATTTAACACGCTAACATAACGATGACTATCATGTGACTCTCTGTGAAGCAATACAAACAAAAGTCCCAGTGGGAAAGTTCCAGGAAATCAGAACAGACCCAGAGGTGCACATATGGAAGTGCAATGTTTGAACAGGACGAAAACCTTGACTCATCCAGACTGAGACCTCCTAAATGTCTCAGGAGTTATTTGAACAGCTCATCTAATCTCCATTTACAGTTTCCACTTACAGCAACTTAAAGCTGTACTGAACAGAAGGAGTCTAATTTATTTATAAAGCACATTTAAAACATTTTATATTGTTCAAAGTGCTGTACAAGTATAAAAAATGAGTCAGCAAACACTATATGGTGTAAAAAATAAACATACAGTGAGAATTAATTCATTAAAAACTGTTGAGTTCAGTGACAGCGGACACAGAACGCCCAGGCAGACTTTTTAAAGTCTTAAAAAGAACATGAGTTTTTGACTATTGTTTGACACAACCTCTGAGAAATAGATAGAAATAGAAATAGAAGCCACTACAACGAGCTTGTGTGCGTCGGGTTTACCTGCTCAGGTGTGCAGAAGATGTGAGCATCATCCTGGCAGAACCTGCGAACACGAGTGAGGCCACCCAGCGCTCCGGAGTGCTCATTGCGATGCAGCGCCCCGAAGTCGGCCCATCGCAGGGGAAGCTCCCGCCACGAGCGAACCCGGTGCTCAAACATGAGACTAAACACGAGAAGGCGCAGTCAGGCACGGCTACGGCTCTGTCAGCGCACGGAGGACAGAAACGTGTATGCGAGTTTACCAGTGCGCGGGACAGTTCATGGGTTTGAGAGCGTAGGTCTGCGAGCCCTCTGACGTCACCGTGAACATGTTCTCGCTGTAGTGCTCCCAGTGTCCTGAGCGCTCCCATAATGCCGTGTTGTACAGAGTTGGGGTTACAACTTCGGTGAAGCCTCGCCTTTGATATTCACTCTGCGAGAGACGAGGGAAGGCAGTGCACGAGCAACAGCCTGACATGAATGTTTGTATCCTCTAGACGCACACATGCATGTTTGGTGAGAGACGATGTCACTACATTATTACCCAAACACTGAATGAGAAATGACATTGTAAGCAGCATTTTCTATGAACAGAACTAAGCTCGTACTTGGAGTTTGCACAATCAAGTTAAGATGTGTGCTTTCAGCTTTGGTTGCATAAGCAGTGGTGAAGGCGGTTATCGAGTTTCAGCTCATTAAACGTGGCTTTTGCAGTGTTCAAAGTATGACTGGTATGAGTGTTTTTAGTTCTTAATCTGCAGCATGTCAATGCGAATATGAACAAAACTGCACAATAAACCCAGAATATACAAATATATAGGAACAAATTCAGTCCAAAAAGGCTGTTTCAGCTGACTTGAATAAAGTCTACATGTAGATTATTGCAGAATATTTAGTATCAGTGTGTGTGCAGAGTCTACGTTTACCTTAATGAAGTCAGTGAGTGTGTTGTAAATTTGGGCTCCTTTAGGTAAAAAGAAGCAACTGCCTGGACTGACATCATTGAAGAAAAACAGTTCCTGGTCCTGTGCAAAAACATGTACACCTATCATTTATAACCAGACACAGCGTTACAACATCCGCTCTCTCCTAACTTAGATGCATCGTACCGTTCCAATCCGCCTGTGGTCCCTCCTCCTCGCCTCCTCCTGCTCCCTCTCCCACTCGTCCTTGTCCTTCTCCCCTGGAAAGGCAACACCTAACAGACGCGTGAGACCTGACGACTCCGTCTGATTGGTCAGAGTCACGGGCGACAACTTGGACGTTATAGAGAAAGACAGAGAAAAAAAATTAGTAAACAAAGAGATGGCTAAAGAAAGAGAGCAGGGGTCAGACATAGGAGGAAACGTGGTCGGATGAGAGTGAAGGCATCGTAAAAGCAGAGGAGAGAGGATCGGCCTCTGACAAACAATACATCCTGCTGGTATTTCTAGCATGGCTGCCATGACGCCCCACTCCTCCCAGAGTAAACTCATTACGGAAACTTCCCTCCACCCTGGATGAATAAAGATGAGGAAAGTTCCATTTACCAGCATGTGTCCCACAGGATGGACGACACCCAACATTTGGCTCCCTGACAATTTTTCTAACCAATTTCACAGGGTTCAAATGAAATGAAATTGTCATTGTGTTCTCACATTAAAGCAGTTGTGCTATAACGGTTGAAACTGGTTGTTTGATTTCAAGAGACGTGAAGCCTTGAGCTATTGCACAAGGTGACTCTGGGAGCAGCTGCTGAACAACATTTTGAGAAGAAATAATACATAAACACAAAAGGACAGGACACAGAAAAACACACCTGAAGCATCTTGAAGACCTTGAGGAAGCCAGTGTGTGGGAGGAGGGGGTTATTACAGACCCCTATACTGTCTCCACACCTGAGTCGCACCGAAAAGAAAAACAGATTTATTTTCCGTTACAACTTAATTAATCCGCTGTACTGTATGTGTGTGTTTAAACATGCCTGTATACTGTGATATCAGGGCCGTTCATCTGCTCCTCAACAAGCTTCAGTCTCAGCTTACTGTCCTATAAGACATAAAACAAATAAAATCTAAATCTATATATATAGAAAAGAACGCTAGACAAACTATTCAATGTTTAGCCACATATCACTTACGACAGTCTGTCCCAATAACAACCCCATTAACAGTCACGTTCAAATGTTCCAGTCAGACACTAAATGAAACCGAATATCCATAACCGATAGTTAGTGCATACGCCTGTGTGTTTAGGCACATTGTGCGCTACTGACCTGGAAGAGCCCTCGAACCTCTTCTATATTCAGCTCCAGCCTGGACAGAGGAAGTTTGAGGGTTGCTGCCTCCTTACATCTGTCCTCGATGTCACTCAGTAGCAAGGCACTTTGGGTAAAGACAGATTCAGGTTAAAAACATCAAGAGCAGAGAAATCAAAGAGAAAATACATGGAAAGAGCAGCATCGTCAGGATGACTATGAGAACATGAGTAGGTGTTAGAAATAAATCTAAGCACAAATCAAAATACTGACACAGTGATGAAGTCATAACTTTATCTTGAACGACTCACCTGTTGTCCAGCAGATGGTCACAGTAAAGCCCAAGCTCTGACGCTCCTTCTCTGCACACTTCAGCACCGAATGTCCTCTCCAAAACACCGGCAAGGACACATGCTCCTGTCCTCCACGCTGCCTATGAAAAAGTGGACATAGAGCAGATGCTCTCTCTCTCTCTCTAACAAACAATATTCATGTGGTAACAACAAAAGCCACCTAATTGTTAAGGTTAATTAAGGGCAGGTGTACATTTATTTAATTGTTGTCTTTTTCCTGAAAGTACATTTAAAGTTTAAAAAACTCCATGTTTATTGTAATTGTTTGACTGATGACTCTTTGACATCAAACAAAAAAAAAGTTTTACAATAAATGTACCTGTTTTCCCTCAAGTGTATCAAAGCCCAGAAGTTGTAGTTCACAGTCTGCCTCTAGGGGTCGTCCGAGGTCCCACAGCTCTCCATTCACCTTACTCACCAACGCACCTTTTGCCCTTCAGTACCACAAGCAATCATCGTCATTTCACTGAAGTAAAACAAACATGAACAAACATTTCTGTGTTTAAAATGAATTTACCGGACACTCTGAGCAACAAACTGAGGTGTGGTTACACCAGCTGTTCCCTTCACTGTTCGGCCATCAGCAAGCTGGATCCTGAGGGGCTTTTCTGAAGCTTCAACTCTCTCCTCGCAGCTTTTTCTGTCCCTCAGAGACTCAAAGACTTGGAGTCGCTCAGATAGAACTGGAGACACCTGCACTTGAACAGGAAAGGTATAGGAAAGGATCATACTGGGTGAAAAGGAGAAAACAGATGTGACATACACAACAGAGGCCTAAGCAGAAAAGCAACTTTAATATGTGCATGTGTAGAAACGTGTGGAAAAAACACTACCATTAAAAAGTACCAGTGTCATTCAGGCTTAGAAAAAAGCTATTTAAGTTTAATATTACAACAGTCTATAGACGTGACAAACACATCAGAGTTATTTACCCTGTGCAAATTTGTTCCTTCATACCGCTTTACATTAAACACCAAGCTCATTGCCAGAAGGTCCACCAAACATAAAGAAATCAGCCTGATATAAGAACAAACTAAACATTACGTAATTAAAAGGGAATTTATTGCAAGACTGATGTGTTTGACATCTACATTGTAATGAAACAACGTGTTAGTGCTTTTCCACCGCTTACTGGCTGCACCATCGTAAGGTGACGGCACATTCTTGTAGAATTACTGTTACAACTAAATCAATAAAACTAACTAGGCAGTGTTTAGGGAAAGAAAATGCTTCAACGTTAGCCTGGTGATTGTCCTCTCACTAAGTGCATCAACCCTGTCTGGGAAATAACAAATACTGACAGTACTCAAGTACGCAGTCATAAATACTAATAATTACTTAGAGGGAGAGCAGGACGGTGGTAGAAGGTATGTTCAGGTCCATGTTCTATGTTAATTAAATCTTGAATTGAATGAAGTCTCAGGATATTCTTATGTAATAGTTGATTATTAATTTCTTATCAAGTGATGAAATAACTGACTAATTGTTTCATTGTATAGTAATTACACATCATTCTAGGTGTTCAGTTGTTAATCAAACAAAGTCAGACCATAGTAAAGAGAGAAGGGTTAACTGAATAGGTAGTTTGGGTATCACAGCACAATCTGTTTCACTTTCCACAGTCAACACGTTCAGCTGCAGCAGCTCTGCACTGACACCACTCTGTCCTGGAGGCTAATGTTAGCTTAGCTTCTTTCCCGCAGCAATAACAAACACACCTTGCTGTAGCCCCTGTGGGCGAGAAGAGTCGCGCGCGTAGCCGACGGACAGAAAACGAATCTGAACATCTGCGTCACCGCCATCCTCAACACATCTGTCCGCGCACACACGTTCATTTACAAATATCCCACATTTCTGTCCCCTTCTCTGTGAGCGGCCATAACACCGGAAGCGCCGATTAAAACGGCGGCGGTGACGTCACCGTGAAACGTGACGCTGTGGTAGAGCAGCGTGCGCGTCCCCGAGTGTCTACACTGGAGCGCGCATCAAAAGGAGCCGCGCATGTGGAAAATTCTGTAACATCTGCAGTTGTTAAGACAAACGTGTGAAAAACCTCGAGCCGCGCACAGTCAGGTCTGACACTTCAGACTGGATTAAAATGTTCCTAAGGTTTAGCGACACAGCAAACACTTTGCGGCAGGTGCCGCACAACACAAGGCCACCCTCAAAGTCAGCTCAAATAAACCACGTCCATAGATCAGTGATTTCACCGACCTGCTGCATCACGAATGGCTGATCAGCAGCAGCAGCTCCTCTGTGCGGCTGCGCAGAGATTTTGGTCTACAGCTGATCCATCTGCAAGTCTGCTGGGTGAGATGCCGCACCGTGTCAGACCAATACGTAAACTGAGAAAACTGGTGAATGCAAATCCACTTTTGGCCCCAAAACAATATTGATCTGTAGCTGCACTTCGAGTAGAAACTTAAGTCATTAGTATAAAGACGCCACGTGGAAAGATGTAAAAGTAAACACAACACCTTGTCAGAGTTATTGCTCAAACCTACACTGTCACAAGTGTTGTGTAACCTGGCAATATGCTGTAACTGAGCCGCTTTCAAACAGAAGCGTTTGGTTCACTCGTATGAACAGCAATTCATAATGGAGACTGGGTGTCCTCCACTTAACGCTTTAAGCTACAGCCTCACAGATCCGCCGCCTGGGGGAGCTGCGGGACTTGTGGAAAGAGCACGACCCATGCATGAAGCAAAAGATGGACAAATTCTGCGGTCAAAGTTTAAATACATTTAAATATCTAATTACATGAAGAACCGGTTCAGCACTTGCATTCAAACAACTGAAAATCATCATTAGTGAAATTACTCAACAGGAAACATCTGGACCAGTTTCCATGTTTGAGGACCATTAACTCATCATTTTCAAAGATTTACTTTGATACTAAAATGACGCCTAAAGAGGAGAGCTGGATTTCTTTTTAACTGCACATTATATAAATTTGTTATAAGCATCTACCGGATGGGCTGCACCATTACCTGCAGACCACATTACAAATCTCCCTGTCAGACGTTATAAATCATGATCAGACACTAAATGACCAGTGTAGCTGGTGCAACGTAAGTGCTGTAAATTGTCTCACCCTTAAGTGATATTAAACATAACATAATTTTGTCAAAGTGCCTTTGTCATGTACCGAAACCTGGACAGACATCACTTGATAGTGATGGGCTGTATCTGTCTGTGTCTTTATGGCTGCTCCAGTGGTTCGGAAGAGGATAAACATTAAAGAAAAGTGATTCAACCACAAGCATTATGACATATGTGATATGCTCCGTAGATAAAGACATGTATGCATATTTTCACTGTGACAAATAACTGCTGCCGAATGTGTGCATGTTCATCATACCAGAAAGGATTGGACACTCAAACACCAGTGATATAGCATCATTGATGAGAACAGCAGGAAAGGCAAATAAACGTATATGAAATATACACAAACCATCTACTTTGTCATGTGTTCAGTCATTTTTAAACTCAATTAGTCAAACAAAGTTGTCTTGAGAATGAAACGAAGAGATGTTATTTACAGGGAGAAAACTTGAAAGGTGCTCAGGGAGCGTGACGAACAATTCATCTAGCTGTCTGTGAACACACCAAACAGGTTTAAGGAGATAATTAGCTGTTTGAAAGTAAATCTGCACAGGGAACAGTTTACAGACCAGTATCACATTCAATGAAACATCAGAACTCTGATTACGTGCCGACACTGTGGTGACAAAGATGCTCCGTTACATTTTTCACAATGTATTTGCCAACTTTATGCAGTAACATTATTCGCAAATGCTCAGTGGGAACTATACTTTCAGCATAACTAGTATATGAGCACTGATGGTATTAGACTCAGACAAACGTCAGAAACATGAGGCTTTGACAGCAACACTCAGCCTACACCTCTCACACATGAACACTCTACATCAGCGTCTTCTCTATGAGCACATGACTGCTGCAATAATTCCTGCAGAAAAAAAAGGACTTCTTGCATCGCACTGACCCCTCTTTTATTTTTCCCCGGCCATGTGGAGAGGTGCAGAAATGTTTCTGGACGAAGCAAAATCACAACTTGGCTTCGAGGGCGAAAGCATTAAATGAGCAAAAAAAGAAATAAAACAAAAAAAGGGGACAAAGCAACTTCAGCATTTTTACATTAAGCACTTTCAACAATTCCCCTCCCCCGAAGCAATTTGTAGGAGGTGCCGCAAACTGAAAACTCTATCCAGTAGAAAAATATAGTGCAGAACTCAAAGGTGGCAGATGTTACTGACAGCAGGTGAGTAGATCAAAGGAAAACAATTACTCTGAGAACAGACAGAAAATACATTTGAAGAGCGCAAAGAAAATTAAAACAGCGCAACTGATTAAATGATTATTCGCGACCAAATAAAATACCTCCCCCCCAGTTGAATTGAAACTCTGAATTTTATTCAAGTCAATACATGGTGAAGCCTAGCAAAACTGAAACGCCAACTTCCACCTGCATCCACTACTGAGTATCTTCATGACTCAGTCTAACTTGAAGCGGCAATAAAAATAGATAATTATCTTCACCCTCCTCTTCAGTGTGGTGCGTTCAAAAGGAGGACAGAAAGGTGAGACGCATACTTCACACAAGTTCTTCTGGCACTAAAGCTTATGTGAGGGTTCAATCACAGTAAAGACGGAAGCGCGAGTGACCATCAATGTCCTCTTTAACAGAAAGAAGAGCTTGAAGAGAAAAAGGCTGTATCATCTCAGTTTTTATATTTACAAGCTTAGAAATGTACAGTGTGAAGGACAAAAGGGGGGAAAAGGTTGAGCAAGAGAAGAATATTATTTACAGCAAGT
>JAUMHF010000008.1:8658867-8758281 GCA_032359275.1 Microctenopoma steveboyesi
TCATAATACACTGACGTCCATACAGACATCCACATTTTGTTATCTAGTAACAAATCAGGCACAAATCCTCATGCAATGCAATAAATCTGTAAAATCCTGAAACAAACAATCATTTAATTTGGTAAATTACAGTTTCTAGGTTTCCACTAATGATAACAGGACATCTAAACCCTACACAAATTAAACTGCGTTGGCATTTATTTTCCAAAATCAAACATTATGAGCTGATTCACAACCCAAATTCAGACAATGAGCCTTTCAAAGGCAAGGCAAGGTTAAACAAGATGTCTATCGGAGAAAAGTGTTTAGATTTACAACCCTCTATAATCCTTTAATGCATCACAGAATATTTCTGCCATAAACAGGTGCGATGCTTAAACACAATGCACAAATACACACTGTGCTGTTACTGGGATCGGTTAGATACAGAAATTTCTCAACATTTGGGATTGAAAGAAAAAATAAATAATAAATAATAGACACCAGGCAGTTTTATGTTTAACTCTAAAAGGAGTGATATAGTAGAGGGTGAGTATAATTTTAGCAATAATGTCAGGTGTATTGACTAGTGTCAGTCAAATTGTTACTACAGCACAGTTTTTTAGGGTAACATGTTTAATTTTACTGCACTTTACGCTGTCTACAGTGCCCCAGTTTTATAGTTACACGCTAAAGTAAAAGCCTATTGATGAGTGTCACATGAAGCAGTGTTGATCACATTACTAATTATGTTGTGCTATTTTGCCATGTTGCAAAAATGTATTAGATGTAATCAAATGTTTTCCACTGCCTGCCTCCAGGTTCCCCTGGAAATATGCAGTATCTGAAATATGAGCATATTATTTGGAATATTCTGTCCTATATACACACATTAGTATCAGTCTCTTTTTTATCTTATTTTAAAAGATAATCAGCACACAATGATGATGCAATCATGCGCTATAAGTACATAAACTCCACTTATGTAATACTAGCACTTGTAATGAGTAGAGCTCTGAAAGCTTACTTGATGGACATATGATATACATCATGGGCAAAACGACCAGACTAAAACATGTGAGTGTTTCACTACCAGCATACAGCAACATGGTCAGTGCAAGCTTTGGGCATCTAACTGTGTGTATGTGTAACATGTAACATGGGCGCCCAACTACAGAAAACCATATATGTAACACCTGAACACAAAAAAAACAGAAAACCAATCCTTGACCATAAAGCAAATACATTCACCCAAAGCTGAGCAAACTGTGTGTAGACCTTGTTAATAAAGACAATTTCTTGTCTGTCAAACTACTGAAAAACACTGATAACAGCCTCTGATTACAACTAGTATACTTATTGAAGATGCACCTTGTTTCATTATTTGCAGTATTTCATGTACTGCACGCCTGTCTCACAAAACCTCATAAGCCCTATGTTTATAGAGAAAATTAGTTGACTGGAAGCAGGATTAACTGGGAGCGACCTGGTATCTCAGTGGTTAAAGTAGAGGGCTGGGATGCAGGAATAGCGGGATCAATTCCAAACTGAGTCACCCAGCTCATCCCCCATACCAGGCGTGTCCCTGAGCAAGACACCCAGCGCTAGCTCCCCGAGCAACGCCTGTGGCTGCTCCATGCTCCCCCCAAGGCGGGGTGGGTCGAATGCAGAAAATAAATTTCGTTGTAACATGCAGAAATGTATCAATGACAATAAAGTTGATTCTTCTTTTTTTTTAAATGAGAAGGGTTGTAGTTAAAACAACAAGGACTGACAGATTACCTGACCAGTTGATCAATAAAATGCTAATAAATGCTAACTACATTTAAATAAGAATTATGGTCAATCTATTCTTACGATTTTGAGAAACTGCATGGATATTTTCTTATATGCACCAGATAATTGAGGAGATAATTAATAAAGAACAGATGTTCAATGTAGATTAGTCCAGTTTTACCAGATACATCTGAAATACAAAAAATGCATGCTTTATAAGACCATCATACTTCTGCTTTGGAGCAAATGTTGTGCTATGTTAGGTGATATTAACAGCAGCAATAACACCGAACACAGACTGGTTAACATATTAAGAAGATAATGCGACCAGTGGCACTCATTTGCATATCACACTGTGCACTTGCTTCACTGACAATCCACATGGATCCAAAATACTGACTTTAAGTTTAATATAACACTGATAACAAAAAAGCTGAAATTACATGAATACATGTGACTCCGGCATAACGCCAGAAGCCACAATGTACAAATAATCAAGCACAGGTTTGTTACGTGAGTGTATGAAAGTATACTTAAGGTAAGAAAAATCAAAGTACTCAGTATGTAGAACAGCCCATTTGAGAAAAAGATATAGCTACTGTCTTATGATTAATGACATCTAACCGTGTTGGTTAATAGCACTGTTTAACTCATAGACATACGGCTATTCACATCCTGATCTATAATAATGGATTATAAAGTGTTAAATGTAGTATCTTAGTGGGGGAAAGTAACTACTATTGATTCTTGCTTATACTTTCAGCTTGACTCGCTAAACTTGGCTGACTATACCTTACAAAATAGCTCTCAGTGGAGAGATATATGCGGACATCAACTTGGCTTTTCCGGGGCATCACTGTACAAATTTTCAAAGTTGCTGTCATTCAAAATATGTTCTTCACGTAGGATATATTTGTATGTGATTAGCTGATTTGAAATACTTTAGAGCCACTTCTTCAAACACATCAATCGTCCATATCAGACAGCAACCACAACTATCCCCGGCGTGGGAAAACAGTACCGAGCCAGGCTAAACAACAACAACAGTGCGTGGTATTTCTCACCGAAAAAACACTCAGTTTGTGTATCCAGGCCATAAACCCCGAGAGGCCCAACCGTAAACACAGCCAGGAGTGAGTCCGTCACTGGCAACGAAACGTTAGCTTAGCTGGTATTAGCGGCTATCGTTAATTTGAAATAGTAATAAAGCCTGGCTTTTCTTTAAAAAATGCAATCGACTAGAGAGTAAAACACACATTAATTAAAAACACTGTTCTGTACTGCATCGAATAGCCACCCTTTCGAAAACTACAAATATCTACAGCAGAGTTTAATAAGCTGAAGGCGGGTCAAAGCAGAAAGGCACCTGAATTAGCTGAAGGAAGCTAGCTAGCGTGTTAGCTTCAGCGGCAAAACTAGCTACTCACATTTCTTGAGCCACTTCATCCAGTAGCGAACTATAACGACGTGGTGCTTCTTGTTTTCAATGCACCAAGACGAAAGTCCTTGTATTGACTCCATAGTGTTAGATACTCCTTGAAACCTTCGGTCCAAAGACGCTTCTAGTGAAGTGTTGGAGCTGCGGGCTCCGTGGCCACTTGCGGCTCCAGAACCGGCCGCCATCTTTCCAACTGTGTGCTAATCGCTTGCTGCTAACGGGGATGAAAGGGCTAACGTAATGAACACGGCAGGGGCAAAAACACGCCCCCATGCTTTCATTTAATACCACATTTATTAGAAGCCAACAAAATACAAATAGCAAAACTGTTATTGAAATCAAACGTAGGTACAATACCAGCAAAGTCGATTAAAAGTGACGGATTAAACGGACACCGGTCATGTAAATATTGTTTATTCAAGGAGGTGACTATAACTTTACAGAGATAAACTACGACTGCCATCTCATTTCTCAAAAGCAAGAAAATATAAATGTGGGTATTATAAATTCTGCAAAACGCACCTGTGATGTCTAGTAGTACTTCTAGTAAGTTCTATAACAATCTTGTAACTTTAGTCACATATCTAGAGACTAAATGTGTAAGCACTGTAGTAGTGCAGTCATTAACAGATATGGGGAGGTTTTTATTAAATGCTGGACTCAAATCCGTGTACACTGGGATTACGGCACAACACTTCAGTCATAACATAACCTGACATAATTTGTTTAATCATTGCTGAAAGCCTTGGATAAGTAATACACATCACAGTGCAGTCTGTCGGATTGTTTTCAAAAAGGGAGCGATGTCTGACAGAAGCAACTACAACTCAAGAAATGAACACTGATGCAGCCATACACGCACACACAAACACACCCTGATCTGTTACACATTCTCACAGTAACACCCACACAGGCTTATCATTCCTCCTTTTTTCCTGTTTAAGTCTCTTGATTAAGTTTGTTCGTGTCCAGTTGAAGGCAGCAGGTCAGCAGTGAGGGCTGGCCAGCTGGCTGTGAGGCTGTTGGTATGCAGGTTTATAGAAGGAGATGCGACGCCGACTAAACCATCGTGCTTTCCATGTAGGTTTCAGTCATCCGAAGTTTCCAATACACTCTGGCTGAGAGCTAGGTCCCAGTAGTGTTCTGTGCCGTGTTTCTTGAAGTGTTCTCTGGCCATGCTCTCTGTGGGGCACTGCTTGAACTTCATGTCCCCAAAACTATGCTCTTTAGCTGTTCCCTGAAGAATCAAAACAAAATAATATACTTGACTTGAAGAAAACAAACAGAACAAATGTTCATCCGAAATATTCCCCGTTTACTAAAAATGTTGTGGTCATATTTCATTGTCTTATTCTTAATTTTGGTCAAAATTATGATTTATTATGTGACTGCAAGAGAGTAAAACAACCACACATAAGCATCAACAAAAGCCCAAGGACACTTACCTCCCAAATCAACCAGCACTTGTTGTTCCTTCTTGTATCATCATCACCGTCTGGATCTAATTGATAATCAATAGTCAAGAGATTAGTAACCCTAAAATAAACACAAACGGAGTAAAAACCTTACAAAAGTCAGACCACTCTTACCATCTCTTTTACTGTTGTGTTCCTCCCATTTTATTCTGTGCATCATCAACTTCTTAAACTTTTTCTGGGATTTGGGGCCTAAAACAAAACAAAAATAATTCCAATAGACCCACAATTATTTCATTTATTTCTATACATAATTTTTGTTTTGGAAAGTGGTTAAGGATTTAAGATCCACACTGTGGTTTCACACACATATTTCCTTCAAAAGGAACAATTTTGTAGACTATATCACAACTGCAATTGCTTTTAAATCATTAATTCTTAATTGATCTTGTGAAAAAAACAGTGTAGCATGTGAAGCAAACGTTAGGGCACTGATTTTTGCTTCTTGCATCCCCACCAGATCACCCTTTGTCTGCAAGTGCTGCTTGCTTGATACCCATTCGCCCTGTTCAGTCACATTTTAGTTTACATTCTCATCAAGTTGACAGTAGTCCTAAACATTCACAATCTAGTAGTGACTGTGTTTTTTTGTTTTAAATATCATGTTCATAGTCTGAAAATACACTAATAAAACAAGGTAACAAATCCCAGAGCAGACAACATCTCCTTAAGTACGGGGATAGATTTAAAGCAATAAACAGTGTTTTAAGAGTAATGCATTACTGAAATAAATGTCTATTAATGAATTCAAAGAAAATTTAATAAAAAAATATTATTACCTAAATGTCATGTTCTCAACATATTATGAACATTAGTTAAGGACTGGCCTTTAATATATACATACTTTTCGTGTATATATTTTTCCCTGACAGCTGGAATAGACTCCAGCTCTCTTGTGACCCTTAGAAGGAGAAGCAATTAGGATAATGGATAGATGTTTTTCCCTTACCTCCCTCCACTACCACGATGTTAACATCTTTGTGCAGAACTACTGTGCCTGTCAAATACAGCTGATTGGCATTGGCCTCCACTTTAAACTTCTTAGCAGGATTTTGCAGGTTACGGATCCTGTGCAGAGAAGGTAACAGGCTTAAAATAGACACACTTCCATGCTGTGACATATGCGCTGCACTACAGCTTAGAACCTTAGTGGCTGATCTGTGTCTTTAAACACACACCTGTACACAGCAATATGAATGCCATCAGTGAGGTCTTCTTTTAATTTTTTGACCTTTTTCTCTTTCCTCTGTTCTGCAGTGAGTTTGCGAGCTGCGTTGGCCTCCTCATGAGCTCTGCAAAAAACAAAAAAACACCATGAGCAAGATTATCACACGTTAGGTTAAATGTGAGAAAGCATAACGGTGCAAGGAAAAATAGTAAGAGAAGACAAACAGTTTAGATTATGGTGTGTTACTAACTTCTGTCTCTTGGCCATCTGTGCTCTGACGTGAGCTTCTACCTTTGTTGGGTCCTGAACTGCCTCTGTCCCCAGCACTCTCATCAGGTTGGAAATACGTACTGATAGAATTTAAGGAAAAAAATCAGCTATGTTATGTTCATCTCAATCTGGTATGATATACAGTTTAAAAATGTGTAATTTGTGTGCGAGCACCTTTGGGTTCTGGTGGAGGCATCAATCCCAGACGGACCTTCTCTTGCACTTCTTTCTGGGCTTCTCTCCGTGTCTGTCTTCTCAGTTTTTTCTGTTCTTTCTTTGTCAGGTATACACCCAGCGTTACCTGCTTATCTGTGTCAACTGAGATTTAAAACGTGCATATAATAAAACTCTAAAGAATAGTAATATCACTTAGGTGTATAATTGCAAATAGTCAGATTAACCATTTATCAATGCTCTCAAAAAATAGGTTTGCACATCACATGTTTCTACACATAATACCTGCATTTCTGAAATATTTAGGTACCTGGAGGTCTCATTTGAGCAGGATGTTCTACCAGGTTGGTCACACCAAACAACTCCAACTCTTCAAATTTGGTTTCTGAAGTTCTGAACATAACAGAAAACATGTTAATTTACATCCAAAAGTTGACTTGTGTATCAATCACAATGCAACCATAAAAACATTACTAGAAGAGTTTCTTACATGTCTATGTATGAGGGCAGGATAAAGGAGTCCCACCACTCAATGCTGGGTACCTCCCCTTCGCCAATCTCTTTCTTTGGGGCAATCAGTGCCAGCTTGGTGGATGCCTGGATTCCTGTCTTCTTTGCTGCCTGTGCAATCTCATTCTGTAACCTTTCCAATTGGGCCTGGTTAAAGAATCAATAGTAAAGATCAATGCAGGAAAGATTGAGAAAAATTGTTGAGAAACTCATCTCAACACTTTTAAAACATTCTATTACCAATGACCTTATGCTAAGTATTAGGGTTAAATCCAACCTTAGTTCGAATTCTTTGAGCAATTTTCTCAAAGCGCCCCTGTTCATGAAATTTAAAGCCCTTGCGAGCACGCTGAGCTGGTGTAATAAACACGCGATGGTCAAAGTAGGATGTAGACTCCAGGTCCTCCCCAGGCTTCTCCTTCAGCTGTTGACGAAACTGCTCCCTCTTTACAGCTCGAATGTTAGCTAAACATAAAAAAACCATGAGCACCAAAACAACTAAATGAGATGATGTGTGTACAAGTATTGGACCACTGTATACATACCTTTCAATGTGGGCATGCGGTGTGTAAGTTCAACCTCTTTTCCACTTGCATCCACTGTTCGTCCTTTCTCATCTAGAATGAGAGGTGTTGGCTTGTTCACCTCTTTTATTTCTACTTTTCTAAAAAAGATTAACAGAAGCCTTAATTAGAAATGAACCCCAAGTTTTTTGCTTTAGATTTCAAGATCCTGTACACTGTGACATAACTCACGGAGGTGCAATTCCCATGGCGTGTAGATTAGCTAGTGCCATTAAATTGTGGGGCCCTGTGTTCCCCAAGGTTCCCAAGATACCAGGTTTCATGGCTAACTGGGACTGTATGCGTGCTTGTAGCTCAGCAGCCTTGCGTGCTTTCTCGATAGCATCATTCATAAAACTGGCGGCCTGGGAAGGGGCAACAGATGATGCACCTGCAGCAGCACTGGCGCCAAGAAGTCGTGACATTGGAGTAGACTCCAACTGTGACTGCAATGTAGGAAGGGGGAACCGCTATAGTTAGCATGAAATATAAATATCATACTAAATGTAATACAAGAAGTTATTATACGTTTTTCTGCATAAAAAGTATTTGACAAAACCAATTATTACAGGTGCAGAAGGTACCGAAGAGGCAAACGTCAGCTGCTTCTTCCTTTCTTCTATCTGTTTTGTGGCTGCTTCCATCATCTGTTTGATCTATTAAAACAGAAAAACTGTCACTAAACTTTCATTTCAGCACAACTTGATAGACTTATTTCCTTGCTAGTTTCCTTTTACCTGCATTTTGGTGAGCATGCCAGGGCTTTCTGATGGAGGTCCAGGTATGACCTCAGGCTCCTCCACCTCCTCAAAGCGAGGGACCCGTTTCCGTTTGGCCACTATCACATCTCCTATCTCTGGAGCTTCTCGCACTGCACCTGTTTCAGCCTCATCACCAAACACATCCTGAGATAAAGCAGCCAAAATAGAAATTTGAAGTATAATGTCACATTTGGCCATTATACCAAGGTATTGTTTACTCTATGTGTACTTCTGGTTACTGGTAAAGTGCTGTTAAGAAAATCTGAGTTGATTAAAATTTATTTACACATAATCAGACTAATTCAATTTATGGATTTAGGGCATTTTCCATTACTGACTAAATGATGTGCACAGTAATAATATAAAGTATAAATGCACCTTCAGGTCTCTCTTGCGGTTCTTTTCTCCTGCACCTTTATTGCCACGAGCACTGCGACTCTCCTCTAGAGCTTCAAAAAGACGCTCCACAAAACCTCCAGCAGAGTCATCAAGGAAGGGACGCAGCTGGTCTGAAGAAAAAGTAGCATCAAATAAGAGGTAGAAATGCAGTGCGTCTGTGATCACACCTCTTTGATGCCTTTACACATACAAAACACCCAGGATTAATATGAAATCTAATTATTTTGCATGTCAGAAAATGACAGAAGTGATCAGACACATTGGTAGATCATTTTAGCAGCCATGTAGTGCTTTGAAATAAAATAAGGGAAAGGGGGCATTTGTTGTTCCTTTGTTTTTTCATGAATTTTCAGAGCTAGGAAACCAAGTCTCTCCTAGTATACAAAATCACATTAAAGGTGTTCAGGGACCAGGGTCCAGGAACCAAATAGTTACTGGAAACCTGGAACTCCTCCCTTTGGGTGTATAGAAGGCAAATTATCCGGATCTGTGTGTGTGGAGATTGTTACCTATGGTTTTTCTTTTGTCCAATCCTTTCCCCACACAATGCAACGCCGCAGTGACCACAGTGGGCTCTGAGAAACCCAGCTCCTTCTTCACAGTGCGCTCCACCCACGGCCTCAGCTCCTCCACCTCCCGCTTAGGAAGAGACATTCTCAAACCCTAAAGAATATCATAAATACATAGGTTGTCAGTGTGTCAGCGTTCACCTTGTGTCAACTGTAGTCCTGTTTAGAACGGGTTTGCCCCGTGATATGTCAGCCCTAACTGAGACTAAAAGCACAAACATCGCCTGGGTCATTCACTCATGCACACTTAGCTACCGCTACACACAACAAAAACCTTCACTACAGGTTTGTTCGAAATTCACACTGAAATTTGTAGTTTTTTGTAGGCCAGTAACGGTAATGTCACGGTAACTGGCAGTGTGCTAACCATTAGCAACGTACAAGCTAAAATCAATTACATCCGCCAAAACTCTCCGGCTGCCTGCTAACCAGCGTTAGCATACTGCTGTCTACAAGCTACTAACATTAGTGAATAACTGCGTAATGAAACGTACAAACCTCTCGTTCTTGTCTCTGTGCTTTCTTGGCTCGCGTGATTTGTACGACTTAAAAGCCCCACTAGCCAAGTTTAAGACGTATAAAGGGCTAAGACCGCTAGGTTCTCAATAAAACTTTCTGTTTTGTCGCACCGTACACACGACGTTCAGGAACCGGGACCCGGAAACGGAAACAGATGCGGTTTCTTCTTCGTGGCTGTTTCCGAACACAAGTTTCGGTTCAACGTTCGTAGCTTCCACCTAGCTTTGTTTGACAGAACCGTCCCATTTGTTTTTCAGGGTTCCTGGTAAAATCTGTAAAAATATCTCGAAAGTAAGGGTTTCGGAGAAGTCATCTACATTTTATATTATTATAAGAACATAAATAAGGTAAAATAATATGTTTTCTTTTACATTAAATCAGTGTAACACTCGCATCAAAGTGTTTTTAAGATTTCTTTAAAAGTATTTTGCGTTTTAACCTTATTGTATGACTTATGTAATTTGCAATTTAACCTATAAATGTTAGTAATGGAAAGTAACTGAATAGTAATATTAGCTACATTTATTTATGTAGACCTATCATTTTGACCTACCTGTTACTCTGTAAGTACTACCTACTCAGACCCTTAATTAATTAAACTAGTACAATGTTAAAATACTTAATTTTAGTAAAAGCTAATTTAAAATTTGAGATTATTGCTGCAAGAGGAAATTAGAAAAAAAAGACACTATCAGATAGATAAGAAAATTGAAAAAGAAAAACACCAGTTTGAAGGTGACCTGTTGACAACGTAAAGACAAACTTTATTAATCCCAGAGGTAAATTGTTTTGCCTTGTTACAGCTGTTCTCAGCTGTAGTTTGTTTGCATGTGTATATTTGTATAATAAAACATATTATAAATATCTATTAATTAGGGTTTTAAGTCCACATTGTTTAGTTAGTATGAAGCAACACTAACCGAATTACAGTAGAAAGACATTTGATTTAGCAAAATGAAGAGACTTCATTGATGTCTATGCATCATTTGATGTAGTTTTTGTGATGATTATTACTGGCTCAGTAAAACTTACTGTCAGCAAACTTATAGTCTTTGTTTATTACAAAGGTGATCTATTAAAAGTATTACAATTCAGTAAAACAAAAGGTTAAACACTCTATTCACTAGTTAATAGTGTATATGATATAGTAGTCAGTATTTATATTTCAATTGCCTTTCCTTAGGTTAAAACACAGACGTTTAAAAGGGAGCTATTCATAAGATCCTTTTATCAGTACTGACTCTAGAGTGAACATTGCCTTACTATTGCCCAGTTAACCGCAGATTAGTCATGAACTCAGTCCCCTGGTAAAAACATGGGATTATCAAGTGAGCTCTATTCCCATTCCCTGTAGGCCCTCCCCCTCATTTTTTGGTATCTCTGCACGATGTGGGTCAACTGAGTGCAGTTGTAGTAGCGTGAGCATGAATGTAGTAGTGAGCCTCAGGCTACACCCGTCTATCAGATCCCCCCCCTGTACCCTCCATTCGCAGCATTAATGTTGTATAACCATTGGGATAAACTACACACATAGTATATTTTCCCATTACTATGGTCATTTTATGACCCGTGCATTACTTTAGCTCAGTGTCTGTAGATAAAAAAACACATCCTCATCATTTTAAGCTGGTTCATCAAGCTTCTGGTGTCATTTATCTCTCTCTCACACACTTACCGAGTGTGTTTATACTAAAGAGCAATTTATGTGAATCACTATACTGTCCCATTGTATGGTTTCACATACCCCAATTTGGGATCTGCAAAGAGCTCTTTTTAGCTAAATTTTAGTTTAAGATATTTTGTTAAATATCTTTATATTTTTACAATATAAGCTGTTTCCACCAGCATAAGCCTCTTTGTATTTAGCCACAGAAAACATAGACTAGACTATGGTTTATATTCTATAAGCATCAAACTAAATAATTGTTTGGTTAATGACTCTTTACTGTTGTTGTTAACAATACACTTTGGAGCAAAAAATGTTATTGTCAGAAGTTTGCAATACAAATTATTATTACATTTTATTTAAATAAATTAAAACTGTCTAAAACACTGGTCTAAATCTGTATAGAAATATTTTCTTAAATTACTACATGCTGATATGCTTTTTTATTGCATTATGTAGACAACTGATAGTTTTTTATAAGCGAGAACCAGAATGTCTAATATTTTTAGTAAATGTAATTATTGTTAGTTGTTAATTGGTAAATGAACAATTTTGTGCATGTAATTAATAAAAGCAGTGTTAATATAGGTGCAACAACTGAAAATCACCAGTAGACCAGTAAATATTTTGTACCTATTTATTTACATTTACCCATCAATCTGCCTCTACCATTAACCTGAACTTCTCATTGGCACCTCACATGCTGTCTGCGCCACCCCACACCAGCCAACTGTGTTATGTAATGACACCTCAGCAAATACTATGACAATACCAGTGATATTTCTATACAGCTACACAGAAAAACAACACACACAGGCTGACATGCGCACGTGTTCCTCCTGTTTCCGCACTCATCAAAAACATTGACTCGTGTGTAATCACATGTAAGGATGCTGTATGAGTTAAACGTACCAGTTAGTGGAATAATACTGGAATTGCCAAGCTGTAGTGAATCCTATAGTTCAGTAATGGCAAATGACTAATTGTTCAGCACAAAGTGTTGAGCACAAACAATTCCCCACAAGGTGATTTCCGCTCAGCGTATTAATGTGCATTATTAATATGTTATAAATATTACATAAGAGCCTAATATATGTTTCTCGTTAAGATGTTCCTCTTCTTCCTTTATGCAACTTTTGATTCATTAGGTGTGTGGTTATGGTATCATCATGCCGACCCAGTTTTATTGCTTTCTGTCTGACAGGGGTTGTAAATCATACAGTCTCAAGGGACTCTCTTGTCTTTGACACATGGACTGCAAGATCCCCGGTGTGTTTCATTATGAGCACCTGTGCATGTAGTAAATCCCTAGTTGTCTGCTAACAGTCTAAGCTTTTATCTCTTCCTTTCTGTCATTCATAACCCTCTGTATTTTCTAGCTATTCCTCATTTCTCCTCCTTTCTTTTTTCTGTCCATGGAAAACTCTGTCTGGTGGTTCCCTTTCACTCACTGAACGTGAATAATTGAGCAGTCGGGTAGGATAGCGTCATCACGAGCAGGCTCTCAAGAACACATTCAGGCCAAAGAAACAGATGAGGATGTTATTTGCCTGTAGCTCGGCTGTGCCCCAAATATTGCACACAATGTCATGAGTTACACGTGCGTCCTTGAAAATGTAGTTCTGGTATCTCTGCCTTTACTGTGTCCCCTGTTGGTGGCATCATGGTGATGTGGACCACAGATGGTGGGCAGCACAACATCTTAAACCCTACACACTTGAACCCATTATTGCTGTTAGCTAATGCAGGGCAGAAATGACTTCGAAGTAGCTCTGATTTCCATCGTAGGGCTGGCCACTATGCAATTTTAATGAGCATCAAGGCTGTTTTGGGACCAGTCTGCACTAAATCCCCCAGAGGACTTTGGCTGAGAAAGAGCATGCGTGACTATGAGCTCCCACCATGTATTTGTGTTTGTGTGTACACACGAGCGTGTTAGTGTGTGGCTGTAAAGTCACAGTGTGGCTTCACCTCACGTGAGTTTTACTGGAGTGCAGTGAGTGAATTAAGGGGGAGGGGATATTAGTGAATAAGTACCTCATTGTGTCACTCCCTTCGTTACACGCACGGCACATAAAGCAGACCTGAACACACTGACACCCTTAACTCATTATCTTGTTAAAACAAACATAATGCGGATTCACAACTTAAACCTACATATCAAGAGATAAGAAGGGGCAGTAAGTTAATTATGTATAATCCTATTGATGCACACACACACATGCTCTGTTAACCCAACATGCATGCTGGATACTCAAAGAAGTGAAAATAAGAGAACAAGGTGATGAAATATCAATGCAGCTTTATTCCAACTCTATTCTGAATATTTGTGAATACAAAACAAATAATTGGGGATTATGAACATGTCAACAAGACATTACACATCTATGTCCTGTTCTTTAGATCTGAAATTCTAAGTGCCAAGAATGATTTTTCATTTTGGCTTAAATACATTGACGGTGGAGTGTGTATGTGCAAATATACAGTGCTGTGTGTCTTTATTTTCTTGTGGGGACAAATTGTGTTCAACTATTGTGAGGTAGTTGTAAGTGTATTTTGGTCTTTTGAGGACATTTACATCCTAATGTTGAATATTTGGGAGTTTCTGTGTGTGTGCATGTGAATGTGTTTTGTTTAACATCATCCTGCCCAGAAACAGCAGATGAAAATTAGTTTTTTGGCTAAACCTAACACATTTACATCATATAATATTAATTCATGCCTTTAATTCATCCCTGAAAAATAAACAGAACCTACATCATATAAAATATAATAAAAATTAAGTGGGAAGAACAAATGTTCTCCATGCTTTCTAGAGCTGAGTGAGGTCCTCCCTGTGCCCTCCACACATGTTTCCATCCTTTTCCACCTGCACCCCCTTTTCCATCCAGAGTAGAAGGGAGGGAGAGAGGGGCGGAATGAAGGGCAGGGGTTTCACTGCTAAAAACTGCATGGATACAAGGGGGGGCTGAGAGCGAGGGAGGCAGATGGGGGAGCGGTCTCTGTTGTTGTAAAGTAGCACAGTCAGTGTGTCAGAGACAGGCCCATCACAAAATCAGCCAGTCAGTGTGTCAGAGCGAGTGGCGTGGAGTGGCACACGCATGTGCATCTATGTTTACGACTGTGAGTGTGTTAGTGAATTCGTGAGCAGCATGGATGACTTCATCTTGTCTGAGCAGAAAGAAATCAAACCACACCCTCTTAAAATACACCACTCTTGTGCTCATGTGCACATGGTATCCATGGAAATGACGCTTGAGTTGAGAGAAAATGGTCAATTAAATTTTAGACAAATTAAAATATTGCAGTTGGAAAGTCAGTATCTTTGGGTTTTGTACTGTTGATCAGACACCTTGGGTTTGAAACTGTTGAAATATATATTTTTTTTACACTTAATAGAAGAATGTAGGAGAGCAGACTAATCAGCAACTAAAATAAGTTGTAGTTGATGCACAAATGATGTATTTTTTTTGTATATTGAGCAAATAATAACATTTAGTTAACAGGGTTAATGAGAAACCTGGGTCTCATTTAGAAAGCTGGAAAATGTGGTATTTTTGCTGCATAAATGGATTCAACAAAATAGCTGTGGTAATCTCTCTCTCTCTGGTCAACAAATTAATTAAGGAGCACTGGGTGCTTTAATGAGTGATCAGTGAAATTACCTTTAATTCTTTTATATTATTTTCAGACGGATTGAAGTCACCATGCCAGGATGCAGCTATGACATTCAAGTTGTCCACATTTGACTGTTACAGCAGCAGGAATATACACACAAGTGTTTTTCCTACCACCTATGAGAGGTTTTTACTCATTGGGATGTCATGAAATAAACAACCGACCCACGTGAACACATATATTATCCACAGTAATGTTTGTGCTCTGTAGTAGTAGCAGCTGGTTGGAGGATCAGCCAGCCCCCCCACTACTGCCAGTCAGATTACTGAGGGTGTAGTCTCTCACCCTGGCTGCTGCCCCTCCTTCTCGCCACCCTCTCTTTCCTTCCTTCACCACCCCACACCCACACTGTCCCACCCAATGCGTGTTTCCAAATGTATATCTCCGTCCGTAAATCTGCACCCCATTGAGTCACATCTGTTAAGTGAGAGCTGCTTTCCAAAATACTCTTACTCACATCATCACTTCATAGCAGAAAAAAAACACGTACATATAAAAACAGTCACAAAACAAGTGCAAATGACAGGCAAACAGATTAGCTTTCAAAAATGTGTCATTTATTAAAAATGTTCTTTTCATGACTATTGACAAAGTAGTCGGAAGAGTAATATGTAAAGTTGGAGTGAGAAAAGGGGAGATTAGTTTGGGAAGAAACGACGCTAACAGGATTGGGAGAGATGTAGTAGAGAGGGCAGAAGCAGACGTTGCAGCAGAGTGGGGGAGGGGAGACGGTCTTTACAATGTAAGAAGAAGGCAGTTAAAATAAAAAAAGACATTAATTGTGACCAATCAGCAGTGGTCACTGTAGTAAAAAACATATATGAAAAAGAGCATAAACAATTAAAAAGTAAATGCAGTTGGTTTCATAGCACGACTGTATAAAAACAGGTGTGTGATTGGAAGACACCCCCAGCCTCTAATCAAGAGCCAGCGTCTGGCACATTGTATTGTGACATTTAAAGACGGCATCAGGCAGGACAGTCTGACTCTGGGTCTGAGACTGAGGGTTTGTACACTCCTTACATAGGCAGTAACATGGAGGCTGCCACTGGCTCTGTGTTCACATGTGGTGCTTTTTTGGAGGACTGTGGTACATATTTACCTCCCTGGTTATGCAAATAGAGTATCACACGTGGATACCAATTAAAAAATATTTTACTCTAAATATTTACAATAGTTTTGCAATATAGGTAAATCCAATCACATTACCACCCCCCTACATTTATAAGGATATTGTGAGCAGATTTGCAAATGAAGAGAGTGCCTTCTGAATTAGATCAAAATTCTGAATTAGACCTCGAAGTAGAACAACAATAGCAGCAGTACGGTGTGGTGCAAATAAAGGTATCCTCCATTACATTTAGATTTTGTGTTTCTTTTCAAGTTTTCAAGAGCATTAGCTGTAAGTGCAGATTAGTCTGTTTCTCTGTGAACCACAACCAAAAAGATGGCTACATTAAGATACTACATGACAAATAGTAGCCTCTGCTGTTGGTGTTTGTACGAAGTGGAGATGGAGGCAGTTTGGATGAACTGTAAATGTCACTGGACAACAGTTTTTAAACAGTAGATTTGACGCTGTTCCTTTATAAGCAAGATGGAAATGACTACATGCAGGCTTTCATGATTAAATGTGTACTAGCTTTGTGAAATACAAGCAAACAATCACAAAATGCAGTATGAATGCACTGAAAGCACCAAATGAATTTTTGTGATCACATCCTATTTGGTAAAAAAAGGCACATTAGTCCAATAGTCCAATCATAACATTTCAATCCATTCTGTTTTTTTCTTCATGATAGTGATAAAAAACCACAGACTGCCAACAGCATCAGTCCAATTGCCTCAAAACAACTGCATGCCAAACTATGCAAGTGCACAGCAGGCAATATTCAGCTACCCAATAAATAAATACAAACAATAAATAAATGCAGTGTAAGATCAACACATGAATAAATTAACTGTGGGTGTTGAGCCATGTGTCTTTCAGTCATCCTTATTTTTCTTGGATTTCTATCACACTGATAGCCAGTCTGCTGCCGGGGCAGAGGACTGAGCAGAAACATCTGATCCCTAGCACAGGAGAAGTTATACGACCTCTGATCGCTGTGATGTTACTCCTCTTGGTGCTTTGCCGCCGACCAAGGGCCCAAACAGATCTTGGATTACATTCGTGAGTTTGATGACATCATTTTTTCCACAGTCTTCAATGACTCTAACACAACACACATGCAGTATACCACTGCTGTCTGTACATTGTCTGTGTCATATCACTAGCTACAAGATTTTCAACTTCCATGTCACTTTTCGTCTGTGAGTCTGATGTCTCAGCTCTATCTACAGGTGAAGGCAAAACCACACGTGTCAAGACAAGAGTCACTTTCAACTCACTTAGTTACCGCGGTGTGTATCTAACTAGTGTTACCTTGTAATATTGAACCTAGGAAGCTTTCATACTGAAGACTGACATTTGCTTTTCTATTTTCTGATCAAGTGCAAATCCTTCAAAACAGTCAGATCTACATACAGTATATTGATTACTTTAATGCTAAGGAGATTCTTCAGCATATTTCATCATCACTACAACAACCTGTAAATAATCTTTAAGGTTTAGGTGTTTTCTATCCCGCTCAACCACAACCGCAACTGTGCCCATATTAATACCATTATGTAATTGTGATTATTAACTCTGCCATATTGTATTCACTAAAATACACTACATCCTGTTGTTTGAAATAACTGCTGTACTTGTGGTCTTGGTGAGGGTTTGTGTGTCATCTCTTGTTTGTCTAACACATCTAAGCACCCACAATTCTTTCTTTTCTTTCTTCCTCTTAATGCTTCTGTAATCACAGGCCTTCAGCCTGTTCCTCTCCCTGCAGCTTTCAGCCCGGTGGTGTGACAAAGCGAGGCTGCCGGCTCTTTGCTTGACAATGCATCAGGTCTCTAAGGGGGTGGGGCACACCTTCGGCAAAGGCTTAAGTGTGTCACGAGGAGATTGGCCTTCACCCTGGTGGGCATTGATGGTCTCACTGTCACTCTCTTGTCCAGCAGCTTACTGGCTTTGGCGCTAAATTGGCTTCTTTAAATTTTTAGGGTGCTTGTAAGGTGTGGTAGACGAGACAGAGCTGTCTTGTGTAGCTGGGCTGCCCCTCCTGCTGGGAGGAAGGACGGCGGAGACAGGCTGGTTTTCATTGTTACCCACCACTGTCATGCTCTCATGTGAGGTGCAGGCCTTTCGTGGAGACAGGATGGGGGCAATGTGCACCCATGTCAGGCTTGGCTCAGAGCTTTGACCTGCTTTGTAATTCGATAGCTTGCCTACTTCTTCACTGCCACTGTCCTGTCTCTTTGTATAATCGCTTAGCTGGCTGTTACGAGCCATATCTGGCGAATTTTGGTTTGCAAGAGATGCCAGTGATGGGGGAGGAAGAGGGCTGTTCCTTTCGTGTTGATCTTGCTTCTCCTTCTTCTCTTCTGAAGTGATACGAGGGCACTTGAAAAGAGCAGGAGAAGCCGTGGGAGAGTCTGTACCTGTCCAGCTAAGTCTGCGTTTCTGGAAAATTAACAGAGAGCAAGTGAAAATAAAACTCATTTTATTGTGGTGGTGGTGGTGGAGGGGGATGTCTGCATAAGTAGTTTTTGGCGCACACAAAGGATTACATGTGTTCTCACCTTGACGGGAATATGTAATTGATCCCTGTGCTTATGCGGCGGGGTGGAACTGGAAGTGTCTTGAAGGGAGCAAGCAGTGGATGTGGTGACACTGGAGGCTGCAGAGACAGGCTGAGTGGTGATCTGAGGAAACCAAAGCTTTAACATCATCTCTACCTGAAGTAGAGTGTTCAGATACTTCTCCCTAGAAAGAGCAAGTGAAAAGGGAGATACAGATGTCATGTAACAAATAGTGACTGTATTACTGCATGAGAAAACACCTGGATGTTTGTGGTCCTGTACACAGAAATAGATCAAATGTTTTGTGAAGTTTGGCGTTTCTCTGCCAATACTGTAACACTGACTACCCCAGGGACTGTTATGCAACAAAACGTGTAACCAGAGATGACGCTTGGAATGTAAGATTAGCTCATTGGTCCTACGTTATTATCACTACAATAGTAATGATATATACTCTCAAATCCAGTTAGATGTAGTCTGTAGTAATACAACGAGGATACGAAACAGGTTGTCAAAAACAATGAGGACGGTTGGTAGGACAATGTTGACATCTTACCCACTGTTGGGTCTCTGCAAAACCCCCACAATCCTTTGGATTCGATCCATGGCAACACTCTGCTGGAAACTGCTCAAACCTGTCAATCAAAAGTAATACTCCAATCAAAATTCACACTCTTGAGATCTCAGTCACAGAAAAAGCACGTGGAAACTCAGTCTCCCTCTCAAACACAGACGCACCACTTCTGCTCATAATATCACTAAAATCTTGTGAGCTGATGAGTCAGCCACACGACCGTCGCTTCACACACGCTGCACTTTGGACCACATCAATGGGCTGCGTCAATACAGACTGCTGCATCAAGGGAAACACTCTATTGCAATGGATTCAGGCCAATTAGATCATATAAACCTGTGTTCAGCATTTACACATTAAGGCTCCCAGTCTGCACACATGCTTGTCTGGAGGAAGTGATGCTTACCACGGTCAAATCTGCCTGTCTTCAGTCCATTCAGCAGCTCCAGCAGGGGCCTGACAAAACCTTGTAGCTCAGCGCACTGACAGACAAAGAGGAGCAGAAGATAAATAACTACTGAGTTTGGGTTAGGCCTTGCATGTGCATTGCTTTGTCATCCATCTTTTCATCAGTCTCTTTATTTCACTGACCTTTTGAGCAAACAGCAGATCTCCTTGTGATTTTTGAGTCTGGCTTAAAGGATCTGTCTCTCCTGAGCTGATGTCAGCTGCCTTGCTGCCACTCTCCGACCTGTATGACTGCTCCTCTACATCTTTATCTGTGAAGCCATTGCACATCCACTGGGACCTGGGACTTTCCGATCCCCTGTCTTTAGTGGCCTTAGCCCCACCCATCCCACCGATGATGACAGAGGAAGAGCTATCTGTCAGAAAGACATCTGTGTCGTCATCCGCCTGCTCCGAGTCGCTGAACAAGGGGCTGTCGCTGGGGCTCAGGGAATCAAAAGAGGGCTGAGAGGAAGTGCTGCCCTGGGACTGCATTGCTGTAAAGACAGGGGTTAGGGGTTATTATATTGGTCAGTTTATCTTGCAATGAAACAAACAGCAGCTTGATTGAACACTCAAGTCCGGCATGATTTAACTGTGAGAAGCAGAGCAATTGTGAAAGGTGAATACAAGTAAAAGACACAGAATCGTTAAAAGGAACTGCTTTCGGTTTGGCAGGAGTCCATTTTTCCCTGTCTTATCCCCAATAACTCAAAATGGTGGGTTTACCAGTGCCCTAGTTTAACATGGTGCAGAGTGGGACTGGGGCTAGGCAGTAGGCACACAATGGTAGTGCATGTCTGGCTCCCATTGAGGAGATTGGAGACTCGAGAGGAGAGTAAAATGTGAGGGGGATGGGAGATCGTGGAGTAGTGAAATCAGAATAGGCAGTTCCTCTCTCTCCACACAGCCTCCGGTGCTCTATCTAGCCCCTCCTCTCTGTCTTGGGCTTGCTCTCCACCCCCCCTTGGCTTCACACACGTACACACGCCAACGTCTCTCTTCGCTCTCTGGATACATTTCTGTATGCCTCTCATCTCTCTCTCCTCGCCCTTCAATTCATCCTGTTCGTTATGCACACAAGCCTGGCGCTCCTCTTTCTTTCCTCTTCCACAAACTAAGCCTCCTCCTCCTTCTCTTCCTCTCCTGCTCACATTTTGCAGTCTGTATTTCTGGTCATGTGCCGTTCTCTTATCTCTCTTTCTCTTTCTGTTTAATCTCAAAGCGCCTGGTGGTTTCTGATCTCATAAGCACAGAGGGGAGAAGTTAGAAGGGGCACAGGAATACACTTAACAAATACACACACAGCAACACAGCTCTTATCAGTATGACAAAAAAGTCTGAACTTGCTCACAGACAAAGGAGAGTGGTAGAGATTTTTTTTTTACAATGTGCCCACACAAATTCAAAAGGATGATGGTGGTTAGATGTTTCCTCTTATAACCAAATGTTAGTTTTTTTTCAATGTTTACACTGTAATAAACAGTGGAAGGACATAGTATTATAATGTGATCTTTTTTCCAAGTTGTCCCACTAGCACTGTGATAAGGTTCACAGCCCATGATGGAGGGGTGGAGTAGGACGGTGCATGTATCGGTACAGTCTGCACAGGTACGTATGGACTGGGATGTCTCAGGGTTGTGTACCTGTCTGTGTTTGCACATCACAATGCCAGCAACATACTTATTATAACTTATTATATATATAAACTGTTCTGTAACTAAGCTAAAACCGTTTAAAATGGCAGAGATTAATTCGTGTGACACGACTACAAAGAAAATATCAAGCATAAATCGAATGGCAAAATAAAATACATGGCAATCACAAATGGATACATAGTAATAATGAATAAAAACAGGGTTTGGCTACGTTACTAGGTACTGTAGCACATATAGGACGTAGCAGGACAGGAAATTCCTTTAGGCTAGCTTTCCAAGTTGGGAAACGTTAGCCACCTAAAAAAACGGTAAAGGAAACACTCACCTGAAGTAATGTGAGATAAAATTAGCAGCTACCAGGAAGAGTCGTTACAGGCTTTATCTCCTACTTGTGTGTGACAGACCCGTCAGTAGACGCTCGGTAGCCGGAGCAGCATCGGGGCGCCCAGCCTCAGCTCGCTCTCACTAACACATCGCCGGTCGGCCGTTCATCGGTCTGACTCTCCGATGCCTCTTTCTGTCGGCCGTTTACGAGCGTCAACATGTGCGCGGATCCACGTGCCCACGTTTTGCGCGCATTCTATTGGCTATTGGCCCAGCGACTGCGCGCACCATTGGCTGACCTATCTAGCCAATGATTGCTGTACTAGTAGTTGATTGGACGGCGCTCCGGGCACTCAAGGTCCTGCCCACTCATGTATAGTCCGTGTGTAGGGTGTCGGGTCGGGTAGGGCTGCTCCACTACAGCGAGCGTGTGTAAACACACCACACGCACTACGTCGTCATCCCAGGATATGTACTATGCATTTGATATTGCCTACGTATTTTTTTACCACGCCTTTTCACATCCAATGTATAAAAGATGCCATCACCGAGAGTGCCAGAAATAAGAAAAAACATTATGCAACACAGTTTGGGTATAATTGAATGGTCTAAACAGTACTGGCTTATGCACTGCAGAGCTAACAACATGCAAAACAAAGGTGACTCGTACGCATTGGTGAGAATGAGGGACCTGTGATCAGTGGAGAAAAGGCTGGTAATTCTGGATTTTCAGGATTGTTCATATGTAAAATACACCACTTTTCTTGGGTTTTGCTCACACTACTTGATACTCTAATGACTTGTGCCTAAAGACAAATAATATCTAAATACTGGCAGCATTTTTGATAACTGTGACCAGTGGGACACACAGAACATGGTTCCACACCATTTGACTATGCGTTTTATAGTGCATAATATGTTTTGGCAAAACACCTGGTACCCCTCTATCTGATTCAGTGACCGAAGCCAGCGCCCCCCTTCTTTCTTCAGTAACTGAATTAAGTCAGTCACTACTGGAAGTGTACCATACTTGAAGATCCTATAGGAGCGTAGACTTATAAGACGTGACATTTCTGTATATATTGCATGTCAGCTATATTTCTAATGGCCAAGGCTTTTTATCCAAACATAATTCTGTTACTCTAGCTGAAATATATTGACTACTATACCTGTGCCTCTTTATTCCTTATTGTTTTTTTAATATTTCTTGTAGTTTCCAAAGGACATGCACATTTTCATTTTTTTCTGTTATTTGCCCTGTAAGCTATAACAGGCTTTCATCTCAGCTGTTCAGTGTCACAACCTTAATCATAATAACTTTTTGTTAGTGTTCCAATTTCACAGCTAGCAGGTAGAAGTGTTGTTAAAACATAACATTTTATTATTAATTAACATCATATTGTGACTGTGTTTTTTAATTAAAGATCACTAATTGGGAGTAAAGATCATTCATAAGGATTGACCTAATGCAAAAAGTCAGTCTGCAGGTCAGGTCCATGATTTACAGCCATGTTGGACGTATAGCTCTTGTGAACTCAATAACCTCTTTTGAACTTACTGAACCAGGCAGTGCAGTAAAACAGCATGTATAGACCACACACACAAATATATTTATACTATACTCACCATATATAGTGTTTTTTCTTTCCGGACAAGACTTAAATTGTTGGTCAGTTAATATGCTGGCTTTCAATGCTATGTTTACATGTAAAATGTCAGGAATGGAGGATACCTCTAAGCCAGACATGTCTTGGCTTGGCATGTTGCTGCCCTTCCCCCACAACACATAGGCTACAACATATGACGCCACTGACCTTTCTCCTCAACATATACACAACAGGGTGGTTGTCTATGTATCTATGTAGTCACTTAGTAATATCAGGTAATCAAACTATTGAATCCTTATTGTCAACATGCACTAATAGTTAACCTTTGTTAATAAAAAACCCAGTGATGGATTCTTGTTTGTGTAAAGTGTTAAACAGGGACAGAAAAAAAAAGCTGTCCACCCCCACCACATTCCTCTGCAACACATGAACCCATTGAACCTACTCTGAGTTCATGCTAAAGACCACCCCCACCATTTCCAACTTTACATCTTCCTCATCCCTAAGCCCCAGACTCATTTGGTTTCTGTGTTTTGGTATACCTTAGGATCACACTAGTCACCATAAAGCTTAAATATGTCAAATTGGTCCCTAGTACTAAAAAAAGGTTTACTTAAGGTAAAAATGGAGTTATGCATGTCTGATATAAAATGTTATTTATTGTGACAGAAATGTTGTGTTTAAGTTAAATCGCAACACAGAAAACAAAGCGAGTTTTCTGTAAATGTTAGTTCTCAGCAGAGAAGAAGCCTCAGCAAGAGGAGCTGAAGAGAAATCTCATTTCAGGGATGGACTACCCTTCCACAAATCACACACAATTGCACACATTTACAATATTATAAACTTACAATTAATATCATCTATGAAGACCTCAATTAGATTCCAGGTGTTGCCATAATTTTGGACCTCAGCCACATGGAGAATAGACTACACACAAAAGACGCAGAGATTATACAGACAATTCTAGCATATAAGAGAAAGAAAACAGACTGGGGGAAGAGAAACACTCACAGAAATTCAGAACATCTGGAATGAAGCAGTGATAGCCAAAAGAAAGAGAGAGGTCCGAGGATGACCAATGGTCCTGCCTATAGATAGCCTGGATGACGGGAGAAACAGAGAGGGAGAGATATGCGTGAGTGAATCAACAAAGAGTCAGTGAGATGGTTTTCATAGTTTACAGAAGATTTTTATCAGAGTAAGAACTTGTAAATTGAAAAACAGAATTCATGGGAGATTTGGTGAATTGGATTACATTTGATTGTGTGAAGTGTGCAAAAGTGGCCAGTGACTCTATGTCTGAGAACCTGACTAGAAAAGAAATATGTGTGATCATTTTAGAATATGTTTTGTTTGGAGCTGTTTCATCGTGTGTGTTATACTGACAACATTTATTACTCTGAGAATAGGCTCAATAACAGAACCATAAGTTTGAAGAAGATAATATGAACTCAATGGCAGGAGAATTTCGATCAGAACTGTTGTTTTAGACTGCACTGCACAGAAGACAAAGGTCTACAGACTATAAACATCACCTTAGTCTCAGAGGCTCAGCAACCTGTTGTGTATTACCTGTTAACCAGTACAGCTGATAAACAATTATACACTGCTGCTGTGCACAGCGCCTGTCTGCCAGCATGAATTCTCTTTCATATAGCAGTAATAATAAGATCATGAAGAAATATACATTTCCAGTGGCCGTATGTGGTTTGGTATGCCTAGTGAGCCTAGATCATGTTTTATGGCATGACAAGCAGCAACAGTATTATTAAGGTATGACAAAGGGATCTTTTAGTCTATCATAAATATTAATCGCTATGTCTCCATAAGTCCCATACTGTTTCTGTTCTTGCAGATATGAAATGATCATTCTGCACTGGCACTGGTGGAGCAGCACTTCATAACAGTCTTTATTACATGTTGATTCCATATAATATATGTAGTCTCTTAAGAACACATCGTGTTTATATATGATTTAACCGCAAAAGCTTCTTAAACAAAACACGACACCGTATTCAAAACCAGCCAAACTCCATCTTGTTGCTACGTCTGCAGCGACTCTCCCCGCACACATTTGCGGTGGCTTCCTCACATGTTGGAGAAATGCTCAGCTGCAGATTTGTGAATGAAATCAGCTGATACGCCTCCTGCAGAGACGTAGCCAATGGTGTGTAGGTATATTGTAGCCACGCCCCTCGCCGAGCGGCCAATGGGAATCGGGGAATGGTTGCTACTGTTGCATAATTGTTGCTGAAGCGCTTTACATTTGAGCGGACTGGCTCTGCCTCTGTTCCCCCCTCACATATAGTCTCACTCCCGTTTCTCGGATCACCGCCTCTCTTACTGCAGTTAGGGTTTAACTTAGGTCATGGTTATAGGCAACATAACACAGATAAAGGGTCAGGGTTAGGAATGCAGTTAGGGTAAGGTAGAAGTAAGGGGCAAACCATCTTCAACACAATACTTGACAACGTGAAGATGGAGTAGAGAGCCTGACAAATAAATAAATAATACTATTAATAATAATGAGTTCATATTAGCAATAATCCTCAACAAAGAAATACATTATATCAATAGCATACAATTAGATGAAGATATTTAAACATTCAAGTTGGCAAATAAGCAATATTTGCTAAGTGTTTTCAGAAATGAATATATGTTTTATTTGAGCTGTGCAGTTAGTGCTGCACCCTCTGCTGTTTTATAGTAATGTTTGAACCTGATGCTTGACTCCTTTTTGTTATGTAATCTAAATCAGAGGTTTCATGGCTCAATTACCTTTTTGCATTTTTAAACTAAAGTCCACCCTAAAAACACAATACGGACTTATATGACTAACTTTCAACGTATCCACTGAATCAACATTTGAATTGGCACATGTATGACCTGACTGTGAAAATAAATAATTATTACAGTTTTGCAAATGTTTACTCTGTACAGCAGTTTCAGGCTAGTAGCCACTCAAACAGTGTTAAACGGTGTTTCAGGCTAGTAGCCACTCAAACAGTGTTAAACGGTGTTAAACAGTGTTAAAGGAAGAAATATGACAGTCAATTCTGCTCAGGATGGATTTTTCCAAGTTATCTGTCTAAAATATGTCATGGGGAGAGGGTTCCCTCTAGTGTTGAGAATGTAAGTCTTTTATCAGAGTTTTCATTACATTATGTTCATTATTTCTATGTAACCCTTAGGCTACTGGAAATCCAGCATATTAGTTATTGTGTGATTTTTTTGTTCAGACTTTAAAAACATAAAATCGATTTTCTCTGCACAGAATTATACCAGTTTCAGCAAACTTAAAAATAATAGTTCGATTCTGGACTACACACTGCATGTTGTAAATACTAGTTCATTACTGCAAACATTTTAACTTGTAGCACAGGTGTGACAACAGCTTTGTTTTGTCCAAGTAAATGATGACAATATAATAATGAGCAATCACTGAAAACACAACAATTTGACTAAAATTAATTCATCATTATTTAACCTTTAGTTTCCACATGACAAATACAAGTAACAAAAACAATCAACTATTACACATAACACTTTTGTTCTTTAAATGCCTTTTTCATAATGCAGTGATTCCCAACCAGGGGGTGGGACACCACACAGTGATTACTGGTATAGTAAATTAAAATACATATTTATTTTCTGACAAAAAACTTAAAAAAACCATACAAAACCTCTCCAGGTCTCTAGGTTCCTTGGGAATGCAATTTTTTACACAGACACTCACTGATTACAATGATTAAAATGCACAAATCTAAATAGAACAGTAATACTTTACAAATATATAGATGCACAATATATAAACTATTCTCGCCACATATGTAAACAATGTATACACATCATATTTTTTAAAACACTTCATTTACATGTTTACAATAAACCTGTTTAAAAGTGCACTGCTTTGTTTTTTGCACTTTCTTTGTGGCCTTCTTGTCCTCATTCATTCATTTATGAAGGTCGTTGTCAAAATAAGCTGCTTGTAAGTCTGAAACCTCTTCTGTATTTCTGCTTTACCATAATTACTCCTGATTCTACTAGTGTAAACCATTAGTGCCATGCGGTACTTACTTTTCTCTCTCTTCCACTCTCGTATCACTTTGCTCTTAGTAACTAACAATGAAAGAATTCTCACTCACTGGTTGTGATCTTGTAGCTCCCAGATTTCACCTCTCTGTATTCCCTATATTCCATTTGTCTCCCAAGGGCTGAAACATTCACACTACTATATGGAGCTGTGGCAGGTGGGATCACTGGACCCAGCGAGTCTCTCCCCTTCTCTCTCTCTCTCTCTATCTCTCTCTCTCTCGCTCTCTTACTCTTCATCTCTCAATCCACTTTTATGCATTTCTGCGTTCGGGCAAGTGAGGCTGACATGGACTCTTTGGATCTTTTAATCTTTCTAATGCTTCTGTGTTTACAGTGGACAGCTGCCCCTGCTACCAGTAAGATCTTCATTAACATAGTAATCAGCATCATGTGAGATTTATCTTCTTTCTTTTTTGTTTTAGTATTGTTGTGCATCATTTGGCTGTGAAGTATAGTAGTGCTGATCAGATTTGAGTACTATTTGAGGAATGTACTACTGTAAGTAAAGTATTTACAACTTGTTTTTTTAAAACTGTACTAAGATTATCTTTGAAACTGCCAAGGTTGCAGATTAGAAGCAATTGAAACTTAACATATTAGGAAATTGTGAATTAATGCACAAGAGTTGCCCACATTAAGAATTTTAGGAGTTTTTCTCTTTTATTCTTTTTCAGAGAATATTGACTGGACCTATTCTGGTAAGTTCTAGTTTATCTATAAAGCATATTATAACGCAAAAGTGTTGCAGATAATGAGATATATAAGGCAAAGGGTTTATAGTCTACATACATCGTACCTATGTCAGATAGGATATGTAATCTGGAGCCAGACTATTATGAACAAAGAGACACAGCCTTTCCACGCTGATTTTACTAAACCTGTTTTTCTAAGTCGCTGGAAATATGACAGCTTCTGTAACTAGAACTTGTACTTCTACTGTATCTGTGAAGGTTCTCAGTCATCCAGGTCATGGTTATCTCAGAAAGGTTTTATCCAAAGCAACTGGACTTTTGGTTTCACCCTCTGGAATGGAAGGGTGAAACGTCGTCAAGAAACCAAATAAGTCCAGTTGCTTTGGATAGAATTTGTACTCTCTTATCTGCCACCCCTTCTCCCTCTGTTTTCGCCTCCTTCCCTCTCTGTCTGTATTAGTTACAGTTCAACAAGCTGGCATGAGCACAGCAGTCACACAGAGATGATAAAGGGGTGGAGGGAGACGGAGAGGAAGAAAGGAACAAAAAAAGCTGAGAGAGAGGCTGGTGGAGGGAGGCAGGTGCACATGGATGAGGGTGTTGGACAAAGAGAGGGAGATGGGACGGGATGAAGCAAAAGCAAAGCAAATCGTACCCAGTATTGTTACATCGCACAATAATCTTTGTGTTTATTGTGATGTGAATGCACACTGGCTGCTTTTGCTGTGGACAATGACACTGTGGGAATGAATGGGGCACACAGACTTCTCCTCTCTGCATGTGTTCAGGAGAGCAATACCAAAGTACAGTACATACAGAAGCCGCTGTGCCTGGAGCAAACTGGTATCCATCTACAGCTTTTATTATAAAATATACAGAGAGGAGTGTATAGTGTGATCTCTAAGCAGCGGTTTGCATTTTGATAAACTTGGGTTGAAACCATTTCTATTTAGATATGTCAAAATAAAAGTTATCTGAATTTATTCATTGTTTGAATGATTGAGGGTCTGTGTAGTACTGTGGAAGATTGTTTTTGTTATATGCAACACAAAGAAGTAGCATTACACAGTTTCAGTGATATATCTTACAACAAGAGATGAGAGCTTTGAAAAGTAATGGAGGGAAAGTCAGTCTTGCATTCCATCAATATCCTGCTCATGCTCTCAGTGAGCGAATCATGTGTGTGTGCAGTTTTGTTCCTGGCTTATTCAGGACGGGGCTAGCATGCTAGGAGAGGTCCAGCAGGAACAGAGGGTCAGGATTTTCGGCCTCTGGTCACCATGGAGACCTCCATGACGACCAATGGTGGAACAGCGGGTCTTAGCTTTGAAGTCGAGTTTTGGTTCGGGGCTTTGCTGACGAGAGGGGTAAAGGAGCAGACGAGGTGTGGTGTGTTTCTAATGTACATCACTAATGCAGAGCTCCCTCCCAACATTGTTTATGTGATAGACAAGCTGGGCCTGTACTTACTGTATTATGTAAAAACAAATGCAGTACATTGCTTAAATCTATTATAGGGTTTGTTCTGGTTTTGCATTCTTACATTTTTACATTAACACATACTTATTATTACCAAACTTTATTTTCAGAACCTGCAACTGTGAATTGATCCTTTTACTTCTTTTTGCACACTACTGACACATTTTACTGTGTAGGATCTGCCTGTGCCACTTTTCTAAAGCATTCCTTTCTTTCCAATTGAAATTCAAATTCTTTCACTCAGATGTCACCCTCGTTCTCTTTCAGACTCCTTTTTCTAACTTTCTTTTATTATGCCGTTGAGCAGACCACCACTTTTTTCTTTGTGAACCCAGGCCTTAGTCATACTGAGTCTTTTAGCAGTATTGAGGACCTGCTATTCATAGTAAAATTATTCTACTAAAAATATTACAATATATATAATATATATCTTGTCATAATATATATATTTTTTTCTAATAATGTTGAGTTAGTCATTAATTTTCAGATTTTTCAGGAATTAAAAAACTGCAAGCAAAACTTGCAAAACACTTTTAAGTTAATCCTCTGTGTAACTACCACAAAACCTTTTGACCTTTTTCATGTTGTCATTTAGCAGGAACAGATTTTAATGAGACTGTTAAAAAAGATGAACATCGCACTAACATGATGATGGGAACTCTCTACGAGTGCATTTATAAAGGAAAACTATTATTGTGTTCTGGTTTGGGAAAAAAATATTTGTATAATATATAATTTTCTTAAATTACTTTTAAATTAAATCAGTAACATTTTTGTCCTGCTATATTTTCAAGAAAATTATGCAAATTGAGCATAAACTAATGTTTTGTTTTTTGCTATGTGTAACCTGTAAGTCATGAGGTTTATCCAGTCATCAGATATATTCTGAAAGTTTGGGGGGGGGGGTCTATCACAGGCCAAACACACAAACACAAACAACAATTTACTGTCTCACTCTCACCTATGTGCTTTTTAGAGCGATCAGTAAACCTGGAGCAGCCTGTCTTTGTACTGTCGAATGAAACACACACAAGCACAAGGAGAATATGCTCCACATACTAAGACATTGTGTGACATTTCACACTGACTATGGTGTGGCTGTTATCAATTGAAGATGTGTTATTCAGTGCCACGATTACCTGCTCAGCACGTTGTTGACAGCAACTCCTGTCTGAATTCTTCTCTGTGTCTTTTTGAGGCATAAATCACCTGCATTTAAATTCGATTTGCGGCAGTCTTTGTGACTTTAAGAGTGACAATGTGAGTAAGACAGCACCAGGAAGCATCAGGAATAACCATTTTCTCCATGCATGCGTCTAACAAATGTTGTAGCAACCCAAGTTTGCCTGTAAAACTGCATCTAATGTTTAATACTGGCCCATCGAAAAATGTACAAATTCTGTGGAGTAATTCTAATTTCTAAACAAATGGTTCAAATTGTTCAAGTGGCAAAAGCAGAAATACAACATAAATGTTCTGTTATTTTAATGAAATTCATCATTATGTTGCTGTGAACCTAAAAAGATCCTTGAGGAATAAATATCCTGCATAATTAGAAGCTCATAATGGAGGCTTTTTGCTGCAGGACTCAGAGGCAGTGGGCTGTGTGATCGGGTGACATCATTGTTTCTGTCCTCCCTCTGTCAAAGGTTTGCTAGGCCAGTCCCAATGGTCAAAGTATTTCCCCGACTGTGGCAGTACATCCCAGTCACCCGTTGATGTGGTGACGACCCAAACTATATACAACCCCAGTCTGATTCCTCTGACACCGCTGGGCTACAGTCAGCACGGCAACAAACCTTTCACTCTGCACAATAACGGACATACAGGTAACTAGGGCAGCCGATTAGCTCCTAATATCACCCACTCCCTGGTATCCAAGCAGCTTTCACAGTTGATCTATTTTTACTGCTCTGTCCTCAAATGTAACTTGCCTCAAAATGTTTTACTGCCCAATAACATTTAAGAGTCTTAATAACCATGAGTCAACTGCTTTGTTTCTCCATCAGTGGTGATTGAGCTACCAGAGTGGATGGGACTGTGGGGGCTGCCCTGGCACTTTACAGCTGTACAAATGCACCTTCACTGGGGCAGTGATAGCCAGAACCACCGCGGCAGTGAACACACCATCAATGGGCTGAGTGCAGATGCAGAGGTATGTTTAAACACAACTCAAACAGTAAAATCCAGAGTCAAGAGTCACAGGCAGTCAAAGTTAAGCACTGACACCAAAGATGTTTTCTAAGAAAATCTGAATTTTCTACAGAAGGCTGAACTGATAGTGGTCCTCTTCCTATTCTGTGTAAGAAAAGTGTACCTGATGTATTAATGAAAACCTGATGTATCACAATGACCAAGGAAAAATAAACAGAATAAACAGCTAGTTTAGGAGTGTTAATACAGAGGTGACATTAGTGCAAGTCAAGCAATTATCAATAAGCTTAACTTAAATAAGAAACAGTATTAAGTGAAAAGAATGTATCATAGCGTAAAGATGATAACAGAGCTTAGAGCAAATAATATTTACCATATGCTCTTTAGTCTCTGATTTGTTGGAGTAGAAGAGATGCGAGGAATTTTTTTGCAGATGACAGATAGTAAAATGAAATAATAACAAGAAAATACCCATAAACAGAGGAGGGGGCAGTTATTAGTTAAAAAAGAATTGACGTGCATGAGTTGTCTTATTACATAATGAGTCAATTAAGCACTTTCGCATTCACATCAGTCTTTCCCCATCGCTCTTTATTCTTCTGCCGAGTCAGCACGCAGCCTTCTCTCTCAGTCTCTATTTGAACCCATATCTGTCAGAGGGGGAGGCCAACGCAACCTCTGTCTGTGTGAATAAACTAACCATTTTTCTTCTCTCTCTAGCTACACGTGGTGCACTACAACTCTGAGCTCTACCCCAACATGTCCACAGCGATGACACAGAGAGATGGGCTGGCTGTTCTAGGAGTTCTTATTGTGGTAATAAAAATAAACAGCTTGAAAAGATTTGTAGTATGAACTATTTGTCTGAGATTCGTCTTCTTAGACAGGTGAGGAGACGAACATGGCATTTAACAACATCCTCAACTACCTGAGCCGCATCAAATATGCAGGTCAGTGAGTTTCATTTTGTGGTTTATGAAACATTACACATTATTTTAAGAGGACAGTGACTGTTTTATTACTACTTAGTAATTAGCAGTTTTTCGTATGTGATTCTTTTAATATACAATATAAAAATATAAACATGTGAGTATTTGATACTGATGGAATGGCGATAAAGAGATAATAACAGTACAGCTCTCTTTTTCTTCTCCTTTCTAAAACATTGTTAGCTTCAGATAACTTAATGTTATTTTTATTCTACCTTTTATCCACATTCAGATCAGAAAGTGTCCATTCCTGCGTTTGACGTGCAGTCCCTGCTCCCTAAGGACCTGGGAAGCTACTACCGATACAATGGCTCTTTAACAACGCCACCATGCTATCAGAGTGTTATATGGACAGTGTTCAATGAAAGGGTTCAAATCTCAAAGACACAGGTGAGACTGAGATGCTCATCTGACCATAGAGGTAGATGTTTGTCCTACATTTTGTGCAGATATTGCATTTTGATCCTCGGTGGATCCACCACCAGCATTTGTCTGTTTCAACCTTTGATTGCTGCTGATTGTCCTGACAAATCATATTCTTCATTACATCAAGTCATTTCCCAAATATATTTTTAAAAGTCGATTATCAAGGTAAACATAAAACTGCCATTTATTTCTTCCTTGTGTAAATTCATCTTATACTCAGTCAGTCACATTTCTGTCCAAACATACAGAACTAAAACACACATATTATAGAATAATTACATCCAGCTATAATTACTACAAAAAAATAATATACAAAAATAATACAGTAAAATGGCACATTTTAACATTGCCCTAAATAAAATAGTTATATAAAATGGTCCTCAACCATGTTTTGATATAAATTAAAATCTATATCAATATATGGGACTAATTCATTTGTGTAACAGCTGGGTTTGTGTTATGGAACCAAGAAAGATAAAGAAACAGTATCTATTGTTAAATCAGTGTAAAATCTCTTATCAGTCATTATTTCAGCACAATTTAAACATTAATATGGATTCATGTGAATTTTCTTTTCATTGTTAGCACTACATATTATTGCTATACTATATATAAGTCCAGATACATTTTAAAGATTTTTTTAGAATAATTGTACAATTCAATTAGCTTGTAAATTTTTTTTATCTATTATTGATGAGCAAGGATCAATATATATATGGAATATATGATTGTGAGATATGTATGTGAGACTCTTCCAGTTATCTGCAGCAATGTGTGTGTGTGTGTGTGTGTGTGTGTGTGTGTGTGTGTGTGTGAATAGAATTTAAATTATTGCTAACCATGGTGGATATTAATCAAGTCTCTACACAAATAACGCATTGATGTCACAGTCTCCCATTAGATGTGATTTCCATTAGTATAGTGTTTTGTAGCTGGTGTTTAAAATGTGTCAAAATGTGACTTGATCTCTCCCCCGTCACCTCTCTGCTCCAGCTGCTGAAGATGGAGACGTTACTTTACTCTAGCAAAGAAGATGCGCTCAGGATACCGCTGCAGGACAACAACCGTGTGACACAACCGCTCGACCACAGGGTCATTTTCACCTCCTTCTCTGCAGGTTAGACGCATACTTTTTTCATCTTGACTGCTAGCAAGTATATGCATACTCCCAATTGGGAATTTGATAGTTAAAGTACGTATAACAATGTTTTGCTTTTAAATACTGCTCAGTTTACAGATAGCTTATCCTTTCATGTTGCACAAATGTTAAGTTGCAAAAGGCCAACAGCTAATGTGCTTTGACCTCCAGTGTTGTGCTGTTACATCACTTCTGCAGTGGCCATTTGTGAAGCCATCGTGCTGCTCATGATGCCTACAACAAAAAGTAGCCAGTTGGTGCCCACAATAAGCTCAGTCCCTGCAGAGATTGAAACATGGAAAGAAATGTGGGAACCTAAAGATTAGCAATGACTGTCTAGAAGAAAGAGCCATGGTGAAGCAGGAGTAAAGAGACGGTGACAGTAATTGTTTGTGAGATGATTACAAAACAGGATTTGCAACAACTAAACACTGACTTCATTGTCATCACCTAAGTCTAACTAAGAGAAGGAGAGAGGAAAAAGAGACAGAGAGATGTGAAAGATGGAGACAGAGTGGTAGAGAAAGACAAAGGAGAGAGAATTTGTGTGAAGTGCTCATTGTAGTGAGTGACTGAACTGGAAGGCCTGTGATATCAGCACTGTTGTTAAAGGCAGCAAGTCTGACCAGACATACCGTTTAAGAGCTGAACAGTAGATTCTGCTGCGATAAACAAATATGGTACATGAGCTGTGAAAGGAGTGATCCATTGTGATTTTCTAATGATATACTGTCTTTTATTTACCGTAGAATCTGGGAAGGAACTGTCCTCTGGTAAGACAGGATTGCATGGTTCTGCAAAAAGAAACTGACCAACTGCCTGCTGCATTGTAGGAGGTTTCCTTTATCTCTGGTGCCCCTTTGTGTCTCCTGCAGGTGAAGTCACAGCCATAGTGATAGGAGTGATGTGTGGCTGCGTAGGTCTGGCAGTCATCATCCGCTTCATTGTGAAGACCGTACGGTAAGGAGCTCTGCTGTACTGCTCCATGATCTCAGTGGCCTGTTTGCCACCTTATTTCCGCTCTGTCACCGGCTGCACCGGACACATGGTACCAGTCTCCTGCTGCTCTGCTTTAACTGGTTAATCTACAGATCATTCTCCAATCACCTGTCTTCTATGTTTTGGCAGATTTTTTAAACTCCTCCACCATGAAACAGCCGTGGTAAACAGGTGGCATGTTTCATCTCAGTACTGCGGGGATGATAAGCTAGTGCTAACTGCTGTTTATGATTTCTTTTTTGTTATGAACAGATATCCTTAAAGTGCAGATCTTAGATCAAAATAATAAAAAAGCCTCACTAAAGAAAACCGGGGGAAATAATTTCAGCATTTAAAATCCATTTCTGCAGTCATGTGTGGACACTACAGGGAAAAAATATATATCTATGTTTTAGCTAATATGCAAAAAGACATTTTTACAGAACATGTCTGCTACAATATATTAGATACGCCCCTTAATATGACCCAATACAATTCAGCTGCCAGAAAGGCCCTAAAGCTTGAGTAAAACCTGATTATATTCTTAAGTCAGTTTTATTGTGTTAATCATTCACAGGCACCGTATGCTGTCATGTAGTACATTTCATTTTAAATCCTTCATAAATTCTGAGTAATAGAAAACTAGCAAACACAAGCAAGCATATCTTCCGAAAAGGAGCACAGAATATTTAGCCTTTGTAAATGTAGTATTTCTGTTTCCTATTAATTTGTGAACAAATCAGTTTTCTTAAGTTTCTTATCAAAGTTAAAAGTAACCTAAGATCAGTGCTAAAGATAATCTGAGCTGGAATAACAGGGATGTTTTGCACTGCTCTGGTATAACCTGCTCTGTTGATTACTACTGAATTATGAAATATAATCAGAGTATGACGCTACCAGTAAGTAATTTAACTTTCTAACTGCTTTGATCACGGGTTCCCAAACTGTGGTTCCCTTACCTCATGGTACCATAGTGTGCAACAAAAGAATTCCATTTTTAATATGTTTGATGAGTAGAGCTAATTATGTGTAAAGTGAAGATGGGACAGGTGAGATCTCTGCTCACACCTATTGCCGTCATCTTCTGGTCTGACGTCTCCCTCCCTGCCTAAAGAGTCTTTACCGGGCCACACTTTGGGAACCTTTCGCTTCCATAATGAGTGGTGTGTAATAACTTCGATATCGATATAACCTCCAATCTTAATATCTAATCAAAGTTGTGAAATATTTGCCAACAGGCTCCATGCAATGTTTTTTCCTTTTAGTGAAGTGATTCTGTCTTTTGATCTTATAACAGCTCTACCACTAGCTGGGATGTCCTGCCCAGTAACCGGCCTGCTCCCATGCCCAGGTCACTGTTCAAAATTATGACCCTTGATCTTAAAGTCTTAATATTAACTGCTCAGATTTAGATCCCCGACTACATCTGTGTTGCTTTCACAACCCATTCAGTTTGCAGTGATTCTTAGTTAGACCCTAATACCTCTGGTAGATCTCTGGACCATTAGTGCTTATAGAAATTACTCTATAAAATAAAGTTCACATGATAAACGTACAAAGCAAAGCGATAGGATTTGCTTTAACAAGCAGAAGATTGAATGACCAGTGCACATAGCTGGGATGTGATCCAGTAAACATCTGTGTTAATACACTTCTTTCCTCCTCTAGTTTATTTAATCACTTCATCTTTATTACCACATTAGCTCACCATGGTTATTATGTGTTTTTTTCACATGCGTATCTTTTAGAGTCACACTTGTTATTTAATTACATACTGGAGCCCTGGACTCAGGAAAAAACCCTTCATGTTTTCCCAAAGGGGGACCTCTGCTGGATAATACACCAAACTACACTGACACTAACGCGTCTGTTATCTGACCTGTTTGGGAGAGTTTGGGTTGACTCAGCAGGAATGACTCTTTGCTCTGATGTTTCAGGATGAGCGGGCCGGAGAAAACAAATGAGAAAAAACAAGACATGGCTCTGAACTCGACCTCTGAAGCAGAAAGGAAAGAAGAGCTCTCGTCGTCTCCTCAGACGGAGCCCTAGCTGACATCACATTCCACTTCAGGCCTCAGTCACCCTCTTCCACACTCTTGTAAATGATGTTATCACTGATCTGTGTCTCTTCATGGGACAGAAGGCCAACATGTTCTCATGCATTGCTTACAGAGCAACCTGGTAATATGTCAAGTCTCTGCTGTTCAGTTTGCACATGAAGCACTTGGTGTAAATATTTCAGTCTTCAGGCTCTGAGCTAAAGTCCGACGATTGGTTCATGTACAGTAAATACTATATATAATATATATTGCTGTTTATTCACATTCTGCTCTTATGTCATGTTGCTGAAATGAAGCACATGCACACTGCACAGTATTCAGTTTACTGATACATAAATCGTCCTTGTAGCGTTTTAATTTAAATTTGCCCCAAACAAAGATAGCTATTGGGCATTTAAACACATGGAGAGTAAAGAAAAGGTATAATATTAGTCTGAAGGAATTTTAGGGAACACATTTTATTTGTATATGCTGATACTGTCTGGATTTAAATTAGCAGATTATGCTGTAAATTGAGGAATTATATTTATCTACATGTTTTCATTTTGTTAGGAAGAACATTTTGGTGCATTTTATCATGTGTGTAATTTTTTTTGCTGTATATAACACATCAATATGGGCATCACATTAAAATGCAACATCTACAACGTCATCTTCTTTTGTTGTGTGTGTTTCTCTAAAAGACTTTGTGCTTCAAATCATTATAATGTACACAGGGAGTAAATTGAAAAAAATGCAGGTCACCCTGTGCAGACTTGATAATTTTAGTCTGCTTCAACAATTCTGCCAAAAATATTGAGAAGAAGAAGAATTTTATAAAAAATTGAAAGACGGGAATCAAAGAAATGACAGATTAGTTAAACTACTTCTCTAACCTGAATACTCTTTATTTAGTCCGGTTGCCATCTTCTCTAATATATACAGTAATTTAACATTTTTTAGTTTGCTGACAAACAGATTATGCTGTCTATGGGACTTTGCCGTTGGGGTTTCCAGTCCATCAAAGGGCTAAAAAAAGGTTTACATTGCAGAAATCTGTGTGTGACAGAAAAAGAGAAAACAGAAATGAGACAAAGCAATAAGGAAGTTTTCTACAGCATGAAAGTGATTTTTTCTTTTCACTTGTCACCTTGTCATTTGACTTTATAATGCCATCAAACTGGAATTTCAAAAATGTTAATATATTAATTTGTTAATATGATTTTACATGTTAATTAAGATGCAATAACCAAATAAACTATATGTTTTATTAAAAGTTGGGCAATTTAAAATGTCACACAATTTAATTTATGAGTGTCTTTGTTTGGCCAGATACTTTTGAGCCCCTAAAATGTGAGATATATGAATAAAAAATGGTTGTGATTGTTGTTGTGGCATAATTAACTGAACATCTCTCAGAAGGATCGTGGGCGGGCCTGTCTGTACAGTATGTCTGATCTCTCTGTAGTGGTAAAATAAAGTCAGGTGTACAGTAAATTAGAAGACGTGGAAACAGCAGAGCTGAGGGCAGTGCACACACACACACACACACACACACACACACACACACACACACACACACACACAGAGTGAGCGTCTCAAAATAACTCACTGGACCTTTCCCAGGTATTCATGGCAGTAACGTGATGACGTCTGACATGGCTGCTGCTCTAGAGCACATCCATGTGGACAGAGTGGTAGAAAGGCTGCTCTGCACGTGCAGCTTAAGCCACCCCCACTCCACTCGGTGGAAGTGAAATGTGGAAGTACAACCAAAGAACAGTAGACAAGCTCTCACATCTGGAGCCTTAAGGTGATTCAAGCCTTCACTGCTGCTGCCAAAACGAGGTAGGGAAGTTCTCTCATCAAGCAGCTATTTTCAAGGATCCTCTCTGGGGTTTGTGCTTTTAAATTAGTGCACAAACCGACAGCTGTAGCTGTTTCAGTCTGTGTATTTACACACACTCTTTACTCTGTGTCCTGAAACCCTGGTAAAACATGGAAATAGAAGATGTTATTTTGCAGTTAGAGGTCAAAGTCTTGTAACGGTTTTGTTCACACTAAGAATTTCTTTGTTCTTAAACCCAGGACTGCTGGGTAATGGCTGCTCTCAGAGCTTTGCTCACTCTTTCCATCTGTCTTCTGAGTCATCTGTCATTTGCTAAAAACGACGCGCCCTGCCAGCTCTCTAAATGGAACAATGGCTACAACACTTTTGTCCAACGCCACATTCCCCCTGGTACTCCTAATTCCCTCGATCAAAACGAATGGGAGAAGTTCATTAGGACTAGGGGCTGTGACAGACCAACACAGTCCTTTCTTCCGACTTCAGACCTGCAGAGAGTGAAGGACGTGTGCACAACCAGAGGGGGGGTGGTGTACAAACAGAACCTCTGCATTAGCAGGCAGCCCTTCACGTTTGTCACAGTGAGAAGTCAAACGGGTACCTGTGGGATTAAGAGCATTCGAAAGGAAACTAAACATCTGATCCTGGCCTGTGAAGTGTTGCACAATCCACAAGGTCAGTGCCTGCCAGTCCACTTTGAGGGGAACCCTGAGAGTCTGGAGCCCAATAACAACGCCAGAGGCTGCATGGAGCCAAAGAACCATGCCCCCAGCTTTGAAATGACATGGCTCTGTTTGCTGTCTGTTGTTCTTATTTTTATTCATGGATATTTCAGGACATAGATGTTTTTATCACGGTACCTTTTGCTCTTTGGAACCTTGAATTTGTGCAGAATCTTTGGGTATTAAATTGTCAGGGGCTTTAACACAGTATTAAACAATCACCGACATGTTAGTCATGTTAAAAAATAATTTAATTTTTTAAAGTACTACATGTTTTGTTTTATGTTCTCTCTATTACTTATGTATTTGTGAGTTAAGCTTATGTGTTTGCATCTTTGAGAGGATCTGTCTTGTAATTGAATTTAAAATTGTTTTGGACATCAATTTAAATATTTTACTTATGTTGAAATGCATAAATATACATTTTATAGATGTACATTATGGGTTAATAAACAGAACCATTGACATATATTTGGTTTCATCAATGCATCAAAAGTATAAATACCAACATGAACATGAACCATGAAAATTCATGACAGATAAACAAGGTGATCTGTGAAAACCTTAAGAGCCAACACTCTTACAAGTGTAATTTGCACACAATGCAAATCTTCCACAGGTCTGTGTACATTTTGTACATTTACTTTCAGTGGTGAAAGCTAAGTACTGCACTGAAGTACGCTCTTGAAGGATTCTCTCTTTACTAGAGTATTTCTGCCAATTCACTCTTCAACTTCACTACATTTCATAGGCAAATATAATATAATATCTACAAAAATAAGACTTCATTGATTCCTGGTGTGAAATAGTGCTGTTTTTAAATAAATTATAGTATTTTCTTTCAGCGCTGTTAGACTGAAACTCACAGCTTAATACAAAGTCCATCAAAACCAGAGATAGTGCTGGGAGGCAATGGCTGTTGTACTATTGTACCATGGATAACTTGTCTTACCTTATAGTCTGATTAGGATGTGTACTTTTAAGTACTGCACCCTTGTTTTTGTACTGCTTGTTTATGTTTTGGGTGGAGCTGTGTAAACGTACAATTATATTATTTATTGTATCACATATCCTACACACTTTTTTTACTTTCCAGATACACACAGATGTCAGCTGTAAATTGCTTATAGGGGCTCCAGGGTCCACAGATTTTTCTCATTCTTTATGTATTCTCTGTATTATGTAGTAGTAAGTTAGTGGTTAAACTGGGATAACTTGATGTAGTTCATACTTACTAAAGAAATGCACCACATGAGGACAACATATGTTTCTCTTCACATCAGGTGAGAAATGCCTCCTTCTCACACGTTAGCATTGTGCTAACATCCTGTGGTGTTTATCTGTGCCTCACTGATGCCACGCTGACATTATCTGAGGTTAGCATTAGGGTAGATTCACAATCCGAACCTGGTGTTTTGGACGACTGCTATTAAGGTTTATTAAGGCTAGCCTCAGACGAGGGCTGTGTGCATTTCTCCACTTAGTCTCATTCATTGCAAACCACACCCGTTGAGTCATAATGTATAAAAATCTGCAATGATATGAGACTGAATCACTATCGATTGATTGACCTCTTATTTAACCATATTTCTACAACCAAATCAGACTTCTTGTGGGTGGGACCAAGAAGTTCAAATCTGACTTAGGAGATGTGACACCACCTGTTTGTCACCACTAGATGTCAGGAGAGTTCCTTATTTCTGACCGCAGGAGTCACAGTGTTCAGATGGAGATTTCCCTTCTTCTCTTTTTGATGTGTTTTTCACGTTGTCCTACAAAGACAATTATCCTTATTGTCTACTGTCAATTTGCCAAAGAGGGCGCTAAATCTTGTAATGCTTGTTGTTTCCAGAGCACAGTAAAGCTCCTGCCATCAGCGGCACATGTGTCTGAGCTGGTAGCACATACATATGATACCTCTGGAAACGCATCCAAGATACTTCACATTCTTGCTCAAGGAAGACAAGTCATTTAGAGTTTAATATTCAGGTTTTGGATTATTTTTTACATTATATTTTCTCTCAAGCCGTCAGCAAAGTCATAAGATCCTCACGATGCATAAAGAAATGTTCTGTTCTGCCAGTGGGGGAATGATTTGTCTGCGGGGAAGAAAGAAAAACGCACATAAATATGTCACCGTTTTCCAGTGACTTCAGGCACATACTGGTCATGTCCAGTGCAGTGACCAGAGGCTGAACTCAGGTTAAGTATTTAACTATGGTCATACCTAATCATCATAATGACATCATAGGGTCTTTGTCACATACACATAGGTTTGTGTATGTAGTCACAGGTGAACCACAGCACACATACAGACACACAAATGCACATTCACACAGAGAAGAACACGCACAAACATGCCGCCTGCTGACATGTACACAATCATGAGGAAAAAGCGAACGTGAACAACAATCATTGACTCGGGGTGAAGAGGAAAGGCTACAGGAGAATTAAAGAATGAGTGCAGAGTGAGAGGCAGGGTGAGGGTGGAGAGGACAGAGGCGGAAGAGGTGAAATGAGAAAACTGCAGCTGCACTTTTATTGAACCGTCTTCGTGTTTTAAGAAAAACAAAACACAAACATGAAATAGGATGAAAGTATGGGAACCAGTGCTTGTTTTTCTTCTCAGCTTTCACCATCTTCTCTTACTGTACTTCACACCACCTTCTTCACGTACGACTCCATCCACTTGACTTCCTTTCGTAGCATGATTAACCTCCCTTTTCAACTCTCCCCTTTACAGCTTTCGCCTTCTGTCGTCCTCGTCTTCCTGGCAAGTGTAAAGCAATTCAGCAACATTGAGCCCAAACATCACAAAACAAAGTGATGTCGTCACGTGGGATTGTTAAACTGTAGGTGCGAGTGCCAAACTGCAATAGGAGAGGACAGGTTTGGATGAGAGGGACACAAACTAAATATGAGTCTGACATTATAAACAGTTTTTTTATCTATATGCCGTGTAGCACTCACACTGTCTGCAGCACTTCTCCTTCCTGATCTAATGTCTCTTAATTCTCTCTTTGTCCAAACCAACTCATAACAAGTGAGCGCAATAATTGGAGCCACAAAGAGCCGCTGGGGGTGGGTAAGGAGGGGCGAGGGACCAAAGACACAGGCGTCTCGGTGCAACTGTCACACTCACACCCACACTGTCCACTCTGGTTTGCCGATACATTAACTGCTACATTCCTTGGTAATGTGAGGTGGTGCGTGTGGGGACAGGATGTTAAGTCATATTTGGTGTCTGTCTGATTCCTGTAAGGTCTGACTTCATCCACGAAAAATAACACACACATAAAGTGTGCAGTACGTGCATGCATAGACTCACAAGCACGGGAATGCACACACACATGGACGCAGCGGAGGCTGAGATTTGATCAAGCTGTGATTAAATACACAATGTCACAAACACACAAGGAAACACAAAATCAAATGCACACTCTGTGACGTTCAGGCTTCATGCCGTTCTATAGTTCCTCTTTTCATTTCTTATCTTTACCTCTTTGACTGGCGTTGTCCCACAGATCTGTCCTTGTTAACATAAACTCAGTTAAAGACTCCGCAATAATCAAACCCTCATGGTTTGGTGGGTCAACGTCCAACGTGTTCTGCATATGTTTAGCCGCAGTGTGTGTGTCACTGTGGCTGTTTTGCTGTTTTAACACTGAATCATGCAGCCAGCAGCTCAGTCACAGCAGTTCCCAAACGTTTTGGTTTGTGACCTCTCAAATCTTTTTGTTATTGTACATGATATAGTTTTTAGAGGTCTGAAGAGGTTGAGGTTGTCCAGAATTTGTGGAGTGAAAATATTAGAGAAAAAGGAAAATAACTTTGTGTCACAGAAATATTTTTCCTTCTTTCTTTCCAGTTAATCTTCGCTCAACTCTTCGGATTCATCTTACACCCCGTTAAGAAGACCTCAACCAGAGTTAAACCGTAAGGACAAAATACGACTTCTGTGCGTGTAGTCTTTCTCACAGTGGCTTCCTCTCAGGGCGAAGGTCACCGATAATGACTTCCAGGAGTTGGCGATGGGAAGGCCAGGGTTAAGTTCACATCTGGGATTACCAGGAAAACTGGGGTTAGAAGTTTTTACCGCAGGTCAACTGGATGATATAGTGGTGAATGCAAGTGAAGTGTGACTTTACTACAGGCTGATCACACACACACACACACATATGAGCCACCGCTGTAATGGGACAATACCACAGAAAGCATTCTGCAAATGCTGCATGACACTTCGTGTGATGCAGCATTGTTCTCTGGGACACTCTGGATGTTCAACAGATATGGTTCAAATCTGTGTCATTTGAATAAGACGGGGTAGATAGGAAGCAACAACCCACTCAGTAGGAAGTGAGTGTGCAGATATGGTAGAGTTCACCCCTGTGAGAGTGATGACACAAGCTCCAGCATCCAACCATCACCACACAGATTATTATGGACTGCTGCTAGTGACTCAATTTTTTTTTACTGTTTTGTGAAAACACAGACCAATTATCCAAACACCTAACAAGTCACTTTAAATTATTTATTGTCCTCCTTTGTGTTATTGTTGCTGATTATTTATTTTAGATTTCCTACGACGATGTGTTATTGCTGTAAACTCACTATGTTTAACTTTAATGTCATACAGCCTGTAAAACTCTCAGCTGGCAGTTGCTTATATCAATTACCATCAAGGTTCTTGGTGTGACGGAAGAACACAGAGATGAGAGAACAAAACTAGGGAACAGTATATGGGTGAATAATAGCAGATACATAAGGAAGTGAAGATGACTGAAGTAAAGTTGGCACCAGGGGAGAAAACTAATACATATTGGTTGCTTTCTTTCAGCCTCTGCATTTCTGTCACTGTCTCTTCGCTTTTGATCTCTATCTTCGCTGACTCACTCTCCCGACCCTTTTCTCCACAACAATGAGATAAAAAATGACCTGCACTTCAGTCTCTAACTTTCTCACTAAACCCCCCACCCACCCTTTGCTCTGCTCTCCTTCCCATCCTCTCCTCCTCTGTTTTCACCGGCTACCTCTCTTCAACATGCTTGAGGAATGTGTCAGAGCAGCACAAAAGAACAAAAGCTTGAGGAGGAGGAGGAAGAAAAGGAGGAGACTTGGGGGGGTGGGAAGAGAAAGTTGCATGAGGTAAAGGAGAGGCAGAAAGGAAAAAAGAGGAATGGAGGGAAGGAATGAGCAGAGAGAGAAAGGTTGAGAGGAGCAGAGCATGGTTGAGTGGACCTGAATGCTGAGCAGTGTTTTGTCATCACATGCTGACATGCAGCATCACACACATTTTAGAGCTCTTTATCAACCCCCCACATGCACACAAGATGGGCGAGGTTGTCACTGCTATACAGAAAAGCTGTCTGCTAGACTCAGTGGCCTCTGATGCATTTCTTGTTATGTAATGGTAATATGCTAATGGGCTGCTGCGAGGCCAAAGATTCATTTTCCCAACACTAGACAGCTCTATTGTTACTTTCGTATTTCCATCAGTCACTTTCAAACTCAGCACATGATCAATTCCCTCTTTTGTGAACAGGCCGTGTTCAACAGACCCCCAAAGAAACAGTCAGTCACGTTAATGCTGAGTTTGTTCTATTTGGCCCATCTCACCTGTAAGTGTTTGACTTCAATGTTGCTAGAACAAACCCTGAAAGAGTTAACAACAGCAAGACATCTAAAAAAAAGTTAATGACAAGATAGTAAGAGACTGGAGTGAAAACACAGCTCGGATATGGTTTTCTAATGGCTCAGCTCTGTTGTCTGGACCAGGAGGAACTTGTGAAGACATGCTGTGATTGTGCGTGTGTGTGTGTGTGTGTGTGTGTGTGTGTGTGTGCGTGTGCGTGTGTGAGGAGGAAGGAAATAATGTGACCTACCTTTGTTCACATCAAACAGCCCCGCCGGGCTCGTTGCATGGCGCTAGATTTGGATGCAGGTCCTTGCGTAAAAGCGCATATCGCGTTACCAATCATCAAGCTGAAGCTATAATTCGCCCTTGTTAGTCAGTGTGTCTTTGTTTAAAGTCTGACACTGAGCCAGTGTATTAGTGCGGAAACGTGCAGACTGTTTTAGCTGGGGGAACCTCTCCTGGTGCCTCACTCTACCAGTAAGTCGCCCGGGTTATTCGCGCTAATTCGCTGTGCAGTGTAGCGGATGGGATCATCCATCAAGAGTCAATAGTTAACGTCGGCTTTGTCCCGTTACCATCCATCATCAGCGCGTGCATGCATGTGCGTGTGTTCTTCATGGGACTACCTCCGACCCCGCGGCCCCTGACCCTACCCAGTCTGAATGTTTCCCCATCTCCTCCTCTCTCTCCTTTCTTCCGCTGGAGCAGCGGGGGGCAAAAACCTCCGAGGACACACCGCCGACCTGGGCCAGTCCCACCTCTTATTTTAATCTCTGTCCACCTCCCTCATGAGTTCGGGGAGTTTTTTCCTGTGACGCAGGCCCCGTTAAATGGATGTGCCCCCGGTCGAGGCCAAAACCTGTATCCCATTACCACAGCTTTTATTTTTATGACAGGGCGCCGCAGCGCACAGGAGGCTGGGGGTAAACTTGGCCTCTCTTACTCACAACTGCTCTGCCATCCTTTCAGGCAGCAACTCTGGCAGTTCAGTGGTTCTTCCTTAGCTTCCTTTGCCAAGACAACATGTCCTGTCAACCCACCGTCAACACATTCCGACTGGTAATTAGACTCATCATCATCCAATTGTAATCAGATATTTAACCAAGTCTTGCCTGTCTTTATCACAATGACAAAACAACATTACATCGCTATAAATTTTGTTAAAATGGTTCTTTGATGAGCTTCTCTGGAAAGCAAAAGAAAATCAGGGCGTGGCCACTCTGGCTAATTCAAGGTAGATTCAAGGTTTGAATGAGTGGTACCTCCACAAGCTGCCGGGGTAGCTGTGCACATGTTGTCTACGAGGGCGTGGTCAGACAGGGGCTCTGAGATCCTTTGCCTGTAATCTGCTGCTCTCCGGGGCGTGTCCGTGTAGAAGGGGGCGTGCGCATCACTTTACAAGTATCATAGCCTTTGGTGATGTTCATTCAGCCGCTAATCACGGGCACGTAGTCGAGGTGAGACCTCTGATAATTGGCTACCTATCACAGCAGAGTCAAACCATCCTGAGCGCCTCCACACACCTTACGAGATTCAGCGGGGACAGCAGTAGGCTTTTTGACGCACAGACGCGCACGGACCGCAGCGCACCGTCCAGACTCGGACCTGACACTTCAACTGCATTGATCCGCAAACTGCCTGCATCCGAATATGGAGCGTAAAATTCCTGATTTCTCCGGCACCTGGGAGATGAAGAGCTCTGAAAACTTCGAAGAACTCTTAAAAATGTTAGGTAAGGGTTATTCCGATGTATCAAAAATTCTGATGTGGCAGCTTGTCTATTTTTTTGCGCAAGAGTGGTTTCTTATAAAGCTTTAATTGATGTGCTTAATGACACAGATCCGATGTGTCAGCTCAAACTGTAGCTTTCTCAGCACATTGTAGGTCACATTTCCCTGTGTGCATACAGCAGCGGGGATCACCCTGTGAACCGCAAGGGACGGGGGGTCTTTATCATTCGGCACAACCAAAAAACTCAGTGCTTGGCCCCCAGCCAGTTCACCCCTCTCTCTGTCCTCTCTCCCTTTGGTCTCCCGTGCTAACACAATAGGGACAAACGGCGGCACATCTGTCTGTGTCACCACTCCAACGTATACGTGTGTATGTGTGTGTGTGTGTGTGTGTGTGTGTGTGTGTGTGTGAGGGAGTGAGTGAGAGAGAAAGGTTAAGAGGACCGTTATGACACGATACAGCGGGACAGTAGTATTATCTAAAGTGACAGCCGGGGCTAAGACCAAACACCTGCCACTGAGATTTACAGTGGTCTGCGTATGCTCCACATCACTGGTGCAATTATAGTCTGGACAGGTTTCAGGATGTGTGTGTGTGTGCGCGCGTGCGCGTGCGCTGTAGTGGATAGTAGCCATTAGACGACTTTGCCAGTGCACACCTGGAATTCATATCAAAATGAAAGTGAAGAGAAAAAGATATGACTCATTTCTCATTTCTCTTCTCTCTCTGCCACAAACGCACCAGTTATTGTAGATTGTTGTTATATTCTATGTCCATCGTTTTTTTGCTGCTGTATGTCTATCTAAGGCACATTTTCCCCATGTTTTTGCTGCCTCTATGATGTGTACCTGAGCCAATATTCTCCCTCACACACACACACACACACACACACACACACACACACAGGGGGACAGACAGATTACCAAATTAATTCCTATCTTTCTGCGTTGGCATGAATGACCCCTGGTTTCATTGGCGGGCAAAGCGCAGCTGGACACAGCCTGTCACCACCTATCAACCTACTTCCCTCCAGCCTCTCCTCCTTTCCTTATTCCTGCTCTCTTCCCCTCTTCTCTTAATTCCCTTGGTCTTAAATGCTTCCTCTGCCCTCTGCTCTTCGACCTCTGATCCTGATCGTCTGGGTATCTGTTTGGATGTGGGTGTTCTCACATGGTCAGGTCTATGTGACTATAAGCATTTTGGTCACAGATTTGGAAACACAGCTCAGGTAATTTCTAACCTCCAACAGTTACTTGAGAAGCTTCAGCCGCCTCCGTGGCTTCCAAATGGTCCAGAGGCCAGCACTTGACTCCAGAGTCTAAGCCAACAGCCTGGAATGATGCAGAGTCAGTTAGTGTCTACAGGTCCTCATGCAGCGGTAGGCTATATTTAAATCTACAGCTGGAGATTGACATATGTGGTTCAGTTGGTAGTGCAGTAGTCTAAGAACCCCAGGGTTGACGGTTTGGTTCCCCTTGATTCCTGGCCATACATGTTCCTGATCGGGACACATTATTTTTAGTATTAGTATTTTTTTCATGAATGCTTAAGGAGATGAAACCTGCCCACAGTCACGGAACATCAGTTTATTATTTTATTTATTATTATATTCATTTGTTTAATCTTATTTTTCAGTAAATTATTGCTGAAAATGTATTTTCCTAATTGAATGATAGCTTTAATACAGGTATTTGTTGAAGAAGTCGTGTGTTCATGTTGAGACTCTGACAATGCACATGTTCACTGTGCGCTGCTACTTTGGGTTCACAGGACACGCTGTGCATATAATGACCAGCTTGGACGTCCTGCTGAATGACTGTGCATTTTTGAGTGTGTATATATTTACTCTTGGTGACAGGTGGGAATGTGAGAGAGGTGAGAAGTGCGAAACCCAACTCGGCGACGTACACACACACACACACACTTACCCTCATGCTTGGCCAGAGATCTTCACACACACAGACCACTGCCCCTCGTCAGTCTGACCCCCCCCGCCTCCTCCCTGCATCCATCCACACCAGCCTGCTCCTCGTTCCCCCTCTTTTCCCACACTGCACAGACAGCTTCCCTGGTTATCTTCTTCATTTCTGATTCTGTCTCAGAATCTCTGTACATTCTTACATAAAGGCAATCATTTCATTTTTGTACTGTATGAAAAAGCATATATCAATTTAGAAAAATCAAAAGGGTTTGAAAATAAAAGATGCTGCTGTAAATTAAAATTAAAGGATTGAACTGTAAATGTGTATAAACTATTTAATAGAAACATGATTAATTGTAGTTTATCCACCCTTCCTTCTAATTTACTTAGTGCTTCCAAGAATTTCATATTTTTCACACATATTTCTCCCGCACAACGTGAGTGTTCAGTCTGTTGTCAGCCTGCTGCAGACAGACTACTGATGATTAAGTCTGAGGGCAGCTCACATGTCCTGGATATGTTTCGTCATGTGATTTCACTGTTTTCTTTGTCATCATTGTTGGACTGAGCTGTGCAATGCAAGGCTACTCCTCTTACCCTGAGTGTGTGGGATAGCACTGTGAACAAGCAGCAACACTGTGCCATTCAAAACCCACACAACACTGACACACTGAGCCTAAGACTTGTGGTTTTGCACTAGTTGGTATAAAGGGCTTTAGTTGCATTTCTCCCCGGGGCTGTGGTCTATACAGAAAGTTGACACTATGTGACACTTGTCGGTGTATTGTGTTTGGTCAGTGTCATCTTCTTCACACACCCTCTCTGCAGTAGCTGTATCTTACGCGTCTCTATTTTGTTTGGGGTTTTATTTAGGTGTGAATGTGATGCTGCGTAAAATTGCAGTGAAAGCAGCCTCAAAGCCGCTGGTGGAGATCACACAGGATGGAGAGACGCTGTCTATTAAAACCTCAACCACAGTCCGTACCACCCACATCACCTTCACCGTGGGGCAGGAGTTCAATGAGAGCACAGTGGATGGACGTCCCTGCACGGTACGGATTCTCTCACTGTTACTTTTTCTGCTTTCACATACAGCAGTAATGGGCATGTGGGGGAGGGAGCAGTCCAGATTGCATCATTGGTTTTTATTATATTTGGACTGTAAGTCTATCTTTACCCTTTCCTTGGTTTCTGAAGTACTATGAGAATAAATTAAGTTTCTTTACACTCATCACAGCCACTTTCATTTTAGCAGCCTATGTCTGTCCTCCCCCTAGACCTTTACTGCCCTCTGTCCTTCCCTAATTTCCCCTGCTGCTCTCACCATTTTTCCATAGATAGCTTGTGTTTGCTCGTGTCCAAAGCAAACACCCGCACTAGCCCGATGGACGCATGACAAGTTATCACCTCTTAGTGAACGCCATGCTTCATCTTACTTGTTTTCTTTCCCCATTAGTCACTCCTTCATCTCCTTTGTGTGTAAATGACATGGTATTAATTTCCTTCTTATCTGTCCTTAGAGCTTTCCACGCTGGGAGACGGACAGTAAGATCAGCTGTGAGCAGACTCTGCAGAAAGGGGAGGGGCCTAAGACATCCTGGACCAGAGAGCTCACCAACGATGGCAAACTGATCCTGGTAAACTGCAAAGACTTTCCACTAATATACTACTACTCATATAGATTCAACAAGATTAACACTTCACTGTAGGTCAAAGATGCATAAACTACAGTCAAATTGCTGATCAATGTAATATTTACAAGTATTTTACTTTTACTGTCAAACACATTACTACCACAAACAAAACTATACAAAAATCTAAGCAAATAAAAAATGGAAACACTAGAAATTCTGAGTGACTAAAGTGACTAAGATGACACAAAGATCCTCCGCTGCCCGAGGTTTTTAACTGAATTTAAGAAAACTGTATATATAAAAAGTAATTATGGTTACTTGGGGGTTGGCAGTACGTTTGCATCTCAGACTCCTGATGCCTCTTAAAGAACAAACTTAATGTTTTTTTTACGGCAGCACCAGTGTAGCTGTGTGTTGCTCTGTTTTGCTGTGCACAGCACATTTGCGTCATCAACTTTCCATAAATAATTTCACTTTGGCACGTTGAGATTATGTTGGTCTTAACTGCTGCAGACATTAAAAACGGCACCAATTGGAGGTTGAAAGAATAAACATTCGTGGCTTTTTCTATAAAATTAACTTTTAATATGAAATCATGTGGAACCAGTTGAAAACTGTCCCATCGTGCGTGTAAACATCCACGTTCTCCTTCTTTTCAGACCATGGCAGCAGATGATGTGATTTGCACCAGAGTCTACGAACGACAATGAACAAGAGCACTTCTTACTTTTCCCTCTTCCAGCTCCCTCTCCTCCGTCACCACTTGTGTAGCAGTCTATAGTTTTATTCCTGTTAGCTTAACTACATAATACGTGTGATTATTCTAAGTAGTATATCAACACAACAGTCTTAGCTTCTGATTTTAAGGCTCCATCAAACGTGACCAGCATGTTTTTAAACATGTAAATGTGTGTTAAGTTGTTTGTTCCATTTTCTTAATGACAGCTCATGTAATTGACGTGCGTGTGTGTGTGTGTGTGTGTGAGGAGAAGAGATTTGCAGATGTGTAATCACATCTATGAGCTCTTCTCGCTCCAGGTCAGTTTCGATGTGTTTCTCCTTTCTGTACTTTTAGTGCTGTCTCACTTCAACCTTTTCTATCTCGTGATGATTTTTTATATTTATTACTCCACTAGTGTCAGATACAGTACCAAGGGTTAACTTTGTGTTTCTTTTTATATGAAATCTGATCATAGGAAACAACACTTTTTATGGGAAAACAATAAAGTATGACTTTAACTCAGCCTGATGTCTACTCATTCCCCCCCTACCACTGAAAACCATTAAGAGCTTAAAAGCATTTAGCATTGCATGAGTTTTATGGTTTGGGTGCCTTGTTGCAGAATATGTGCACATTAGATGGCTCCAACTTATTTTAGATTTTCTCTCAGCTGTCTGCAACTAGAATAACTTGTCTGTCCCCCTCCCCACCACACTCTCCACTCTGTCTCACCACTCCTCCCTCCTTTTTCTGTCACTCATCTCTGCACCACATGCTCCAATTATTCTTCTCTCAATATATTCCAGACTGCAAAAAAACATGTTTCCACTTCGTGCATTTCACTTCCATCATGTATTTCACATGAATCTGCACATTCTGAGAACCAGTTACTGTTCGACTCTGCTGTTGGTTAAATACAGTTAAATCCATCTCTGTTTCTTAAGGGTGGTTTGAATAGTTATAGACAGAATAAACACTTGAGGAAAATATACCTTTTTAAAAGGAAAGTACTTTTACTATTATAAACACTAATTATGATTTGGTTGCTGTAGAGATGTAAAATATTCAGGCTCAGGAGAAAACCATTCAAACAAAATTAGAAATAAAATATGGACCAAGAACAGCAAAACCTTTTAGTAATACTTACAGTGTATCAAGCAACCTTCCTGTTTAACCCGTTTCAGCTCTCTTTGTCAGGATCTGTTGGAGGAAGGAAAACTGATTATATGGTTGTGAAACAACAAACGATCCAATAGGAAACATTCACATGGCGAATGCACCTTTTCACCTTGCTTTGCCACATTTGTGAGACTTGGCAATAGGTGCAGTTGTGCCCGAAATTCCTGTTTTATACTGCCAGGTGAATCCTGGCATAAATATAATATTTCCCTTTGAACAGCAGTGCAGTAAAATTGAAAGTAACGTAAAATGGAAATTCTCAAGTAAAGTTCAAGTACTCAGTATTGAACTTAACCCCACTATTTGTAACACTGCAATCAGTAGCTCATTACTTTAACTTAGCATTGTTGTCACTTTTAGACAGGTCAGCAGGTGGTGCTGAGAAAATCGCGTGCAGCACACAGACTGTCAGCACAAGCACAGGTATGTGCACTCTCCCCACTGCTGTTCTCCCTCTACACAAATGACTGCTCTTCAATTGATGCATCCGTCAAATTCATCAGCATCATCCAAGAGTAACGAGTGTGCATACACACAGGGGGCTGGCTCACTGGTGTGTTCAGAGCAATCTGGAGCTGGTTATGCTCAAGACTGAGGAAATAACTCGATGTCACGAGGACCAACAATGCCAGAGAAAGATTACTGCAGATTCATTCTGGAAACAGCCTGTTCCACCTCTGTGGTCGGTGCTGCAGAACATTATGCACCAACACAGCCAAACACAGGAACGGTTCTTTCACACACACAATCACTCAAATAAACAGTAGAAGTGGTGGCCAATCCTGGTCCTTGAGGGCTACTGTCCTGCTAATTTTCCAACCATCCCTGCACTTACAGCTTGTGATTGGCTGACACACCTGAACCAGTTAATCAGTAGTTGGGAGGGCAGGGGTTAGAAAACTAGCCGAACAGGACACCCATAGGTATTTATAACCTCTGTGTAAGTTTGCATTAACCAGCCAATCACTGAATAATTGTGATGGTCAGTGGGCGTGTCTGCAACGGCAGGAAATGCCAATTGCATTACAGGGTGCAGCTGATTGACAGCAGATGTGTTTAACGAGGAGTGGGCTGTTAAGGGACCTAGATATGGAAAGAGGCTGGGGAGAAAGATGGATGATCCAAGGTTCAGACATATACACACATGTGCAAATATACAACGACTAAAAAGATCTATTCCTGCGAGAGGAATTTAGTGATGCTAAATTTTTTTTTCTTTTGAACAAACTATCTTTATTTCTCTTGCCCTGCAGCTGTGCATGGTTACAGTGTGACCCCAATAAAGTCCCCTACTCTGCCTCCTACCCTAATAAAAGAAGTAAATAACTACCCCTCCCTCTCTGTTTATTATCCCCTGGGGCAGTTAAAGGCAGCTGTCTGGCCTCCTTCAAAACACCAGCCTGCACCGCCCCCTATAAAAAACACACACTCACACACATCCCAAACTAAAAACACACATTCTGAAACTTTTCACACATACCATCAAACACTCACACTGTACACGCAGCTCGCATGCTCGGGCTCAGCCAGAAAGTTAAAACACAAAATGCTTGGTACTCCGCGTGTGAAACCTGTGAAAATACACTGAGCACACTGTCTCTGCTGCTAACATCCTGACGTGATCATTATCCCTGCAGGCCACTGGCTTTGGAGAAAACGTAACGAGGAGCAGACATCAGAATAGTTTGGCAACATCAGGACACACATACCCAACTTCTACAGTCCAGTAAATAGAAACACACTAAAATTAAAACACACACAAAATCGAAAAACACCTGCAGCAGGACAAATGAATATGCTTACATGTAACAAATATAGTTCATCCCGAGTAGAAATCTGATATCCATTAATATGTCTAACAATGTAACCGTAGGCAGCCAGCAAACATCTGAACAAAACTCAATGCATGTGCAGGTTAGTTTAGGTGCCCCAGGGTCGCAGCTTACTCAGAGTGCAGCTTGATAAATGACTTCTGTGCAGGGAAGAGTGCTGTGTGTGCATGTCAGCATACTTGAGCGTATGTCGCAAAAGACAAGAGGGATGATTTGTAATCTGGTTGAAGCAATTATTACCACACGAATCAAGTGCATTCTGGCTTAGATAGTAGAGATATGGGAGAAAAATTCCCTGCAGGTGACACGGCAGGAGAACATGAAGGGTGAAATGAGATGCAGTGTGCTGTGCACACGCAGACACTCTTACAAGAAGAACATGCAGATGACAGTGTGACGACAGGTGAGTGTCATCACACACTGCAACATACCGTCCTCGTTCTGGATATTGATGTACATCCATGCTTATCTGCAAGCCTGCACAAACAGCTTTGTAGGCATTAGATGGTTGTAAAGGGCACAGATCTCCTGTGGCACAATTGGACCACCCAGGAACGTTAGAGACCTCTTGTAAAACACTGGTCAAGGATAGTGCATAGGGACATGCCACACAAACATGTCCTCGCAGTGTGGATGTTTATAGGAGAAAGTGGAAAAATTCAGTGAGTGAACCCAAACTGGCCTTTGTGACATAAACGAATGTTCGTGACACATAATTTCATTTAATCCTATATTTCCCTTTTTCCCTGTTAAGATGGAGCCATAATAAGCCACAGGAAAGATGCGAGAGAACGGTGAAGGCAGGCAGTACAGGTTTTGGGTAGAAGTGTGGAAATCTCGAGTATATGTTGGCACATAGAAAAACCAACCACCCAAGATTCAAAAACATCTCTTTAATGTCTGAGCAGAGGATCCTTCAGTCTGGGAAATTAAAATTAGAGTGCAGTGGAGAGGATGAGTCAGAAAGTAAAGGAGGGCAAAAGCTAATTTTTAACTCGTTTAATTTAGCAAAAGATGAAGATTTCATTTTCACAAAAATAGGCCAATGGTTTATTTGCTCAGACATTTAAGAATCTACTGTCAGCTGATATCATTAGTCTGACATGAGCATCCTCCTCCTCCTGCTCCTAGCGTGGGACAATGGTATACCAGAGGTAGAGTGAATAAAGTCTTTGTATAGATGAAGAATATTACAACAAACATGTTTACAGACTCTAACACTGACCTCTGGCTACACAGAGAGAGCCAGGGAAGGTGGTAGAGACAGTCTGAAGGCAGAATAAGTAAGAGAGGTTCAGCGTGGGAACAGCTAAAATGAGAGAAAAGACTTGGAGTCAAGTTATGTTGGTCAAGTATTATCTTAACAAGGAGTTTGTTTTTTCCCTTTGAAATGACGTGGCTGAAGTTCTGTGGACGCCCAAACACCAAAGAGCAAACAGGTGGACAAAGTGAGGTTCCAAACCCATGTGAGTACAGCTGCAAGACAAAAAACGACATTAAAAAAGGAAAACTAGTCCACATGCTGATTATGCTGCAAGGTCCCAAAGGTTTGATCCAAGTCAACCAACCAAGAGACTACAAAGATATCTAAAACCTAGCTTTATGAGAAGCATAACCAGTTATTCCCAAACTATTCTCAATTCACATTAAAAATAAACAAACAAAATCAATAAAATAAATGCATTTCTTATTCTTTTTTCGCTTCTTGTTGAACTTAGAAAATGCAGAAACTGAATTAAAGATTTTAAGGAGCTCATAGGTCGTCATGTTGTGTTGTAATGTTTTTCCCATCCCTACCATGGACAGGATCCCACAAAGAAATTAATAAAACATATAATGTTTATGACTCTTAGCATTTCTAGCATAAAGCAAAACAAAAGGACGCTCTGTCTAGACTCTCAAAACCATATCATAACCACCGTCATCTGCTTAACCTAGTGTGTCTAACAATTTTTCCATCTACACTGGTACATAACATTCCTGCATTCCAGATCATCCCAATGATGCTGGATGACGTTCACACGGAGGCTCTGTGCAGACCATACAGGAAAAAGCCGTCACCAGCAGCACATGTTTGTCTAAAACATAACTGTATTCTGTACATAAATGTACAAGGACAGATGTGTCCATATGTTTGGTCATATATAGCTTGTACCCAACAAGAGAAAGTGACATAGGTGGGGGGATGAATGGAGACGCCCGGGAGGATCATCAGGGTATTACAGGGAGATCGACTGTCAGAACTCTATGACTCATTCCCTTTTTTTAGTTATTTATTTCACTGGTGGAGGATGAAGTAGGAGTCAGACAGGGGTTCGAACCTCCTGCATCCCAGTCTGACGCTTAACCCATTGAGCTACTAGGCCACAAAGTTTTTTTATAGGATCAGCTCCCTGTTAAGACACACACACACACACACGCACAGGTTATACACAAATGCAAATGCAAATGAGATAAAGAATCACAGCAGGGGCTCAAAGATTCAGAAAAGAAGGAAGGACAGAGAAGGAGGAGAAATAGGATAAATGATTGCTAAAGTAAGAGTTGTAATACTTCTAAAGATCCTGCTTTTGATTACTGCATTAGGTTCAGCTTATCACTCTCTCCTCCTTGTCCTCCCTCCCTCACTCACTCTCCAGCTCTTTCCTCTTTTGAACAGCTCCAGAAAGGCCAGGCCAAAGCATACCGGAGACCAGGAAGTCATAGCTGGACACAGTGTAGCGCGGGCTGAAGTACACTGTGGTTTTGTTTGATTGGTTGCAGAGAACTGCAATTTGGGAAAACACAGTTGGAGGAAGAACACCTTGTAAAAAAAACAAACTATAGGCTGCTTCACATGCACAAACTTATTCAAACACACACTCAAACTTGTGTGTGCATGAAAGAAACCCCAAAGCTGTGTGAGAAAAAAAAAACACATCACTGTTTTCCCAAGAAAGAGAAGTGCAGTGAACCCTGCATGGGAAAAGAGTACGAAGCCCTCCATACTGACAGAAAACCACTGTGATAACCGCAGGGGTAGGTTGTTGGCATGGCTCCTGTCAAACCAAAGAGGAGTGACATCTCAGGAGCACCTGGTGACAGATAGAAAACAGGCTTGTCTACTAATCAGCAAATCTCAGTTACTGTAGAGCATCGGTTATATGTAACACTGCCATGCTATGGTCTCCTACTGCCCTCCATTGATTCAGCTACACGGCCAAGCTCCATGTTTGACAATGATTTACTGATCATCCAACAGGCAAAATATCCCACGGACATGCCAACTAATCTGGTATGCTCAGTGAACTTTCCTTGTGCTTCATGACAGGAAAAGGTAGGCACTGAGCATTCATTTTCAATCACCAGCCTCTGCTGCTGTCTCTAATAGAGCTCACATGCATAAATGCCCAAACAATGCCCTATGCCTAAGTAACCAATCAGTGTTGGTTGGGAACACGGAGAACCAAATGTGTCGCACTGTATGTTTAGCATTGATTTGTGAAAGCTGTAAAAGTGTACTTAACTGTTGTGCTGCTACAGTGGTGTAACTGCAAAGTTTGATTTCATGTCTGACGTTAATAGGCTGATGCTTTCCCACTGGCGCGAAACAGCCTGTGTGTACATACATGTGTGTGCTTTGGCTCTCACACTGGTTCCATCTCAGCGCAGGAATCTGTGGTTGTGTGCAGTAAGGTTTGTTTGTGTGTGAGCTTGTGCATCTGTCTTTACCTAGGGCTGGCGGTCAGCACAGAAATGCTACCTGACAAGAACCACTAACAGCCATCTGCCAAAGAAAGCTAATATGGATCACTGTGAACACAAAGAATGTGTGAATATTATTCTTCATTTAATTGTGGATTGTTTTCATGGGAAAATACAATTAAACGCTTCTCTCTGGCTGGTTGTGATGAGGGAGAACTTGGTGTAAGAACTGACAACGCTAAGATCCATAAAGAGGAAAAAATAGTAGAGGAGAAAAGCAATAAAGGCAACAGCACTAATGGAGACCAATGTCAGATAGGCAGTAACTGTGAGGACAGTAATGGAGAGACCAAGGTCAATTATCCAATAATCATCACTTTTCCTTCCAATACATTCATAAATCAAAGCTAATGAAGTGACTCTCATTTCATGATGTGTCGGCCAAATTGCACTCTCTGTCCCAGTGGTTGCAGAAATACATCATCCCATGAAGAGTCTCGACTGGGACACAGCTAATTTACAAGACAGAAAAAGACATTTAGCAAATGTGAAAGGAGGAGTTCCGCAAAAGGCATATTTGACATCAGCTGACCATCATGAGTCATAGCACTGACAATCAGAAGACAAATTGTCTTCGAATGATCTTTGTCATTTGAGATAAATCCACCAGTTATGTCCAGACGTCACAATCACTCACCTCATCAGGCTGCTTAGCCATTACTTTGGCATTGGTTGAAACAGAGCGGCACCAAGTGGTCACAAGTGAAAGTTGTTTTGAGACGAGCAGTATCTGTATTAAATACCTGCTGTTTTGAATTAGCAACACATTTTTTCTGAATTGAATTTACTAAGATGATGAAAAAAACATTTTGCAGCATGAAACGTAATTGTAATACAAGTATGCTGCATACAGTCGTCAACACATCTAGCCTGAGTGTCGTTTAATTTATGAAGATTTTATCAGTAGTTTATACTTTTTTTCTATTTTGCATTAATACTTTGTGTTTAGTAAAATATTTAACTTACTCCAAATATCCAGCTAGTACAGTATGGTGAGAGACAGGAAACACCGCGTAGGAAGAAGATCATCTCTGATCCACCACTGTCAAGACACCACTGTGCTAACTAAAATGTTTTGACTTTAATGACAAATAATTTATTATTTTCACTGTCTAAAGACTTGTTCAAAGGACACAACTTGTTTGTTTAAACATTACATGTGTAAAGGTTAATGTTAGTATGGGCCCCTTATGTGGTGGACTATCTTGGGTGGGACCAGAGTGGAATCAGAAGTAAAGTTATGACATTTTTCATTGACATTGATTACAAGATGTTCCGCACTGTGGAAAATCTCATAGGACGTGGTCGGAAGCCAAAAATGACACCTGTGCTGGCCAGGAGGATAGTGAGAGGATCACCACCATTCTGGTGAATCTGGGCTCTGTTGGTGTCTCAAGGCAGACAATTCAATGGACGCTGCACACTGCTGTGTTCCATGGATGCAGACCAAGGAGGAGGCCACTTCTCCAGATAAGAAACACAAAAGCCTGCTTGGCCTTTGCAAATGCACATCTGGACATCTGGTCTTATGTGTTATGTCAGATGAAACAAAAATTTTATTGTTTGGTCATAATGATGTTTCCTTCATTTGGCTTAACCCACAGAACCCACAGAACACCATCTCCACTGTCAAGCATAGTGGTGGGAACCTAATGCTTTGGGGGTGTTTTTCAGCCAATGGACCAGGAAAACTAATCACTGTAAACGGCGCCATGAAAAAAGAGCAATGCATGAGGATTCTCAACGACAACATCAGGTAGTCTGCAGAGAAACTTGGCCTTGGGCACCAGTGGACATGTCAGCATGACAATGACCCAAAACAAACAGCAAAAGTGGTGAGGAAATGGTTAGCAGACAACAACATTAAGGTTTTGGAGAGTCCCAGCCAGAGTCCTGACTTTAATCCAATTGAGAATTTGTGGAAGGAGCTAAAGATCAGAGTGATGGAAAGAAGACGCTCCAACCTAAAAGATTTAGAGCTCATGTCACTTACCTAGATGATGGGAAATAGCAGTCAGCTTAGCAAAAGAGCAGTGATATAACAGTTGTCACTAACAGCATGTCACAAAGCATAATTATGTGGCAGCTTATCCAATCACGGTTTTCCACAGATCTTATAGGCACAATTCATTTTTAATTTTAGTGAAATATGTTCACAGCAACAAACATATAGTTCATCTGGTTCTTTAAAGAAATCAAAGCACAATCATGTCAGTCACACTTGTGGATAAATACCAGTAGAGGCCATAGAGTGGCGCCCCAGAGCTTTAAAAGACTGCAGGAGAGAGGAATCCTCAATGAAGTATGAGAAACACCTTGACATTATATGTGACTATAAATCAATGACTAAATGTGAAAAAACAAAAGAGCTTGACAGAGGAGTTAATCCAAGAAGCCAACTTTAAAAGGCTGATCTCAAACCCACAACATTACTCTTCCCACCCATCCATCCATCCATCCATCCATCCATCCATTATCTTCCACTTATCTGAAGTCGGCTCGAGGGGGTGGTGGAGCCTATCCCAGCTGTCTTTGGGTGAGAGGTGGGGTACATTAATCTTACCCTGACCTAATAACATATACAGTATATTGTCAAACATTTAAGTGACAACCAGTTTACTAAAGCATTCTGATATTGGGTGTTTGAATTATGTGGCGGTCTAAAATCACACATAGGTATTCACTGTGGTTGAGATCTGTGAAGATTAGAAATGTAGTTTCTCTGACTTTCATTGACTGGTCGATCCTTCTCACATTAGACGTGTTTACTCGTCGATAATGAGGTATTATAATGTACTGCAGAGTATCTGTGTTATTAATTATCCCTAAAGGCCCAGGAACCAAACGGTGCACCTACTGTATAACAAAGATATAATAGGGGACAAATATTCAAACCTGCAGCCATCTGGTTCACCCTGCCCTGCTTGTTTTCCAGTCATGTTGCCCCCTTTATTAATAAACATTTATTAATAATGTAGCTAAAACGTATATATTTATACATTGCATAGACATTATGGAAGATCGTTAATAATCCATTAATAAATGTGTTAATTAGCAGAAATAATTACACCAATAGGCGGAAAGATTAGTGGTCCCAAAGTTTTCTACAAAGCTGGAGAGCTGAGGCCGCTCAGAGAAAGAAATAAGTCAGGAGTGAGGTTGGCAAGCTGGAATATTTTGAGAGAGAAATCGTCAGTGTGTTTGTAAAGGAAGGGAGAAATGTGGGTTTGAGGTTTGTCGATGTGAAGCAGTTGCTCAGAGAGGAGTGTGGTGGATGGAGGAGGACGGGTGGCGGGAAGGGAGCACTGAGGATAAATGCGCTCTTTCATTTCAACGTGAGAGAAATCCGTTACTAGAGGCGCATACCATGCACAGCAACTCCTTCTTTGTTGTTAATGTAAGAAAACCAGCGGGTAGGATCAGACCTAACAAGTCTCCAGAGGAACCGCGCACAACAAGCCACCTCTGCGTTCTGGCTCGATGAGCGGAGTTTCAGTCCACAGGAGAGTTTGAGCTTCAGAGACGCGCTCCCGAGTCGGAGGGGTTAAAACGCACTGACTGACTGTTTTGGAAGGTGTTACACATTACTTATGGTTTAATGACTCCGGAGTGCGGACTGTTGTCGGCTGGGACAGGTGCAGTGATTTTCACGCCTAAAACATGGGTCAACAAGGTCTCAGTTAATCTTTTCTACTGATCCTACAAGTTTCTTTCTTCTTGTGGTGTCGCTCCCTTGGCAAGTACAAAGACGCCACAAACTTCTGGAATAGGTTTATTTTATTTTATTTTATCTCACAGTCTATTTAAAGCTTTTGGAAGCAGACTTGTCATGTTCTGAGCCTCACACGCGCGCAGCAGACATGCGTTCAGCGCACATTTTGACCGGATTTTACGCATCTCTTGGGGGAAGACGGAGCTGAAAAGGCTTGTCTGTGTGTGGTGGACGTTGCTGTGCAGCATTTCCACCAGCTCAGTGGAGACCACATTGTAAACACAAAAAAAGACTTTTGCATTCATTAGATCTGATAAATGGAGCTACGTAAATACCTGTTGTGCCTGGAGTTCATCCTCCTTCTTAAAGGTAAGGACCACTAAGTAATTTGTATTTATATTATTGTTGGTAACTCAAATTTATTTAAAAACCATGTAAAATGTGTTGATTTTTCTATATAGAAGCAAATGTATAAGTAACCGCTGAATTTGAGTGTGAGGATAAATCATGCAGTGATTGATCATAAACTCTATTAAGATCTCTATCTATTAAGATATCTAATCTCTATTTAATTCTGTTATGTCTGCCTGTTTGTGTCTGTGATTGATGCCTCCTGACTGCCCAGTTGCTCCTCTGTCCTCCTCTGCTGTCTGTCTCCTTGGGCACGATGATGATCATCATTAACCTCCACAACTTTTTGTACTTCACTGGACAACATGTATGAATTATAGAGGCACACGTGTCCCAAAGAGCTTTATTGTGACAGTAAACGAGTGACCATGAAGACATTCCTGACATGACTGTATGCAGAGAATACAGAGAAAACATATGGCCACACTCCATTTGCCAGACAGATCAAAGGTATAGGAAGTTACGCATTCCAGCAAAGTAGTCTGACAAAGCGATGGTTCCTGGTTCAAAGTTTGATCCTTTTGTAAATCTATCATTGGGAACAGGAAATATTTCATTCCTGTTTGAGGCCTTTAGCTACTGAAGCAGATGTTTGGAGCCATCAGAGATGTTTGCGTGTGTGCGCGGTCGGAGGGTTACTGGTTCATCTCCTGTTACAGCTGACACATTGACTTCACTGCACGTCCCTGTGTGTCGGGGGCCATCCAAATACACAATTCATCAAGCGCCAAAAAGACCTCACTAGACTTTTTGCTGACTGTTGTGGCTAGCATGTAAAGCAGCAGATCAGCACATACACAGTGTAAATACCAATACCTCCCATAACCAGAAAAAACACTGAAATTGTTTAATGCACTAATAAAATGATATGTACTATATTATAGTTTATGTAGTGTTCGATGAACATAATGATACAGACTTGATGTGATGACAGTAAAGAAGAAGCTTCAAGCCCTAAAAGTGCATATTTAGATTCAGCATGGCAACTGTGTAACATGACCCCAGCCGCCATATATCAGCCACTTCCATCTTTAAGACTCGACGTCTGATGTTCCCCAAATAAGGCGTCTGTGCTGTGTGTGTTTTCTCCGTGGAGCACGAGCACAAGCTTTCCTCCTTTACTTGTGCTCGCTGTGGCAGAGCAACACACACCTCATTGAGGTCACCAGGAAGAAACGGAAGAAAAAGCCTATTGTTGTCTACCAAAACCTGGTGTTTATGCAGCTGATAAGCAGCGGACTAACTGCTTCATTATTGCATGCAGCCATGAAGCCAAATGAGATCAACAGGCTGCGATACAATGCTAAATGTGTACCTGCTCTGAGTCCGTGGATTAAGTTGTTGGCATCTGGGCCCTTCAGACTGAAGGGTGATTATCCACGCTGCTGTTTTCATCCTAAATGGGAAGTGCTTCTTACTCAGGAGCTGAGGAGTAACAGAGGAATGCATATGGCATTAAGATTATTCCCACCACATAGTTATACACACAGGAACTCACACCTAGTTACAAACGGCAGCACCCATTTGCCCGTGGTTAGGTTTTACACATTGCCCTCCATTATCTGTTTCCATCAAGCATGAACATCTTTTTTCGTGTAGTCCATGCTTTAATTTGTACCTTAGCCTGTGTAAATGCGGTCCCATATGCGTGAGTCTCCTTCGTTGAGTATTAGTCATACAGGAGCATGTAGGTGAGAGAGTATGTGTGTAATGTTAATGGTTTCAGCAGGCACCCCTGATGTGAGCAGCAGGCGTCCCTAATCTGTTTTACCCTGTTATGCTTTGCTGAGATGCTGAACACAGGTGTGTGTGGGTTTAACTCTGTCTCACTGACTATTCATAAATCCTTGCTATTATTTCCCAAGCTATTTTGTTGTGTTTTTGTACTCTCCCATCATTTGCTGACTTTCATTCCTACTCCTCCTCTTCCTCTTCATCCGCCCCCATTCCCCACGAGAGGGTGACAGAGATGAGAACAGAACACAATAAAGATAATGGAGAGAAAATCTGTGAAGTGTAGTTGTAAGAGGTACGGAGGGAGATGCACTGGAAACAGTTTGAGTCATGAACAGACACTTAGAAGACATCGTTCATGTTTCACAGAGGAGCTATAAGTCAGTGAAGTGAATTGGAGACACTGAAAAAAGGAGACAAAGAGGGAAAACTAAAATATGCTTATCTAATTAAAACCAAATAATTAAAACCAATGTTTGTGCAAACTGCTGTGCCTATACACACATGCATAAATTAACCATTCAGAAACATATACATCAAGTAGCAACAGTGTTCAGAGCTCAATGTGTGGGTAAGAGGATCTGGATATTGGCTTGATACATGTTTACTGCCAGTTGTTATGGTGATGGTTGGTCAGACAGCCTGCGGTACAGTGTCATATATAAACCCCCATGAAAGTGGAACCAGAGAGGGAATGATGGTACCGTTATGTGGGAGTCGGAGGGGTTTGGAAAAGGAGAGGAGCCCTTACAGCTGCATGTGTGTATGCTTTAGGAGAGGGAGTAAAAATGGAGCAATGTATGGTTTATGAGAAAGTGAGTGAAATAGGAGGACGAAAGAGAAAATCAGTAGCAGGGACTGTTATCAGAGGCCTGCTTTGTTGTGGAACGTTCTTTGGGATCGTAGAGGGTGGGTGTTGTTGCCACAAAAGAAGACAGTTTACTACACTGTGTGAGAAGTGTGGTTGGTGGTAAAGGCAAAGTGAGAATACCATGTTGTAAGAAGTTGGGTTAGAAAGGTTTTAATAAATGCAGTCCATGAAAGTAGAAGATTCAGACCTAAAGATTTACAGAGTGACTCCTTGGCTAAACATTTTTCCATCGGTGAAGTATATCAAACAGCAGCATAAAATCAGATTGGTGGCTCAATCTAAAGGACAATGGAGGTTTGTAAGTTGATATTTAGAGGCCTGTGGCCTGGTAGCTGGTTCAAAACCCCGTCTGACTCCTAGTCCATCCCCTACCAGGTGTGTCCTTGAGCCAGACACCCAGCGCTAGCTCCTTGTAATTCACTTTGGATAAAAGAGTCTGCCAAGCAAGGTAATGTAAATTGTAGACACTTAAGACAGTCAAGAGTCTAAACCCATGCTAGACTCAGACAAGTTAAATGCCACCCAATGGTCACAATAGCAATGCTAAAATGCAGACGCTGAGCAGGTATAATGTTTACTCCGCTCATGTGAACCTTGTGCTTTCACTAGATAAACATACAGGGAATCTCCAAAATCAGTGGCCCTAATCACCCGGGGAAGGTATATGAATGTCTGCACAAAATTTCAGTCATATGTTTGTGGCTACAGATGAGCAGTGAGTAGAAATGAGAATAAGAAGAGACAGAAACACGAGTGGCAGTACAGTGAAAAAGTATCTGTAAGAAACTAGTGAAAGACCAGGCAAGAGATACTATAGTACAATATGTAAATAGTCTGCACCTACACAGTCTTTTCTGGCTCACTGCTTCTCATTCACACACCGGGGGCAACTTGGGGTTCATTGTCTTGCCCAAAGACTCGTCAACATATAATAGGAAGAGCCAGGAATGGCACCAATGGCACTGTTCCAGTGATTGGTAAACGCCCGGCCTACCTCCTGAACCACAGCCAGTCTAAAAAGCTGTGGGAACTGCAGGAGCAAAGATGGAAGAGAAACAGTGAACAAATTTAGTTTCCTTCTCAAAACCAAGTGGAATCCCCCAGTCTGATTTTGTTGGCTGAGGTAATTGTCTTTGTGTGTCAGTGTGTATTTGTGGGAAGTATCTTTATAAACGTGTGTTAAGTAGCTGGTGTATAGTGACAGCACCAGGGTTCTGGTTTTGCTCCTCATCCTGCACTACTTTTCTCCACTGGAATCGCTAAGCTATGTACAGTACGAGTTTCACTGTAGAGGCCCCCAGCCACTGCTAAATTACATGTCAAGTTAGATTTATCTTGAACAACATCTAACACAGACTACTTTTCAGGGCAATGACATGCTATGGATACATATTTTGGACTTGTTAACTGTTAGCTGTCAAGAGCAGCATAATGAGACTGAACTGAAAATACTACAAGATGATGCACTTTAATTTAAGTAGAACTGTGCAGCTAGGGAATTATGGATTGTTTATTTCAGTCAGCTGCTGACAACATTTTTCCTGCCAGCTGTTCACAACATAAACAAGTCCTGATGTTGCCAAAGTGGATCTTTTTAGTTTGTCAGTAGTCTCTTCTCTGAATTGAACACAGTTGTTTCAGTAAGTATAATATGTTTTAATAATTGCATAACCTCAGATTGGGAGAAAGTTCACACTCCTGCCTGGTAGCTCAATGGGATAAGCATCAGACTGAGATGCAAAAAGTGGCAGGATCAAATCCCAGCCCATCACCGATATAATGTGTATCATCATCATCATCAAAATGTGTCATTTTTTTGGCAAAGAATATTTTGCCTTTTTTTTGTTAGATGCCTCAGTGTATTCACTAAACACAACGTCACAACCGTCCTGCTGCTGTCTGTCTTCGCCTCCGGCTCACCTCTCTGTGTGTGTATGAAGAGCAGGCTTGTAAGACCTAACAGGAGACTTACTATACTCCACAGTTTTTCTAACCCACACCCTTCCTGCCTCTTCTCTCCCTTCACATCTTTCTCTTTCCCCTAAACGTTCATCTTTTTCTTCAGTGGTCGCCTTCAACTCTCCCCCAACTCACTTTTCCAAACCCATGAGGGGAAATAATAATCTAATTCTGCACAGTGGATGTACAGATGTGCACACACAGTTTTCAATGATATGATACTGTGTCACTTACAGCTTATTCCTATTTTTCAATTGAGCAATTTGACCTTTTGTATGACTCAAAGGAATGAAATATTATTGATACTTTGTGAATCAAACTTTGGGTCAACATATTTTATGTAGTTTTGGCCAGCACGGGTTCCTGATGACAAACCCAGTCGACAGTGAGAGGGATTTAAGAGGTAATGGGAACATCAGTACTTTGTCATCTGTTCAGTATTTTTTCCTCATCTCTTGCAGAGTTGTGTCAGTGTTTCAACATAGATGTAAAGCATCCACGCATCTTCACCGGTCCAGAGGACGCCTTGTTTGGCTTTTCTGTTTTACAGCACGAAGCAGATGGAGAGAAATTGTGAGTGTGTGAAGGAAAGATGGTGAAACATGGACACAACCGAATAATTAAACAGTCATAATTCTTTTGTTTTGATGTGGTTTTGTTAAAGATTGCTGGTTGGTGCTCCCTGGGATGGACCACCAAACAACAGGAGGGGAGACATTTTCAAATGTGTTGTAGGAGATGAGAGGAGCTCAAACTGCAGCAAAGTGAATCTAGGTGAGAAAAACTAATAACCTGAAGAAAAAAATCGACTGTTTTTGAAAAAAACATTTATAAAAGTTACCTTAAACATGTCTGTCTGTCGCAGGCGAGTCTGCTCTCCAGAATGTTTCTAAAAACCTGAGGAATTCTCACCTGGGAATGACGCTGACTCCAGCGTCGCCTGACGGCTTTCTGGTATGTAGTCTCAAGACAAAGCTTTTTATTTTTGTGATGCTGTTGTTGGGACTGTTTATGGAGAGAGAGTTACGTTAGTTTGAATCAGCTGCATCAGCACATTTTAATGTAGCGTTAACCATCATCCTTCACTGCTATAGCCAAAACTGCCCTTCTCTCCTTTCTGATTCAGGTCTCTGGCTGCTTAACAAACATTGCTTGCAATTTTAAATGAACTTAATAAAATCTATTTTAGTCAGCTTCCACTAAACCTGCGAATGTTGCCATCTGTATCAGCACCACTGGGTCAGTGTGGTCTTGCACACTGAAAGGATTTGTTGGAGGCTGACGATGGCGGTCGATCAGTTCTGTTCTTTGCAAACCACCAGTGGAGGTCAAACTATGGTCAAGCAGTCTGTATGAGTCCAGTGTGCAGCTCGGTGCAGAGCTCGATCATGTCAGTGCAGCTTCTGGTATGTCCATTGCATTATGTTGTGCGTTATGCTGTTGATACACCGACCCCCACCCAGTGCCCCAGGTGAACCCTTCTCCTCATTTGATTCCCAAGCTCTAAGCAGTCGAGTAGATTTTTATGACTCAGAGAAAGTTGGGTAGCAGTGCGACACACTTCTTTCTGTGGGCAGGAGGCAGCAGTGTTTGTGTGCATGTTTTTGTTTTTGTTAGTTACTGTGTACATGTTGCTGTGTCTGTTTCTCTTTGCATTAGGCAAGTGCACTGACATGTTCAGTTGTCTGCCAGGTTTTTACTGCTGCTTCGGGTGTGGAGTCGTGCACAGTTCATGAACGCTAGCCAGTGCAGCTGACTTTAATGTGTGCATGTGTGTGAGTATGTGTGTTCATCTTAACCTTAGTGGTCAAGTCTATAACAAGACAGGAATGCGTCTCTGGCCCTTTGTTAATGACAGACCTACTAAAAGCCATAGCACCTCTCTCACTTTTCTCCATCTTCTCCCTCTTTCCTTTCTCTCATCCCCCTCTCCATCTCTTTCTCTCTGCCTGTTTGTGTGCCTGAGGAGAAACCCGTCTATAATGACAGAGCAGGCAAAACCAGGATATTTCTCGTATTCTTTTCTACCCCCATTTCACCCCACTTCCAGCCTCCCTCTTTTGTTCCTTGGCTGTATGCACAAGTTTCTCTTTTATCTCCTCTCTCTGCACTCTCCCCCTTATTTCTCCCTCTTGGTATGAAAGCCAAATAAACAGCATGCTTTGAAGACAGAATTATTTTTATGTGATACCCCCCCACACACACACACTGACACACACACACACACACACTACACTTACCCCCCTACATTTAACACAATCGGATTTAAATTGTTTTACTGGTCTGCAGTTCCAGCTCTGTGAAACCACTCATGACAACAGTAACTGCCAACATGTCAACAACACTCTCTCTGCCTCTCCTTCATTTTCTGTCCTCCAAACCACACTATTGTAGTTTTTCCGTAAATTATTCCCCGTTAAGACTCGTTTTCTTTTTGTTCACCGTCTGCTCCCATTTAGTGTTTTTTTTTTTATTTATACTTGGGTCACCGACCACATTTGTCTCTGTGTTTAAACTCTTTGATAATGACCAAAAAGCCACCTACTTGTCTTGAAAATAGTATACAAATACTATATAAAATTGTCTGTAAATGCCCCTGAAATTGTCTGTAAAACACATGCTGTTGTGTGTATTTGTGTTTGTCCCACTTTGTGTGTGTATTTGATTGTGTTTGGCAGGCATGTGCCCCTCTGTGGTCTCAGGAGTGTGGTACCTCTATGTTCAGCACTGGCATCTGCGCGTCAGTCAGCGATGACCTAGAACCAAGAGAGACTCTTGCTCCAACAGCGCAAAGTAAACACATTGGTGCACACGTTGTGGCAACATGATGTTCTGCTCAGCAAACCAATTTTTTTTTTAACTCCCACATATGCAGGGTGCTCTACATACATGGACATCGTGATTGTGCTGGATGGTTCCAACAGTATCTACCCCTGGTATGAAGTCCAGAACTTCCTAAGCAACATCCTCAGCAAGTTCCACATCAGCTCAGACCAGATGCAGGTAAAACTTCAGATCGATGTTTGCACTGCCTTCAGATATTATTTACATTGGTAATGGAAACTTGTGGGTTTGAATGAAAAAATGTGAGTTTAGTCTCTTTAGCTGTTGCCCAGAACAGTACGCACAAGCTCCTTTGAGTGAAAACACACACAGACTGACACATATAAGGAAGTAGTTTGGCAAATATTGCTAGAATGAATTGCAGTAGTAATATAAAGGGACACGAGCTGAGTTAGCTTGAGGTTGGGTAGGAATGGAGGTTAGCGGGGGGGATCTGGGGACATTATACTGAGCTAAACAACGAAAGGAGTGAGAAGGGGTCTGGGTTTTGAAAAGGGAGGGTGTGGGGTAGCAGGCAGTGTGAGGTGGAGAGGAGAGAGGAAATACCTCTGGTTTTTGAATGAATTCAAAAATTCCCCCAAAATGTTTTAAGAGCAGGATTGGTGCTTGAAGAGATAGTTCACCCTAGATACAGAAGTCTCACATGTTGCTTTTCGTGCCAGCACAGTTACGAACATGGGGCACTGTGTGTTTTTTGCACATATTCAGGTTGGTATACTGCAGTATGGTGAGATAGCGGTCCATGAGTGGTCCTTGAAGGACTACCAGACCACACAGGATGTGGTGGAGGCTGCCAAGAACATCAGCCGCCAGGAGGGGCGAGAGACGCGGACGGCATACGCCATCCAAATGGCCTGGTAGGCCTGTATTTCACTCTTACTGGCCAACTATATTGGCAAGCTAACTGGAAACTATCTGTGTGTTTAGATTTTGGTGTAACATTCTTGGAGGTTTTATCTAAATATACCACGTTATAATTTGCAGTTATAACGACAATCAGTTCTATTTTCTTCCAGTCTGTTCTTCTTTTCTAATGATATGTCCCAGTATGATCCCAAAAGGCTGCTTTAGATTTATGGCTTAACATCAGATATATTAGATGTAACAGAGTAGCATGAGGTGGTTAAAGCAGCTCTAATCTACAGTGGCTCTTATGACTATGTTAATATAGTGGATTGTGCCAACAAGCCCTTTTACTTGTTACTAAGTAGTACTGCACTTTCGTGAAATCAGAAGCACAAGACATTTCTTTGTTTACAATGTGGTATTCATGTTTTTACTTATGTAGAGATAATATTATTCTCCTCTCCTTTACTTCTGACTGTCTTCTTGAGCCCAGTCTGTAATACCCTTTTTCTCCATATAACATACCTGAAATCTAAAGAAACAGCTTTGTAGGTTGAGAGTCAGTAGAAACCTCTTAAAATATCTCACTCTTTTCAAAATAAAATTCCTGCCTTATTAAAGATATTACTGTAGAGCGCCACACCCAGACCCGATGTGTGGTCATGACCTCCATTTTGCGTGTCTTGGAGAGATGTTAGATTTCTAGGCAAACACACACACACACGCAGAGTAAAGTAATTGAAGAGTTCCTGTTTTCTTGTACATTTAAAGGTAAAGGTTGGTGAAGTTTAGAAGCAACATTTAAAAGGTACTTGAAAAGAACTGACTGGAAAATGGAGCCAGTAAAATAGCGTGAACTGTGACCCTAAAATACCAGTGATGGGAAAACCAGACAACACAACTGCCTGCTCTCCCTGCTAACGCTTACCGTCATTACCGTTCCTGTGAGATGGTGAGAACATTAGCAGTAGATTTAATGGTGCTCTTGACCAAAGTTCTTTTTAAATGTGTGTGTGTGTGTCTCTGGGTTTTTTGGGGCATATTTGAAATCATTTTGAGATTACCTTGAAAACAAGAGGAGGGAATATCACTATGTAACACGTATGTTTAGACTTAAACAAACCCATGTACTCCCTCTTTCTGCCCATTGCAGAGTTGGCAGTGGGCAGGAAAGTGACGGGGTAGAAAAACAGTAAGAGTAGCTGAGCTAGACCAGCTGGCTGCTGGCTCAGCATCGCTGCAGGTGTGGCATGGCCTGACACAGTCTGGTCAGCCAAGCAGTCCTCCTAAAGCTGTAAAAATACACAGACGTGCAGTTCACAGATTAGTTACTACACACACACACACACATCAGGGACTCACATAACACACTTCACACAGAAATCCACACAGTTTTATTTGCATATAGTTCATTTCTAATCTACAAAGGCATTGACTGCGTTCATTCCCTGACCCACCTGACCTCAACTCGTACCCTCTGTACAGTGCATTTGACCTCTGGCCTTCACCCTAACCTTGTTCCTAATATAAACATAACCCCACTAATCTAAAATAGCTTTTAAGCATGTGTCTTTGAAGGCATCAGAATAATTAGTGTATTCTTACACAAAACCGATTTGGACTTGAGTTCCAGGAGGATGGAACAAAAAACAACATACAGGCTTAAAATAAGTTCAGTTATTCAGGATTATGCAAAGAATATATAACAGACCTGAGCTTATGGTGTGATGATGATTGATTTGGTTGCAGTTTTTGTTTACAAAGCCTTGATGTTTTTAGACTGTGTGTTAGATTAAGCTTGTTCTCACTACATTTTATTAACTATATTGACAAAATCCTATAATTGAACTCTTACCAATATAGTAAATAATATTTGTAATGAAATAACAATCTTATGCTTTGAAAAGACAGTCCTTGACTAGTTTTAAAAGGAAAACCTTGTGCAAGACATTGATCCACAAGTGCGTGTTTGTTTGGAACAAGTTGTTTTGAGGGGACAAAAAAGCAATTTTGTTTTTGATAATCATTTTTGTAGTCAGAGGTTTGAACTGTGACTTGGAAAAGATTTGTAAAGTGCTGATACATCCTGGCGTGGATGTATCAGCACTTGATTTCAACACTTGATTTCCCCTCATGCTGTGCTATATGCTCCACAGGTTCCAAAAAGACTAAATACAGGACAGATTGTACGCACAGTGTAGTGACTGTGTGGATTGTACCGTTTAGAGTAGATGACAGATTGATACTCTAACATCTAACAGCTCTGTACAACTGGATTGGCTGTTGATTTTTATATTACTCCACCCGTCTGAGATGCTCCCACTCGCCCCCTCGCATGCACACAAAAGTACACACAGAGACCGCTGCGTCGTGTCATTACCACACTACTGTGACTCAATAAATGGGTTGTAAATGCTACCAGGCCTCCCAATTAGCTCCACTCACTTTCTCTCCTCTTTCATCTCCCCTTCCCTCACTCCCGTCTCCTCGTTTCTCTCTTTGTAATTTTTATTCTCTTTCCAATTTTCTTTTATTCTTCTTTTTCTTGCCAGTTTGTGTTGTCTCATAGTTTCTTTCTCCCTTCTCCTCTCTACCAGCCTCCTTTTTTATTTTCTTTCTTTCTCTCTTCTTCCTTTTTTGTGTGTACTTCACACTATCTTTATACCTATATTATAATACCACATCAGAGCAACAGCTGAATTTCACGGTTGTTGTTTTATCACTCTTTCTGTTCGTTAATTTAACCTTTTTTAGTCTCTGCTTATCTTTTCATTAGTGCATTGTATTTTACCTGTTATTTTATATCACTTGCCCCAATATTATGGGGCATGTGTCTTTGCTCTTTACTATTTGATCGTAACGTGTCTTTTACTTCAACTTCTCTCCTCTGTCTCTCTGCACCCCATGTAATTTGCAGACTGCATAAGGGAAACGGTTGTTTTTAACTCTGAGTTCCTTGCAGCTGACCACAATGTTATATTTAGGCAAGGGCGAGAGTTAGGCCTGAAAATGACTGAGTTCTCTAACAGTGACTGCTCTCCCCAGTGTGTGTGTGTGTGTGTACGTGTGTTGGTCTGTGGTTCACCAATCTATTCAATGCTTGAAACAGGTCCCGCTGAGAACAGGTTTTCTTGCAGACAAACAGGGTGTGGTTTGGATCTGTTTGTGCGTGTGTTTGTCATTTAAGTTTCCTCTCTGTATCATGGCACCATCTGATGGAAATGCACAGATGCGGTTGTTGTGTGCAATGACAAATACAAACTGCATGCGATGACCGGCAGCTAATTTACATGTATCAAGTATGAGTAAAAGAGTTGTGAAATAGCCCAGTTGTTATTTGTTTATTGTTATATTAAACTTTATGGGAGGAAGCTCTGATCCAGTAGGCTATTCATTTTCTCAGAGAAGAACTTGAAATTGTATATTGTCTTTTAGGGGATGTTTATTTGAAATTTGAAGAATCCAAGTAACTGGATCCTCCTTTTCTTTCCCGCCTTTCACTTCTTTAACTTAAATCTTTGCTTTTATCTTTTCTTGTGTGCCCTGTTGAAAATTAAGTTCAGTTCAGCAGGATTTGCTTCTTTCATCCTTTGTAGCACAGAGGCCTTCAGTGTCGAACGTGGAGCGAGGGAGGGCGCCACCAAGGTGATGATCGTAGTGACGGACGGAGAGTCACATGATGGGGAGGAGCTACCCGGCGCTCTGCAGGAGTGCGAGAACAGAAACATCACCAGATACGCCATCGCTGTGAGTACATCACATCAAGTCTCGATGGGTCGTATGGCGGTGCCGCCACCATAAAGAAGCCACAGTCTTTGGGTTATACGTTGTTGTCTCATGATGCTCGAGTGCTGATGATGAGTTTCTTTCCTAAACTATTGTGGGAAACACATAAACAGCTGACCTGCTTTGTCTGTTGGGTGTGCAGCACGTCGCTGACATTCCTTGCACATTGTGTTGAAATGGTATGCTGACCACACAAGGTACACCCTCAGACAACCACACAATACCACAGAGAGTCCCCCAAAATAACCAAGCAGCTAAATGAACCTCTTGGGTCTACTAAAATAGTAGAGTGGGAACAAAAACTCTTCCTTTCCAGCCCCGCCCGACTCCCTCAACACATAGGAACTCACTGAGTGGTGGCATGGCTTTAGTGTCTGTGGGGCAGACAGACTCTGGTGGCAGAACTGATTGCAGACCCCTCCCTATCCCACAAGAAAAACTGGGGAAGCTTCAGACTGCATTGGAACCACAGCCCAGGAAAATGTCAGCCCACATGGAAGGCACAGTATAGAAATACATATAGATGGTGAAGATCAGATACTGTGATTCGTGGTTCAAGCCGAATTACCTCTTGTTATCAGTGCATTTGTATAAGCTAGTAATAATTTTTAATAAATTAAAAACCATATGGTTTGTTTCCACATGCTGATGATAAACCATGTTGTTATTTGCTGAAATCCATGTATAAGAGCAGTGGTTCTCATGAAGCTTTGTCCGTCCCCAAAGTAACAGGCCTGAATCAACTTAAAACAAAATGATTGGAACTTATTTTAAAGTTTTATCTACATTACCAAAAAATATATAAAAATATAATTCTCACTTATATCATCTGCATTGTCATGACTCCTCAGCCAGGTGGTCACAACCTGAAGGGGTCATTTTGGTTTGCTCCTGTGCCTGGAACAGTAATGCCTGTGAAAGTTGCTACAAGTTTACCGTGCAGTTTAGGTTCTAAGGTTGTGTTGGCCTTTCCAACAACAACATCCCTGTTACCAGTGGTAAAAATTCCATTCACTACTGAATACTTTCAGGAGAGGGGGAGAAAATGTTTTTTTGTCATTTAGGTGTCCTGGCTTACACCAAAAAGGTGTGTAACTCTGAGGTCTAAATACTGATCATCCCAGTAGAAACACAAAGAGGTTAAAGTTTGCAAAACCATACAATGTTAAAAACATGTTGTTAAGGTCATATCACTGTGGTCTACCTGTTAAGGCATAGGTAGAGTAGATACTGTAAACACAAGCTTAAAGAAACAAACAATAATAGATAAACAAAACAGGAAAGAACGAGGCGAGTTTAGTGGTTGTGTGTTTGCACAAAAAGTCAAAGTGATGACTGCTTGGAACAGCAGCTGTGTTTTGATGTAGTAGTTTTCTGCACTGTTGTGTGTGTGTGTGTGTGTGTGTGTGTGTGTGTGTGTGTGTGTGTGCGCGCGCAGGTGGGGGGGGTGAGCAGTGAAAGTGGTTCACAAGAGAGGACAGAGCTTTCAAAACAACAGCATGGTCCCTGCAGACTGTGTTTTATACATCAGAGCAGGTCAGGAGTGAGAGGTTTATGCAGAACCGTGTGTGAAGATTCCTTTTACAATTCAATAGAATAGATTAGAATCTGGAACTTTCTCTTCTCCTAATTGTTATTATGTCTATTCTTCTAAAGACCAACTTTCACAGTACACACGGAATGTCTTAGCTGCTATAGGAGCTTACTGTCTATATTCAAATATGGCCTCTGTTCGTACTGCACGCTGTACCCCTCTCCATCCCCTGCCCTTCAAAAACAGAGGATTTCCTTAGTTTGCTTGGCAGCTCGAGTCACAGGGGGAGATTCTTGGGTTCGGTTTCACTTGGAATTTTCTCATTTGTATTTCAGGCGTTAAGCCATAAGCTGCTGCCGTACATCCTCTGCATCAGTCATCTCTTCACCTCTCTGCTACGCCTGTGCTACTCATTTACAAACCTCTGGTGGCCGCCCTTTTTCCCATGTTATGTTTTCTTTTTTAGCTCTTTCAGTTTCTAGCCTTTAGGTATAATTAACTGGTAAATCACACAGAGTCTTGGGGGTGGTGCTGACCCCCCTCTTCTTTTCCCTCCAACTACATGTTCTTTGATATGTCTTTTTCACTCTTCTCTGTATCCCTGAAACATGGAGAAGTAATTGCTCTGATGCATGCCAAAGTGTCTGTTTATTCTCTCTGTTTTTCTCCCACTTAGTGTTTTATAGAATTTGTATTATCTGCTTATTCATTTTCTTTTAAAATATTTCTCTCTCTCTCTCTCTCTTTCTCTTTCTCCCATGCTGCTCTCCAGGTTCTGGGTCATTACATCCGTCGGCAGCAGGACCCTGAGACATTCATCAGCGAGATTAAGTATATCGCCAGTGATCCTGACGATAAATATTTTTTCAATGTGACTGATGAAGCTGCGCTCAATGACATCGTGGATGCCCTGGGAGACCGCATCTTCACTCTGGAAGGTGTGTGATAGAAGAATAGAGACTGGAAATGCATTAAATATGCACTTTAAAACAAAAAGTACCTGGGTCATAGTTCTTTCACTCGTGTTTAACAGCAGAGATGTCTGATCTAGTTACTGTAATTTTTAAGTAAGATTCATTTTCAAATATTCCCTTAACTTTTGAATATAGTACACACATGAAGGCATGTGGTGTGTTGCTGTCACATAGAAATCTATAAAAAACAGATACTCAACAACAATCGAACTGAAGCAGAGTGATTTGTTTTCATTAATATTAGATAATAAATAATAATAAAAAATATAACATATTAATATTATTAGCTGTATAACATATAGTTATATTGTGAAACCACTACGTAATTTATGTAATTAGATATTCCTATTATGTGCCAGTTTATTGTTCAGTATGAGCCAGTGCCAGCTGTTATGGGCAAAATGAAGGGTAAACCGTGGATGTCGCCTACCTACCACCAAAACTGAATCTTGTTTATAATATTGTTTACCCTTCTACTTTTCATCTTATCTGGGGTTATTTTGCTCTCTGTAATTCTATTTTTACAGAACTTAGATTAGTTCAATTGATCAGTCTTTTAATACAAGAAATGTGAAATGTTAAAATTAGAAAATCTGTTTAAAGACTTAAAACTGTTTAGGAAAATAAAATGTAGTGTATAGTAGACTATAAAAACTGAAAAAATGATTGTGAGAAGAAGAAAGCAGGAGCAGAAATGGAAGGTAGAGCAGGCTCAATAATTTACTGGATATGAGAGGAAGGCTGACGGATGTGATTCCACCGTTTTAGTGAGGAAGAGACATTAGGAAGGGAAAGGGTGAGGCACATCTGCCAGCTGTAGTCTTCAGGGTGAGTGAGGCGCTAATGATGCTGTCAACATCAGGCACTGAGACGGAGAGGAAGGAAGGAAAGAGACATTCAGAGAGACGTGATGATGAAGAGCACTGACTTGTTTTTCCACCTGCAGGCACACTGGGCTACAACCAGAGCTCGTTCCACATGGAGATGTCTCAGATTGGCTTTTCTACACACACCCTGGATGTAAATACACCCCCCCTCTCTCTACATACATATATATATATATATATATATATATATAATGTATTTGTTCATCTCATCTGAGTTCTGCTCTGTTTGTCAGGATGGCATTCTGTTTGGGATGGTCGGTGCCTATGACTGGGATGGTGGAGTGTTGAAGGAAGGGACCAGCGGAAGCATCATGCCGCCCAGAGAGGCTTTTGAGAGCGAGTTTCCACTGGAGCTTAAAAATCATGCTGCTTACTTGGGTACTGTCATAAAACATCACTGAAAACCATTTAACCTGGAGCTCCTGAGCTGTTAGAGCTCCAGTGAGCAGCCTCGGTTAAACTCTGTTTCCTTCCATTCAGCCAATATTCATGTGAACCTTTTCATAACATATTTTTACTGTTTTATGTCAGCATCATTTTTATTAAAAGTCAACTTGTTTTTCTTTTCACCAACGTGTAAACACGCTGCCCAGAGGGGTTTTCAAGTCTGACCACACAACCAACTGTCTGAACATGTAACACGATGTAAACACTGACAAAAATAACAACACTAAGTGACACATTACTTACTAACAAGTTTCTTTTTAACTTCCCGTTTGTACTTTTGGGGCTCCAGACAACATGCATAAACTATCATTAAAAAGGCCTTAGATCATTCTGTGTCTGATGATCAGTATTCATGCGTGTTTTCAGGTTACACAGTGTCCTCTGTGGTTGTTGGTGACTGGAGGAGGCTATACGTAGCTGGGGCTCCTCGCTTCAAACACAAGGGCAAAATTATCCTGTTTGAACTCAGTAATAAAGGGGGTGTCAACATTGTACAGGCCCTCAATGGAGAACAGGTAAACTTTTCTTCCTCAGTATGTCCTCACTCCTTTCAGTCCCATTTTGTGCTGGTATCTTTTAGCAAAAAATCTTATTCAGCAGAGTTTACAGCAAGGACTCCACCTATAGGCAGCAGGGTGAAATTGCATGTTTCTGTCTGTAGATTGGATCTTATTATGGCAGTGAGGTGTGTGGGCTGGATATCGACCAGGATGGCATAACTGATGTCCTTCTGGTTGCTGCTCCAATGTACCTTGCCTCAGGAAACAAGGAGGCTGGTAGAGTTTACATCTACACTCTCAGTGGGGTAAGCAGCGGCACGGATCACTCTTTTTAATAAGAGTTATTATGTTGGGTAACTTCTCAAAAGACGTATAATAACCTCTGTGTCTTTCCCACGTCTCAGGAGGAGAGGTTTGTGTCTAATGGTACTCTGAAGTCAGAGGAAAAGTCCCAGGATGCCAGGTTTGGTTATGCTCTGGCAGCTGCTCCAGATCTCAACCATGACGGTTTCACTGACCTGTTGGTTGGAGCCCCATTGGAGGATGAACACAGGGGAGCCATCTATGTTTACCATGGTGACAAAATTTACATCAACCACAATTATAAACAGGTATTTGTTTGTTCTCTACAGCTGCAGGCTCACTAATGCACTTCAATCAAACTCATTTCTCTCTTTGTTCTGCCTCTCCCATCACTACAGCGTATTCAAGGGTCATCCATTTCCCCCTCCATGCATTATTTTGGCCGCAGTGTGAGTGCCCGGCTGGACTTGGATGGAGATGAGCTTATAGATTTGGCCGTGGGAGCACTGGGCAGTGCAGTACTGCTCAGGTGGGTAGACACAGAGGGGCCAGTACAGACTTAAATTTATATCTGCGAGCACTGGGATAATAACAAAGCCATACACACAAATCCACACAACCCCTTCTATATGTTTCACACATAGCCAGCTAGCAACATAGTTATGCAGTGTCACTTGGCTGGAAAATAAAAATGTTTTCACCATCCACCCCTTATCTGCAGCTCTCGAAGCATAGTCCAGATCAATGTGAGTCTATCCTTCCAGCCCCACTCCATCAACGTCATTCAGAAGACCTGCCAGAGGGGAGGCAGAGAATCAGCTTGTCTCAATGCTACCGCCTGCTTCACCGCTGTCTCCCGCTCCCCTGGTTTACACAGAAATAGTTTTGGTATGACTTTGTAAAGATTCATAGGAATGTTCACTCTACTCCTGTAAGAGCTGTGGATTGAATTGTTACTGTCTCTCCATAGATCTGTGGGTGTCAGCCATGTTGGATGACAGAAAGTTGTCTGCGCGGGCCTTGTTTGATGACAGCTCCCACCGGCAGACCCAGCTGGCTGTCAGAGTTAACACAGGAAAAACTCTGTGCTACAAATTGCCCTTCCATGTCTTTGTGAGTTCACACCAGGCTCATTGAAACGTGTCCAGTCCTTCACACATATGTATGAAGACAGACAGAGTGCCCTGTTCTCATCCCTAACATTTTGTTCCATCTTTACTATAGGATACAGCAGATTATATCCGTCCAATCAGCTTCTCACTCCAGTTTAAGATTAACAACACCGAGAGCGGCCCAGTATTGGATGAAGGCTGGCCAACGGCCGTCAAGAAATCTGTACGTGGCACAGACGTGACTGTTAGTTTTTGTTTTGGGTCACATTTAGTTTTCCTAATTAAACAGTCTGTCCCCTCCACTTGGACTTCTCTAGATCCCGTTCTTTAAAGACTGTGGCGAGGATGACGTGTGCACAACAGATCTGGTGCTGCATGCTCACATGGACATCTCTGGGACAAAGTATAAGTTTGAGATAGTTCTTTATTCTCTTTCCTTTCCACCCATGTGTAACAAGATCAGCTCTCTGCTTAGTTACGTTCCAGTGAATTCTCATTGCGTTTTCTCAACAGACAGAAGCCTTATGTGATTCGCAGTCCTCGTAGGCGTCTGGCAGTGGAGGTGCAGCTCCAGAACAGACTGGAAAACGCCTACAACACCAGCCTGACGCTGCACTATTCACGCAACCTCCACTTCTCCAGTTTAAGCATTAGGGTAATCCACACACATACACTGCTTTATGAACAATCATGCAAATCATCTCGTAAACCATAACACATTTACCTACACGGCACGATCTCTGTCTCTCTGCAACTCTCTTGTCGTAGGAGGATGCCCACTTTAAGATTGAGTGTACAGCACTTGGTGCCAACAGCCACTCGTGTAATGTTAGCTATCCAGTATTTCGCTCCCAGTCAAAGGTATGTCCTTGCCAGTCAAAAAGCCTAATCACTCGCTCGTCTCTGCCCACTCGTACTTCACTTTCTCCGGGTGAAGAATGCGTCACTACATTTCTCTTCCTTGTTTGCAGGTGAACTTCATGTTGGAGTTTGAGTTCAGCTGTACATCTCTGCACAGTCGAGTCCAGATGAAGCTCAGTGCTGCCAGGTAGATCCCGACAGCAGGAAATCTTTAATACAGTTTCTAGATGTGGTAGAATTCAATAGGCATGAAATCTCTCATTTCAGTGAAAATATGCAGAAATATTTGAAACGCAGCTGAGTTTTGTGCAACCCTATGTCTCACAGTGACAGCGTGGAGAGGGCAGAAACGTTGGGGGACAACAGTGTTCAGCTACAGAGCTTTGTTCAGTATGAGCCAGACGTGTTCGTCAGCAGGTTTGTGTTCGTCAGCAGGTTTGTGTACACACCGTTCTCTTTGCTTGTTTTATTCATTTAGTATTGATGTGCTGTGTTTTTTCCTGTTTGTCTGTACAGTGACTCTAATTTGAACCGATATGAGATCCACCCGACTCGGACAGTGTCAGAGGCAATTGGACCAGAGTTCTACACGCACCTCAGGGTAAAATTGTGGCTCGCATGCTCACTGTAACGATGGCTTAAATCGAGTCATCACTCGAAAACTAAATAAAAGCATTTTACGATTTGCAGCTGCAGAACCTCGGCTGTTACTCTGTGAGCAATCTGGAGCTGAGACTACATCTGCCCTCTGTGGCTGCAGGAGACAGCGTCTTCATGACTGTCCCTGAGGTCTTCTCATACAACGTGAGTCGTGTTTCTGTCCCAGTATTTGCATCTCTCTTCTAAATCCCATGTGACATATTTACATCGCCTCACAGGCCACAGGAGTGAACTGCAGTGTGCTGAGCGAACTGGCCCAGCTGAAGGCCAGACAGAGAGATGTACGCCCTCTTCATCCTGAAGACATGATGCACAGTGACATACTGGTGAGGCTCCTGGCAGCACAGCGCAGACTGAACAGCGTGCAGCATCAGCCTGCATATTAAAACGCTGCACTGTGTGTTTGTGTAGAATTGCAGCAGGTCGTGGTGCACCGAGGTCGTGTGTGACGTACAGCAGCTTCTGAGAGGGCAGGCTGCCGTCATTCGCGTCAGCCGCAGAGTTCACGATGACTTTTTCAGAAAAGTAACACAAACACACACAGCACAAACATCTCAGGCCATTTCTTCAGCTCTGTGACAAAATGATTGGTCATTGCCTCTGTTTCTATCTGTAGGCTAAATATAAGTCAGTGAAGATAATAGGTGCCTATCGCCTCACAGCTCAGGAGACCAACCTCATCACCCTGGGGTCCGGAACAGTGTGGAGGGAGGTAAGGCCACAGCGAGACTGACGGCGACAGAATGAGAGCAGCATTTACGTTTTCCAATCTCTCCCTTCGTGTGTTCTATCGTAGACAGTACTGGAGGTTCTCAAGGGCCGAGCTATTCCCATCTCACTCTGGATCCTGATTGGTAGCATCATTGGGGGTTTACTGCTACTGGCTCTTATCATTTTCATTTTGTGGAAGGTATTTTCATGTGACATTTCACTCACCTTATTCCAGAAACCTTTCAAAATGTAACACAGCACATAATAACTCTCCTGCCTTTTGTCAGCTCGGGTTCTTCACACGCAAACACAGAGCAGACAACGAGAACCACGAAGACTGAGCTCAGCTGTTGCTGCCATGACAGATGTTGTTTGCCATGAGGACAACCAGATGAGCCGAGTCCACCTCTGATCAGAACATAGTCTTGGAATAGGACTTCAGGCATAAATGCAACAGAGACCTCTAGGACTAAAGAGGGCATCAAAGGGGTCCAACAGAAATGCACTACCCACGATTTCCAGGGTCGGGAGCACTTATGTAAATATTTTTCTAATTTTGGGGGCAAATAAGTGTATCAAACCACAGTACTTTTATTTAATATACAGACATATTCATGGTTTTACATTTCACACAATCAATTTGTTCTATGTTTGTTTACTAATGAAATTAAACATGTTTTGAAAAGAAACTTTCTCGTACTCAGTTTATTCATTTGCTGATGCAATAAAAACAAGCAAGAAACAAGGTATCCGCATTTTATTTCACTCGAAACTGAAATGTTCCAGCCATAAACTATAAAACTGATCTGCCATACTTGATTGCAATTATACACAAAAAATGACTACAGATGGGTTGTATCACTGGTACAACATCTGCCTCAGCTGGATGTGGCGGTGGAGTTGATGTAAGACTCTAGAAGAAAGATGGTTTCGTCTACCTGGTTCTCTGCTGAATCCAACCTGAAAGGAAAGAAAAATGAGAACAACAGTAGTAACAAAGATGCGACTAAAAGAAGAGGACTGCAGTTTGGTTTATGTTCCTACTTGTTGATATGAAGACGTAAGGCGTCCAGCTGTTGCTTTTCAGGAGCCGTGATCATCTCTTCAACCTCCGTCAGTTGCTCAGGCTCTGCTCCGCTGGCTTGCAGAGATGCCAGAATGGCCTCTATTCGCTGCGACTTCTCCAACAGACGCCTGTGAAGAAAATAAAGAGGATCACCGGTGGCACAGTGTGTGTCTGTTAAAGCTGACTATGAAACGATGTGCGAGACAACACGTAAATTATCACTGATTTACTGATATGCTCACTTGCTCTCTTTGGTCTCGAACAGACGTCTCTCTATGAGGTTGGCCACCGTCTGCACAGAGAGAAGCGAAGTGATTGAAGACCGAAACCTGCATGAACGGATCTTGATAACTAATGTTTACTGGTTTACCTTGTAGCAGTTTTGTAGCAGCATTCTTGCAGTTGGAAGTTGGTTGACAGTGTAAAGATAAAAGGTGCGAGAGGGAGCAAAGTCGGGAGTCTTTGGGATTTCCTGCGTAATCAAAAGCAATAAAAGTATAACTAGATATATTCAGAAGGGACGAGTAAAACAATGATACATATGTAGGAAGTAGTGGTTGCTCTCTTTAATTTGCTTGTGTCCATTCAAACAGTCAAGCTGTCAGCGACACTTTTCTTATAAGACAAAAGATTAGGATTCAGTATTTATAAAATGTGGTGGACTTGGTAGTGGACTTGGTAGCTCAGTACGTCGGCCTGGTAGCTCAGTGGTTAAGGCAGACAACTGGGATGCAGAGATTGCAGAAAAAATGTTGTCAATTTGAAAATCCCATTTTTGATTACTCCTACACTCTTGGCAGTCACTAATAGTAAAACACTAAGAAACTGTCTTTAAGAGTTTGGAACTAATCCATCTATCTATCTTCTTCTTACACGGTGTTCAGTATGTGTGTAGTATAGGGTCGCAGTTAAGAACAAAGTGTTGGCAGCTTTTCCATGTTGTGTTCAATGCTTGTGGGAATGAAGGGAAAATTATTTATCAAAAACCCACAGTATGTTTTTGAAACAAATCAGTTACCTGCAGCTGGACTAGGTTCTGTGAAAGCAGTGTGTAGAGCATGTCTTTAGCCTCCTTGGCTGGAATCATAGCAAAATCTTCCACTTGTTTCTGCTCCAGGTGACGTTTCCTCAGCAATAGACGGAATATGCGTGCTGATCTGGAGCCAAATCTTAAAATGAATTAAAGGCAATCAGTTTCAGGTAACGGGAAGAACACATGTATATGTGACACCCCGACTTACCTCTCCTGAACAACAGACTCCAGTGTGGCTCGAGCCAGATTGGCCAGCGCTCTGTGCAGATCTGACAGATGAGTTTAGAAAAGCCTTCGTATATTCCTCCTCATTGGGTATATGTTTCACAAATTAAAAGAAAAAATTATTTAAAAAAAAACACCTCTAACTTAAAAAAAGGATACTGACAACGAACATCCCTCCTCCACTTTCACCAGCTTTCCCCACAAACTCCATCTGGAAAGTGTAAAAGACAGACCGATCAAAACCTTCATGAATAACAAAACTGACAAATGGAGAATCTGATGTATGTAATGTATCATCGTGTGCCTTCAGAACTTCATACCGGATCATCCACCAGCAGTGTGAGGTACTGGTCTAAGATGGGTCTGGCGATGTTGTAGCTGGGTGGGAGAGACCTGAAGATCTCATTGGCTGAGAGGGGCTTTGTGCAGGTGGCTGTGGGCGAGGTCATCACCTCACTCATCCTAAGCATTGTTCTCACAATCTCACTGCTCGTCTGAGTTGTGAAGTATTTAGAAAGATGACCAGTTATTGTGACAATTCTAATTTAACGTGGTCTTGTGTTAGCATGAGCATAAAAATCAGGCTCCAACTCATTCCATCAGGCTGACATGAATGTCTTTCAAAATTCTTTGTTTGGACTTACACTAACATATTAACTCTTTGCGTTGTGTGAGATGCTCTGCAACTGGTTGGTTAATGTGTGTGTGTGTGTGTCTTAATGGTCTTAAACTTTGAGCCTCAAAGTGAGAACCTGACCTGATCCAGTTTGTTGGCTACAGCACTGATGATGGCCTGGTCTCTGAAGTGAAGATGGAACCTCTCGAAATTCACCTGCCAGTAAATCCCCTCGTCACCATGTGTCTGAACAAAGAAATGAAAACGAGCATGAGAATAGAAAAGAAAAACATTCTCATACTCTAACTAAGGTAGAAAGAATCTGTCACCTCAAGACCTAACTTGGCCTTTTTAGCATTCCTTTGTTCCTCTCCATCCTCACTGGGGAGTAAGCGTTTGCCTCGGCCTTTGAGTGTCACATGAGGTACCTTATAGCAGTCTGGGAAGCTCTCTGCTGTGGACAGGACGCTGCTAACAGGTTCAGCAGGAGTAGCTGGTGTAGTACTATCTGATGTTTGTGCTGCAGTCTGCGGTGGGCAGCGCTGAAGAAAATGAGTCTCCACCAGCTTAGAGAAGGCAGAAGACACCTCGTTGTAATCCATGCTGCAGCCCTCTACAACAACAGGAGACACAAGAAAAAACATTACTATGAAAAAGTCTTGCAAGGTCGAAAAAAGCAAAAAGTTCCCTGTTTAAGTCAAAAACATTCACCCAGAAAAATGTGTTTAAATACTTAAATTCACCTCTAACATCTGCCATAAGTGGTGTTTAGGAACAGTATATTATAGCGATCAGGTGAGATAATAAGACCTGAAAGATTTTAGGAGGTTGTTGTTTTATGTGTCATGGTCTTATACGAGTCATTAATATTGGTTGTGCAGTTTCCACTGACCCTCCATATTCTGCGTCAGGCGGTCGGCAACTGTCTTAACAGTGCTGCTCATAGTCATGTGACCTCTCTGTAGTAACTCCTCTATGATTAGCTCTCCTGTGTCACCGTACAGCGTCTTGGCAGTGTAAATGTAACGTGGATAGCGCAGAATCCTCAGAATCCGATCACAGCCGACCAGATACTTTGTGGGGTTTCCAGGTCCTTTACCACCTGAGGTGAACACACAGGCGCCGTGCTGCACCAGCACACATAGAGACTTCTTCACCTGGATTTAGACAGACACAGGAAGACGTGAGCCGCTTTACTATCATGACACTCTCCACATGCATACACACAGAACCCAGATTAATAATCAAATTAAGGCAGAAGATATATGTGATGGTTTATCTATTATGTGAATCGTTTCACTTGTACTGCTCAAATAGAAAGCAAAAGGGCAGCACAGGAGTGGTACCAGGTCCAGCGAGATGCCCGTTTCCTGAAGAATGGTTCTTAAATGCTGCGCTCCATTTCTGAGCAGGTGTGTTCCCACTTTCTCCACCACTTCCCCAAAGTGCTCCCGCAGCAGGAGACCACACAGGCGCGCCTCCTGTGAAGTCATCTGCACCAACACACAGGAACACACAAGTTATTAAAGGTCTCACATCCTGGCTCTGTATAACCTAATCAACTATATCAGCACAACAAGCAGCACTAGGTATTTGACACAATGAGAATGTGTCAAGACTTTTTGGGAAACTGCAAATTAAAGAGTCACTGAATTACAAGAATGACCACAGCTCCTGGAGATGAATACCAAAATCTGTTACTGGTGTCGTTACAGGCAATGCTGCCTTTTATCTATTTCTTTTTTTTATTTATAAATCCCTGATCTCACCATCGTGGAAACAGTCTGGGATTACATGTCAGAGAGCCTACAGCCACACACGAAGAAGTTCTCCAAGATATTTACAACAATAAGTATAAAAAAATATCATACAACACTGTACTGAGATGAATTGGAGCTGTTTGAAGGTTTAGGATCCTCAAATAAGATCATGCATTAAATAAATAGAGTGTTTTTTCTGTTTACTACACTTTCTATAAAGGTACTTGAAAAACACAAAAACCTTTGCTTGTAGGTCACTGACAAACAAGAAAGAAGTCGTCGACATTGTTGGGTTCAGATGTTCTGATTACTTTCTTATATTGTCTAATTTAGTGAACTTATAAGCACACATTTCCTTCAGAAACGATGTGTACTTTGCTCTGTAACTTGCACCGTGTATGACAGTATAAAGACAAGGTTACTCAGATTTAATGTCAACAAACAGCCTGGCTTGTTTCGAACTATCTACTCTGCAGCTTTGCTAATATCTTACGTTTACACCTGAGCCGGTTGCTGATACAAACCTTATATTTTCCGGACAGGGGGAATCGCAGCGACTGCAGGACACACACATGCGGGCTCCTCTCGATGACAACACGAACACTTCCGCTCCACGGCTCTTCTCGCTCGGGTTGCCCAGCAGTGGCGCGGTGCATGCCGGGCTGGAGGCGGACAGCTGGCCTCGGTCTGTGGAGGACCGACGTCAGTGTTTGTGCTGCTCTGGGGAAGATGGCGGAGGCTGCGGCTGTTCCCCCGCATCGGTTTTTCTGTCACTGTTGTAAGGGAGAAGTAAACCCCAAACTCCCGGTAAGACTAGCGTGTTTTTGTGTTTATGTTTTACACTTTCTTGTATTATAAGGCCGGTTGACAACGTAGCCTTTATCCGAAATATCGTTTGTTTCGATTGGTTGCTGCAGCTAAACCTTAGCTAGCCTGTTAGCAGTTAGCTTCGTTTGTTGTTAACTAACTGAATAAACTCGTGACAATCGCAAATATCTTCGTCAAAAATAAGATATCCAAAGCCAACATCGACTTGTTTTTGTTAGGTTTAAGGTTTAACACAGTTTTGTAAAAGCTTTTAAGTCTGCCGTTCATGGCATGGGGACGTTGTGTTTTACACAAAACAACACGAAACAGCTGAGAGAAGGAGGTTTATGTTGTTGCATTGTCATTTATTCTCACAAACAGTATTCATATTAGCTTTGGTTATTTCTGTTTTCAGTTTTTGTTTTTGCTAAAACACTCTTTTGAGAGGACGAGTTGGGGATTTTTTCGGGAACAAAAACACGTTTAACTAGTTTCAGTTTTGAAATCAAATGTGAGTATACGTATGTCCAGACGTGACATGACCCACATCTACTCGTCGTATCTGGAGGTATTTTCTGTATCCTGTACAGCGGTGGAGGTTTACAATTTACACTAATTTGCACTCAGATTAATAAGTACGAAACAGGTTTGAGGAGTTGAATCAGCTTAATGGTTATTTTTAAAAGCATTGTTTATATTGCTATTATACTGATTAGATATGATTCTTCAGTAAATCAATGAGTTGATTGACAGAAAAATTCGAAACATAATGACTAAATTGTGCAGGTCATTTTCAAACTTTTTTCTAGAAGTTTCTAAAAGTGTAGGTGTACGGTTACAAACCTGTCGGTTAAATATATATTGCATTGTCTATGATGCTACCAGTCACTGTTTCAGTTTAATTAGTTTACCACGTTATGCTGTTTTGAGGCTAAATCTTAATTTTTATTGTATAGTGAGAATAATTCCAGTCTGCGCTGTCACTGACTCTAAAGTGCTCATCCCAGACACACTAAGTGCGTTGGCATGTCTTCACTGAGCCAGCTGACTGCAGTATACTGTGCTGTGAGAAAGTATTTGCCCCCTTACTGATTTTCTTATTTTTCCACGTTTGTCACACCTAAACGATTCCGACTAATGCTCCAGAAAGAAAAAAGAACCAGAGCAAACACAAAATGCAGTTTTAAATGGATCTCTGATGAGCTACATGGGAGACAAATGGAAAACCTTTCCCCCATCTATACAAGAAACCCTGAAGGAGAACGTCCCGCCATCAGTTCATGACCTCAAACTTAAGTGCACGTCAGTTATGCAGTGGGACAAACATCTGAAACACACTAGTAAATGTTCACTGCACTTTATGGCAAGAACCATCTTTCAGTCATACAACATTTAGGAAATCTTTCTGTTGGCAACTTGTACATTTGGGATATACTGTTGTTTTACTGCAGGACTTACAACTGCTTTTGTTGCTGGCCCTGGTTTTTCATCTACATATATTTCAAAACAAATATCCCTAACATTTCACATACCCTTGTCTGTACAATATGTGTCCTCGGGTTGAGAAACTCTGGCGTCCACAGAGGGAACAACATTTGATCCAGCTGCAGCAGCTGGCATAAGTGTGATGCTCATTCTGTTGCGGTGCTTTCTAAAACACTGCAAACCGTAGGTGTGGTTGGCAGACCAGCTCTACCTCTTGGGTTACATTCATGAAACACACATTGCCATACAAATCTGCTTTGATAGTATCCTATCAAAAAAAAAGTCTTTTCAGAGGTTTTAGGATCAGGGCTGTTTTATTGGCTGATGCCAGTATGTTATAGTATGTACAGTTTATTACTAAAAAGGGCACAACTAACTCATCACAGAATAATCAGAACAGAAAATTAATCCAGCGCATCTTATTTTGGACGGTTTGCAATGCCATGTTTTTTTTGCTTCACAACTTTACAATGTGAGAGTTATGATTAATTTTGCTCGAGGTATTATTACTTTCATCCCTAACATGTATAACTGTGTTTGCTTTGACTCTTTCCAGGAGTACATCTGTCCACGATGTGATTCAGGTTTCATAGAGGAAGTAACAGAAGACTCCAGGTAAGAGAAATCTGTTATTTGAGGTATCTGCTGTGCAGTCCGGAAGACGTGAGATAGTAGCGTGATAGAAAATCAGGCTGATGAAATATTCTCTGTCCTTGTGCTCATTTACAAAAACCTAGAGTTTGTTTGCTTTCCTGTGCAATTTTGACCTGGACAAATTCTCAGGGTTTAATGGATGTTGCCAATAAAAATAGTCTTTTGTCCTCTTGTGCACTGTATCCCTCAGTCTCCTGGAGGGTGGCGCTAACGGGATAGATGACACAGCCACACAGTTTGCAGAGGTACAAGTTCATCTCTGAGATTTTGGGAAATGTAGGATGTGGAAAGAGGCAGAAAGAGGATTGATTGCAGTCATTTTGTATGTTTTGATTAACTTAAGCTTTTAATTTCCCCCTGTCTTCTTCTGTACCACCGTTGTATCACTGGCTTTTCTTTCTTTACCCAAACTTTCACTCTCTCTTCATATTTGTACCCATCTTCTCCCTTATACTATGCCAACATCCCTGTAGCTATGGCACTTGTTGTTACTGGAGCGGCCATTTACAACAGACAGTGACACGTCTGAGTCAGAACCCCGGCTCCCTGGAGGACGCCTGGGAGGTCTCAGTGACCTAGGCAGCTTAGGAGGGGGGCCAATCGGAGGTTCAGTCCCAGCAGGCCTAGGAGGACAAATGGGAGGTCTTCTGGGAGCTGGGGAGCACTGGGGACCAGGACGTCCCACACGTCTACACAGCCAAAGGAGATACCGATCCAGAGGCAGCACCAGGCCAGACCGCTCGCCTGCTGTGGAAGGGTGATTAACTGTCTTCTGTCCCCTATCTCATCCTCTGGGCTTTCATCCCCACCTTCTGTACACCCACGTGCAATTCTAACTGTTCTTATTTAAGGCGGTGGCACTAACATTATTGTTTTTGCAGGATTGTACAACAGTTTCTTGCTGGCCTCTTTGCCAACTCTGGAGTCCCTGGCTCACCACCCCTCTCATGGCAAGTTAAAAGAACTGTAGCATGAAAGTGCTGCTGATACTGATTTCAGTACTTTTTCATATAAGCCAATGGTGTTGTGTCTCCTTCAGGACAGGGATGCTGCACTCTAACCCCGGGGACTATGCCTGGGGACAGGGAGGGTTAGACGCTGTCATAACACAGGTAAACCACACTGTATAGGACATTATACCACTTTTTTGTTTCTTTTGTTTTTTATTTCTTACCAGCTTTTGTGTGTGTGTAGTTACTAGGTCAGTTGGAGAACACAGGACCTCCACCCGCAGAGAAAGAAAAGATCTCTTCTCTCCCAACTGTCAATATTTCTCAGGAACAAGCAGGTCAGTCACTCTTTTCACATTTTTTTTTTCTGTAGCCTGATTTCTGTTTGCGTCTTGAATCTGCACAGATCCCACACTGTTGTGAGCATTAGTACAGTTTCACAACCAAACCACTAGCTTGCTGTAGGGTTTCTGTAGCACTGGGGTTTTATGTGTGCTACGAACAGTGGCTTCTGAAACTCATGCCAGAGTTGATTATGTTAGTTAGATGTAGAACATCAGTTACCGTGACTGATATCACTGCCACACGCTCTGTACGACCACTGCAGTGTTACTAAACCATGCAAACCATGAACAAACTGCACACGTTAGGTTGGACCAGCTGTTTTTAGCACCTACTGACTTGTGCTGTAAATTGTGATGCGCTGTTAAAGCTGTTGTGCCTATTAACAGTGCCAGTGACGGTGTGCGGTGTGTAATAAGCTTTAACGTGTAGAATGAGCCTCTAACTTAGTTTTAGAAAAACCCAGTTGTCATTTCTCTGAAGTGTGCTCCTATTTTGTTTTAGTTACACATTTATGTTCAAACCTGCTGATGTCCGCATATAGCAGGACATTTCTATTATTGTAATGGTAAAGTCTGGCATTTGGATACAGCAAGAAATGGCACTCGTGTTTATTAAGTGTTGTCTGCCAAGAGACGCCTCTGAACGTGTTTCTGTTTGGGACAAAATGCTCATTAACCTATCAACCTATCATTAACCTATTAAGTATCAACAGTTTGTTGCATAAATTGCTCGAAGATGACATCTTTTGCTATGAAGTTTTTCACCTCCCATGTTTCTTTCCTAAGTCTGCTTTTGCATGTGTTCTTCTTGAATTTCTGTTGTGTGTATGTTGTCCTATTTTCCCACTGAGCTGTAACTGTGTAGTTAGTTATGCAGCCTAGCTTTTGTACAGCTATTGATAGCTCACATACCAGGATAAATGAAGGTCTATGTGCCTATTTCAGGCTTTTGTGTCTGTGTCCTAATCATTAGTAGACCGTGCCCCTTAAGGTTTTATTGTCTTAATCTCATGCAAAGATATCTAATGATGCAAAATCAGTTTTGGTTCTAACGATTGATTGACTTGTCCTTAATGATGGTGAAAGGAAGAAACTAGGGTCATCATTTAAAAAAATGTTCATCTTTTGTCCTTTAGACTGCTCTATGGAATGTCCGGTGTGCAAAGAGGACTTCGGAGTTGGGGAGCCAGTCAGACAGCTACCCTGTAACCACTTATTTCATTCAGACTGTATAGTACCATGGCTGGAAATGGTGAGTCACAACAAAGAAAGCAGAACCTAACTGAATGGAAACTCAGGAGCTAGATCCTTAGTGGTGTTTAGTATATGATACATTTACTGTGCTCATAGGGGAGTTAACACATGCGTTGGTTATTCAATAATCCACACAGAAACGTCACTTATTGTACCTGTCGGTCACAATGAATTAATTCATTTAATAAAAGAAAAAACAACGAAATGTGGCACCCAGTAGTCAGAAAAAATAACCTGAAGCCTTCTGCATTTTGGTCACACAGAGACCTCCTCCAGTCTAGCTTTTGGCTCACTGCACACATGGATGTGGATAGAATTAAATTATCCAACAACTTTATCTGACTTTCCAAAAGATATTTGACCAAGCGGATGAAATCCTGGTAACAGAAAGACTTGATTTGAGGGTAAACGTAAGAAGTACGGCGCGGCACTAGTACTGGTGGCTTAGCTGGTATTTGTTGAGGACTAGATTCGATTTGTGAGCTAGGCGGTGTTTACAGACGTAGAACCACGTACTGGTAGCTCAGAGAAATAATGAAGAATTAGTTGACTCATGCGGACTCAAGCACGGAGCAGAAAAATCGTTATATATGGAATCAAAAAGCCAAAAATAAGGAACCAACTAACTAATGTCTGCATTTTGTTGTGTGGCACATAGCACGACACGTGTCCAGTGTGTAGGAAGAGTTTGAACGGAGAAGACAGCAGCAGCCAGCCCCCATCAGAGTCCCCCTCCCTCTCCATGGACCCTCGCACACAGGAGAGATGGTCCTTCTGAGACGCCCACGTCTCATCCCTCTGTTCTCCTCGCCTACATCCCACAACTCACCGAGAAGACTAAAAAGCTTCTCACTTTCCTCTCTTCATCCCAATTGCAGTCATAATCATCTCATTCTGGTTTTTTTTGCATTTTAATTTAGCTTTTTAATGCCTTTCTCCTCAATCATGTACACATGTCTTAACAGTCATTGGAGTTCTGTTTGATGTCTTTTTACCTAATGACAAACCAGCCTCGATTGATGATCAAGCCCACGTGTTCTCTTCTTCCACCTCTCAAGCAAACACCTTTCCCATGTTTTGAGAAATTCACTACTGCATTACCCGAATGTGGGGGAAATGCCGGACTTCACTTTACGCACCCCCGTTACTCACGTGACGATTCGCTGAAACCTGCAACTGAGCCCCGTATGACACATCTGAATAATGTAAGAGTCACTTTCACTCCTGGCATTTACAGAGGCAGGATCTAAAACATGAACACCTGTAGCTCTGCAATAAATGTTAGGTTCCTAAGGTGTGTAATGTTAATTTTTGTTTGTTGGTTGGACTCCGTGTTATTTGTTCTGGTGGTGTTTGATTGCACCGCATTACAAACGTGTTCGAGTTATTGTGTCCTGCCTCTGTACTGCACAACAAAGAACACAGAAGTGAATTTTAAAGGAATCCTGTTGCTGCTGCTTAAACGCCACACAGACGCTGTAACAGCAAATAAACCAACTATTCTTTACACATAGGTTCGAAAACAATTAAACCTACCACAGAACTTGGCCCATTATTTAAAGTTTTAATTTTAACCATGCTCCTCCTGGTGTATATATTAGAAAAAGATGACATCCCTTTGTCATTTTATTCTCTTTAGTCTTTTGTTCCACATTTTTATCACTTGTTTGATGTAAATAATTTTAGTCCAACAACTTATGGTTTGCAAAAGAAAGTCATCGAGAATGGAGACACAAATGTGAAATACCTGGTTATCAAACTGTATATTATATATATGAAAAAATGTCTATGATGTATTAATAAATTGACAAAAAAATACAATACTGTTAATGCTGTTGTCATTTTTTATATTCTGTCTCTTCAGAGAATTAGCAACAAAAGACTACATCATTTTAATGATTTCCCAGAAACACAATATGTAAAGGGCACAAATAATCTCATCAGCTAAAATTCAAGGCACCACTTATGTTTCATCACTCATACCATTAAAGTGCATTAAAAATCATTTTCTGAATGAAAACCATTTGGTTATTTAGGTCTGTGCGGTTCAAGCTTTGCAAAAAAGTACAGCAGAAAATAAATATAATTCTTCTGATTAAAACTACGTTATTCAAAGTAATAGCTGCTTTGGTATTAATACTAAATGAAGGGCTTTGTTGTGGTTCAGGTTAAACAAATAAATGTGTACTATCAGTGATCAGTGTGTGTTCCAAGCCAGTGTGAGTAACGAATGAGCTGGAGCAGAGGAGGGGATGTAGCCCACAGCAGGATCCCAGACGTCAAACTGTATCACTGACGGCGATCTGAAAATTCACACAAAGGTTCAGTACCTGACGTTCACGTGTAATTAAACAGATTTAATGTAGAATACCTGTTGAGTATGACGAGCACCACTGAGCCATCTGGTCGGATGAAACCAGAATACTCCAGATCCGTTGCTCTACTCGGGGACACGCCCACTCTCTGAGACCCCTCCAACAGGAACTTACTGTGTGAAATGGTCATTTGTGTTGATCTCATTACAAATGTGTAATGATCAGTGGGAATATTAGTCATGTAAGAACAGTCTAATACCTGAAGTGGGCCATGCTGTAGAAGGTTGGCTGCTTGTAGAAGACGTCCCGCTTGGCATCCACAATAACAGGGCTGTCAACAAAATTTTTAACCCAGTTTGGCCCACCAGTTTGGTCCAGCGCCATGTTCCAGTCAGTCCAACCTACCATGTAATGATTTAAGTCCTGCCACAGAGAAAACATGCACAGGTTAGCATCTAGTCTGTGTAGCTCTCCTCCCATCCATTGGACTGGTGCCACTTTGTTTTGTTTAAATGCTTTAGGGACAACACATCTACATAAACAAATCCCTCTTGATTTTCAACATGTCTAGATTCTGAAGGCAGCCATGCAAAACAGATTGATTGGAGGGAGGGTGAAGGAAGAACAAAGAAAGCACCAGCTCCTCTTTGCTTTAGTGGCCTGCAGGCAGTTAGAGGAGAGAGTGTGCGGCACAGAGCAACTTGTAAACCTGCACTGCAGCGTGAAGGAAGGTGTGTAACCACCGACAGCTAAATCTCACATCTGCTACAGCAGCAAGTGTAACCCTCATGCCAAGATGTGACCGCCTTACCTCCAAGATGTCGTGTGCGTACTGTTCAGCCCTGTCCCAGCTACCCAGCTTCACCCCTCTGTCTACCGGGCTCCAACCAGCACAGGCCTCTGTGCCAAACAAGTAGTACTCTGGGTAGAGGCGATGGGTGGCTTCCAGGCTTATCTCGGCTGGGACAAACCCATCCATGTACCAGTGGACTGCCACACCATGAATGTAGCGTCCCGCATGGACGTCCTTTAGCACCTGGGGGGACGAGGATGAAAAGGTTTGAGTAAACCATAGAATCAAATCCCCAAAAGGTCTGAATTTTAATTCACAATACGCTTACACATTTTTTTTTAGTTTCCAGTAGTAAACAGTAAAATTACTTTAAACTGTATCAGGAGACGACCTGTTCAATCATTAGACATGTATCAACATCGTCACTGTGTCGACACAGTGTGTAGAAAAGTGTCGCTATCACCAAGAACTAAATCATTATTAACTTAATTAACATTTATGCCGCTCATCCGTGACGTGACCACATAACTGATTTGATTATGAGTAGTTATAGTTGTACACACACTTTAATACATGGTATGACTGGAAATAATATTAACTCCATTCGATGCAGAAACAAAACATTGTGTCATTAATGTCCTGATAATATTTATGTATTTTCTGTGTTCCGGTTTTTGATGTTAAAGCCTCGGGTATAGTACAGTTTACTATGGACTATTGCTCTGTCCTTGGACTCACCACTTTGGCCCAGTATGGCAGCAGCAGGCGGTTGTCATCCAGTATGAGGACGTGTGTGTGTGGGTATGATGAAGAATGCAGGGCTGGTCCTAGGTCCAGCGCCACCCAGTCTCTCTGCTCCTCTGGGGTGAAACCAAGAGCCTGGAAACTGCAGAGACACAAAGATTCAGTCTGCTGTAAGTTTTAGGAGCCATAAGGATGGTTGATATTGTTTCCTGGTAGCTTAGTGGTTAAGGCAGAGGGCTGGGAAGCAGGTTTAGCGGGATCGATTCCCAACTGCAGCACCCCGCCCAGCCCTGTACCAGGTGCTCAACGAGCGAGACACCCAGCGCTAGCTCCCCGAATGCCGCCGGTGGCTGCTCATGGCTCCCCCCAAGGGGGGGAAGGGTCAAATGCAGAGAATAAATTTCATTGTAACATGTAAAAATGTATTCAATTATAATACAGATGATTCTTCTTCTTTCATGAAACAAGTCATGAGGTCAACTGAAGACAGACCTGTAGTTTGTCATCCTCCCTGCAGAGGGCTCGTTCCCCGTTGTTAAAGCCCAGAAGGTCAAGTTATATTTAGCATATTCCTCAAGGAACCTGAGAGGAAAGATTAATGTAACCATCAGATTTCCCTTGTATCAAACATTACAAACATGCAACGTCACATTAAGGTTAAACCACTTGTCACCTGATATAGTACTGAGCCCATGATTTATGTACTTTGCCACCAGGCTGGCCCTTCAGGGAGCCTTTTCCTGTGAGTGCACCATTAGTTTTCATCCAGGCAGGGGCGCTCCAGGCACTGGCCAGTAGAGACAGAGGATGAGGTGACAAAGCCTGAGCACGCTGCAGGAGAGGGATCTGAGAAGACCGGGAGGAGGAGAGATTAAAAACACAGACACACAATAAATGCCTGTGTGTGTTAGGAAAAATGAGGGGCACCTTCATTTTGATGTCCTCGGGGGCCAATGAGAAAGTTTCAAGGTTGTAGTCTTCAGGTGTGTCAGCGTAGGTGTACAGACGGGTGGAGAAGTCACAGCTCGCCATGGGGACACGCACCACACTGTAGCCAATACCTGCAGGCATTAGCATTAATTCATTAGCTTTTTTTAACATTATTACCCTGATGGTGTTTTTTATTGTAGCTTTGCCCACACAGTGTACCTTCACTAGAGAAATACTGCTGCAACAGCTGATTCTGTGCACCAGCAGAAAGAGACAGGATGTTAATGGCTGCTGCGTCTGTCATCGCTCCACCAAACCCCCTGATCCTCTGGTACTTCTGGTAGGAAATGATCGTCAACCTGAGGCCTGGGGGGAAAAAACAACATGCAAACATAATGAATTCTCTGCACACACTTCGCTCACAAGCCAACGACAGCCCCCATCACTCACCTGCCCCGCTTGTGTTCACCTGGACCCGACCCTGGAGCGGCTCCAGCCTGCTGCCCGCCATGCTGCTTAGGTAGGAGGAGTACTGTCCCAGAGGAGGCAGTGCGACTGACCCAACGCTATCACAGTAGGTCGAATTACACTCGCACACCACGGAGTCATGGCCAAAGTTTCTGGCAATACATTTATTGCTTCCTATGGTAAGAAGACATAACAGGGCATATTTCCGTGTGACTGAAAATAATTATATAAATTCTGGAGCAGCTCTTTGTGCTTTTATGTCACGACATCTCATGGGAAAATATTTGACTTTTTATCCCACTGGATTAATCAAACAGCTGCAGTCACGTTGAGTTTGTACACAAACCATATGCTCAACGTATAAGTATTATTTATTGCTACTTTTAGTAAAGGATCTAAATACTTCTTCCACCACAGCTGGCCCACAGAAGAGGAACCAACATTAAGACATGTGTAACAAACGGAGCACAAACAACTGTTACCTGTAGAAAGAGTCACTGCAGCTGTGAGGAAAACGGTCAAAAGCACAAGAGGTTGAGGCAACGACGCCATTTTATCTGCAAACAAAGTAGATCTAGCTTGAATTTGATTAAATATGGTTAAATATGTGTAAAGCAACAGGTCGGTGGGTAAAATACAAGCACACGATGACTCAACTCTTTCGTTTATGTAGCTGACATAAACACATTTCATTTACGTGTCCTTCAGGTCAGTTTACAGGACAGTTTCTCACCTTACACGATCCGAGCAGAAGCTGTGACATGTCCTGGAACTTATCAAAGACGTTTACCTCCACCGCCACCTTTAATGTGTACACACTGGATCAAAAATGTTTTCGAGTCACTTTCACCGACTAAATGAGTCGGTCACGTGACTTTGTTGCGTGTCACGTGACCAACTTGCAACGAGCTAAAGTAGCCGCCAGGTGGCGCTGCACCTTCAAGGTTACGGAAGAGAAAAACAATTTAGTTTCTTTGGTTTTTTCTGTTCTAATGACGTTATAGACAAATACCACAAATACATTTCATGCCACCTTCCATTTCACAATATACCAGGGGAAATTACTTTTTACGTAATATATACAGGCTTATAAAATAAAATTCAACCACCCTACACTCCCAATGAGAGCTGAACTGATTAGTCGGTTACCAACGTTTCTGTGATAACCATAATGAATAATATTAATTACATACAGGAATGTGCTACTTGCGTTTCCAAAAAGTTCCAAAGTTAGTGACTTTTTCCTATGTTTACGAGTTTTGATTCTTTGTGCGCTGCGCTCACCGTGTGCGGGTCAGTAGATGGCGCATTTGCCCAGGCAGGAACCACAAAACCTGAGACCAGAGATAAGTATGCAGATTAAATCCTGCAGCCAATTTAATCTCAAGTTTGTTTGTCATTCCAGGTAGAATAATATTCCTCCAAATGAGATGTAAATGCTTTTGAGTAAGTAAGTACTGCATTCATGTAGTTAGAGTTTCTAAATGTAGAATGGGAGGCAGAGCCTTCAGCTATCAAGCTCCTCACCTGTGGAACCAGCTCCCAGTTAAAGTTCAGGAGGCAGACACCCTCACTACATTCAAGGTTAGACTTAAAACTTTCCTTTTTGATAAAGCTTATAGTTAGAGGTGGA
>JAUMHF010000008.1:8758381-8819447 GCA_032359275.1 Microctenopoma steveboyesi
CCTTGCTATGTAAAGTGCCCTGAAATGACTTTCGTTGTGATTTGGCGCTATACAAATAAAGATGAATTGAATTGAAAATTGAATGTATGTTCGTGTAGTTATCATGTGGTCACGTATGTTCATGTGGGTATTGAATATATGCATAATACTACTTGGCAAACTTTCATATGGATAAAAAAATGTGCACATCAGTAATATTCGTAATATATTTACACATGAGCGTCAGTTCATCTAATGTTTAGTATGGTTGGTAATTCTTAAAATATAGTACATTAACAGTAACCTGGTGAAAATTATGAGTCACCGTTGTCAGTGATACATTGGACTTATTGTTTACTCTAGAATGAATGTTATGTTTTTATGATTATGTAAAAAAGATATGGAGATTAAATTCTGCAGTCAAGCTAAGCTCAAGTTGAAGTTTTGTGCCTTTTTGAACTATCGACCTACCTGTTGGGTTGAGAAACACACTTCTACTCCTTTGCTTAATTCAACTTTTTATTATCAAAGTAACACACATGCACCATCATATTTTACAGAGTTACACATTATTGATACAGAAATTGTTATGTTTGTGTTTCTAGGACACTGATGTGTGTGAATTCAGTTTGTGACTTCATAAGAAGGCACAGATTCTTTCCAACATTGCTGGATTTTTGTTGCTCAGGAATATGATTTCCTTCTTCCCTTCCTCTGCTTGGCCTGATGGGGAATTACAAAACAAAGTTAGTAAAACAAAATGTACATGTCACTGGCGCATTTAAGCGCAGAGTCAACATATTATCACTTACTCTGCTGATGCTGCAACCAGTGGCGATCCTTATAGTAGAGGTAACAACTCTCAAACTCCTTCTCACTGTAGTTGGGCACTGACACTGGGACGAACGGGTCCATGGTGTCAAACCCCCTCTAAACAGGAAATCAAACACGTTGTATTTAGGTGAGCTTAACAGCAAGTTCAGATAAGCAACATGATCATAAATTAGCAAATGTATGCAGAATACAAAGTGCACACAAGTGCAATTAAAATATTAAAACACAAGTGTTTATATAATTCAAGCACTGTGGGAGGAAATGAATGCTTAATGTTTAAATATGAACTAATGCACTAAAGAAGACAAGTTGAAATCAAGCCCACATAGTCAGGGTTCAACAACAAACCTCTAAGTGTTTAATATTATGCAACTTTAGGATCAACTCATTTTATTTGGTGAAGCGAGGAAGGATAGCTTCATCCTTATCCAGTGTTGGAGGAAGAGATGTAAGACAATGACTGTATGAGACTTATTTGTCCATCAGTAACTTAATCCTATGGCGTGTAGAGTAGACATCACAGTCTCAAAATCTACAAACAGGTACAACTTTCAGAGAGGACCAGGATAGTACAAACACATACAATGACTCATTCTCCTAAAGCGAATGCTTTTCTTCAGTGTTTATTTAATGTGCAACATATAAAATACTCATCAAACTAAAGGTGGGTACCTTCAACTCCTAAGACCTAAAGACGGGAGAAGTTCAGACTCGAGGTCAGAGCTGCCGTTTTCTGACTAATGATCAAAGATAGTAAATAGAAGGAAAGACTAATCTGCTGTCTGAGCTTGGGGGCAAGTGCTAAAGATAATGAAAAGTGATAAAAATGACCGCTGACCTCTCCCAGCAGTTCTTGTGGCAAGTAGGCAGACTTTGCGGAGTAGAGAGAGCCTGTCTGGGACAGCGTGGTGATGATGGCGCCACCAGTCTGAGAAAAGAAACTTAATGTTAATGAAAGAAAATGTATATGCTCATCTAAATATGTGTTCAATGCTGTTAGTGCTCTTTTCACCCAGTTGTTCGTCATCAGCTTCCTCAGGTTATAAACCAAAGTGAGCTCCTCTGGATCCACCTTATGATGGTGAGGAAAGACAGAAACAAAACACTTACCATCTGTGGAAACCGAAAGAGAAGCATCAACACAAGTATGAGGCAGAAAAAGATTTGAAATAGGTTTTCTCACAGCGCTTTTATCCTCCTTCTTGATGGTGGATCTTCCCCACAGCGCATTGACACCATCCACAGCCACGGCCAGGCGAAAGTTTGACTCTGGCTGCCCACTTTGCAGCCTTAGCTCCTTCATCACCGCCCCCACCACATCACTGCTGCTCTTCACACGAGATATACCCTACAGCAAAAAACCAAACACCACAAAGGCCTGATAACAATGAATTATGTAGGGATTTTAAAATGCACTTCAGAACTGCATGACTCATGAGGAAATACGAGTTACAGGCATGTGGCAATGATTTCTTTAATTGTAAACTGTTCAGAACAAAACACTAGCAGCCACCTAAAAATAGTTTCTCTGACACATAATGCTCAGACGCACTATAGCACCACCAGTGTCTTAAAGTTTACTTTTCTAAAAACAGATGATATGTCAAGCAATAGCGGTGCAATATGACAAACGGCGGGGAGTGTGAAATCCACAGACTGCACATTAATCTGCTGCTTGTTTCTGTGCCGTTCCATCACTCTGCTCAGTTCACCAGCTATTGATCACCACTAAGCACAGGCAAGATGAAAGACGAAACTTTAATGACCCCTGTGGGGAAATCGGCAGAAGGCAAGAATGGGGAAGAGACAGAAGTAAACTGATGAAACTGATTTGGTGGATGAGATAAGCCACATCTCCAGTGAATACAAATACATATCAAAGACGACTCACCTGATCCACCAGCTGTCCCAGTGAACTTCCCTCCTCAGTGAACTCTCTCTTTGTCCACACATAACGCTGCTTTGTCTTTATCTGGGAGAGAAACGGCACAATTTCACACTTTTACAATGACCATTCATTTGAGGAAGGAGTTCTCATCTGAGCTGTGACTCATTTACAGTAATTGCATGTGTGTCAGTATGTTGAGGACTGGTTTTTTTGGATTTTGTCGGACTAAATGTTGCAGTACAGTTTATCTGCGTTAAGCAGTTCGCTTTGGTGGGTTTTTCAGAAGAGATCTTACACAGGTTGCATTTTGGACTAGTCCATATATCTTTCTTTTTTCATCCTGCAGAACAATGTAACTTTGCACCAGCTACAGTAAAATGTCAGTTTCCTTCTACTGACAACCTCATGCTGTTCCAACGCTGAAGTAATTCTAGATGCAATAAGCACAGCCTCTCTACAGCTCTACATGTGAGTAGATTCAGGTGGTGTAATGAAGCTTTGTGTGTATCAGCATGTTACCTGAACTGCTGTGAGGACATTTAAGGCGTAATAACATGTAAGCTTGTTAATTTTCTGATAAATGTTTTAATACTTCACGGGTCTTAGTCGGATTGTGTATACCTGTCTCAACTCAATTCAATTTCAACTAATGTGTGTGTGGTGGTTACCTTAGAAAGAAACTGCTCATTGGTGACCCTGAAGTCACGTAACCAATCTGTGGCTTGTGAGGGTTGGTCAAAGCGAGAAGTGTTGTAGGATGAAGGCAGCAGCTCCTTACAGTTCTTCACCCAGAGGTGGGCTGTACAGTAAAAATAAAAAAAAGGGCACATTTTTAAACTTACCAAGCTTCCTTGTGAATACTAGCTCGCCCTTTGTTACATGTCTCACCATCAGGAATATGCAGCACCAGCCATCCTTGTGTATAACAAAAGTGGACTGTGTGACAGAGAGACATCGTCTTCCCAGTCCCCTTAAGCCCATCTGGATAACTTGTTAAGGTCAACAACAGGTGATGTTGACAAGAGAGGAGTGTATTCTTATATCCGTGTGTGAGAGAGACCGTGTGTTTTGAAGGATACAGAATAAATATCGCAGTGCAGGTTTGCTATAGTCCGTTTTCTTCAGGTAGGAGATGACCTCTAGAGCCGGCTGTCTCACCATCATACAGGCTTCATTAAACGTCTTGACCTAAAACCAGACAATAATTCATATCCGTGCCGGACTTTCTACATTTTTAATGAGTGAATAAGATAACAGCATTTACGGGAATCTCTTAGTCATTAAGTATAAGAAATCCACCTGTTGCTGATAGCGCCTGGGGAGTCCGTGAGGGAAAAGTGTCTGGATGTGTGCAGAGGGCAGAGTGTAATATTGGCCAATATGTTTCTCTGACTGACATGCCTGAATCAAGACAAACAGTCGAACATCAAACACTGTACTGTTGCAAGTAGGAAGGTCTGTAAACACCGGGGTGAAGATGTGTTTGGACAAAGTTGGATTTTCTTACTGGATCATTCTCCTGAGTTCTGAAAACTGAGAACGACTCAGGGTCTGACTCCACAGCCACAGCCTCCTGCTGCTGCACACATCCACTAGTATGAAGAGACCTTACATGCGTTACCTGCAGAGTTTAATAAAAACAGTTTCATTCAGGTGTCATATCTTTAAAGGTCCACATGAGCTTCAAAGACAGTAGCATAATACATACAGCAACAAGAAAAAACAGGATAAAACATAATTCATTTAAGATGCATCGTAACATGTTAACAGGTATTATATTAACAAATGTTTTAGTGCACAACTAAAACCGAGCAAAGTAAAAAAGATTCAGCATAAACATGTGCTGTAATAGTAACTCAGGAATTTTAAGATTACGATAAACACAATACAACATGACATATATATGATTTGGTCCTGGGTCTGCATGATCTTAATAACCCAGTATTCTGGGATATAGTTGCCATATAAACATGTATTCTGTACAACCTTATTAGTATTACTGCTGTTATATGGCTAGTACTGCAAAGTGCTACTTCCTGTTTTTTTTATTGTTTTACATAAAAAGTAATTTCATTGCAAGTTAACCTGAGTGAATACAAACTTAAACCTATTCTGACCCTCTGTCATTTCTCCCTAAACCTAATAACTGGATGTGTCAACCGTCGACTGGGCCACAGCAAGAGCCTGAGGTGATAAACCGATGGCTGACAGCTGCAGCTTCTTAGAGTAATGGTCCTGTTTGCCATTTAATGGTTTTCTGCATTACTTGGTCATGGAAACAGATTTGATCTTCAGGTCAAGAATATCACAAATATCAACAAACACATAATGTTTATGAGTCAGGTGTTAGCAAAGATGGAGTCCTTTCAACTAGGTGAGAATGAAGGTGTGGTTTAGAGATACCTTGACTTAAAAAAACAAAAAAACAGTGTCAGTCCGATGTGAGACATGCCTCACAAAAAAGAAAGATGTCAGAAGAGTTATGATCAAGAGCTGTTGGCTTGCATGCAGCTGGGAAAGATTACAGAGTAATCCCGAAGGGTTTATGTATTCATCAGTCCATAATCACACACACTGCCTATAAATGGAGATGATATGGTACTGAGGCTGTTCTCCATAGAGCTGGGCACCCGGCCAAGATCATTTCAAAGACACAATGCAGAATCTCAATGAAGTGAAAAAGAACTCTAGAGGAACAGTTAAAGACTTTCAGCCCAGACCTTTCATCAACTGAAAATATTTAGTGCATCTTAAAGGGCAAAATGTGTCATAGAAGACTGAGAATAATGTATCTAGTAAGGATCGCACAACAGACAGTTATTAAAATATACAGGGCCTGCCACACCGTGGTAAACATGACCCTGTTGCTGCCATTAACTACCCTTCTTTTTTGGGTAAATATATACTAAATATTTTTTCAGTTTAAACATTTAAGATGTTTTATGTTCTATTGTGGATAAAATATGGGTCATCATTACAATCTGTGTTTATGTATATTTTACCCACCATCGCAACATTTTTAGAGTCAGGGTTGTAACGTTGATCAGCCAATCATAAGCTAAGAAGTCCACGGGCATGGTATATGTGGCAGCACACCATGGATGAAATGCAGCATACGACACTATGTATGGTGGGAAAAGCATACTGCTACAAGAGTGAAGTACAATAGTAGAAAGATAGTCCAGTCATCATCTGAAGGGTGGTTGTCTACCAGCCTAGGCTCAGAAGAAACTGGGGATGTAGAAAAACAAAAATCTACGACAGACTGGCTTGTGTGGTCCAGCCAGAGCTCAGAGCAGAGGTGCTTTTCGGTGACTTTAAAGCTGGTTGTTTACACTACACATCCTATAAACATGTTTGAGCTGAAGCAGTTTTCTGAAGAAGAATAGCCCCTAATTTGCCCTGAACGTTGAGCAGGTCAAACACTCATGGGAATAGCACTTGCTCATATATCCTTGCTTTTAAAACTGTTTTAAACTGCTGTTATTTTTTTCCAACAGGTTTCTGCACTTTTAATAGCTTAGACATAACGTGTTTGTTGCAATTTAAGAATTTGATGAAGATCAGATGCAGAAACGATATGCAGAAACTGCAAAGACATTTACTAAATATAAATATATATATGTTAACAGGGATCTTACCGTCTGCCGTAGTCTGAAGGACAGTCTGTTAAGTGCCATGATCTGAAACACAGAGAATGAAATGAATTACCAAGGAAAGAGTCATATGTACAAACACGATGATGTCCTGTAACCTTGCATAAATAACGAGCTAACAGCTAAGCTAGCTGTGGTAGCAGGCACAAATGCTTAGCCAACAATATTAAAGCGTATGAATACATGAGCGTATAAAATCATTTACCTGCGGTTCAGATCATTAAACTTGAAGGGAAATGTGCTTCGGGTAATGACATCAACTAACAATCCAGGATTTAGGTTGAGATGAGGGCAAACTGCAAACCTCCGGATGAAGTCAATGTGCCAGGTCTATGCTGGACACCGCCATCATGGAATAGCGAGCCGGAAATGACGCAGACTCATTACAATTCGTTTTAGCCAATCGAGTGAGAGGAGCTCGGTGACGACAGCAGCTGAGTAAAATGGAGTTTGCCGGAGTTTGACACAAATAAATTGATATTTATGAGATATGACAGCATTTGTGTGGCTGTAGTTAACTCTGCAATAGATTTATAGTGTATTGTCTCTAAGAAAGGTAACAAACCAACAAATGATGTACTCCACATTAGCATATGAAGTGTATACTGAGTCAACAGGCAAAGAGGGCAAACTCTCTTTTTAGTGCACCACGGGGAGCCAAAAAACCCATAGATTTACTATGTATTTGCACATGTGTTTAGTGACATAGACCAAAAATATTATATTGTGAGTTCTGTATTGCCAAATCTGCAATAAGACATGTATTATTTAATTTTAGAACAAAAGGACACAGAAACAATCAATTATAATTTCTAAATTTCCCTTGTGCACATGTTATGCTTTTAACACTGGGTCAGTTCAACATTAGAGTCATTTAGTTTGTACAAATTACTCAAACAACACAAACACTAAGGGCCTTAGAGAAGTTATTTGTCATTATTCTCAGCCTCTGTCTTTTAGAGGGAACCTAAAACAAGTTTTTTAAATGTCGGGGCCTTTTACCTAACAATGCTCAGTGGCTCCTTTTGTGAATTTATGTCCATTCAATAACCATGAACACCTATGCTGTGAATGAAGTCTGGTGTTATTAAGGATGGAAAGATAATGCAACTATATTTTTTAATAGACACCAATAATAGGCTATGGTATTTTTCTAAAAAAACGAAACTTTCCACATTATTATAAAAGTTGTTGTGTTTTTGTTGCTGTTATTTTAGATCATTGTATTTGTTAATGTTTTTTTATACTTTTGTCTTTCACTTTAAAATATATATTTGAAACGGGGTGTATAAATTACTTGTTGTATGCTTTTAGTAGACCTAGTGACAGAGAAAATGATAATAAGATGTGGTATTTCTTCTTCGTGCAAGGGAAATTTGCTTACGCCTCTGAGTTCATATTTCACGTTTAATGATAAACGCCCCTTCACATATTAACTTTTTATTACGTGCAGAGTTAGGTTTGTTTTTTCCCCCCAGTTTAATGTAAATGTAGCCTTACTTAACACGGTGCAACTTTTGCGCTGCTCCCCAAATCCTACCAGCAGCTACTTATGCCAAGTCGTCGCCATTTTATTAAGCGTCTAAAGAGCCCTCCCCAATCGCCTATTATGAACCGCAATAAGATCCTGTGATGTATTCACCGTTTTATCTCCTCCTCTGGCCACATGAAAATGGCCACGCAATTGCATTCCCGCACATCCACCAACCGCACTGCTCTGGCAACCTGTAATAACCCAGCAAACACACACACACACACACACACACACACGCGTGCGCGCACACACGCTGCTGCAGCCTTCAGCCCGTCGCCCTGACACGTTAACAGCCTTTACGCAAACGAGAGCACAATCTGAGCCATTACCTCAGACGGGAGCGGTGTAACTTTCCCCGAGAGGAGTGGGCAGCATCAGATCCAGTGTAACCAGTCCGCCACCTAGCTGCGGAGACGCGCCGACGGAGATCTGTCGACTGTATGATTATGAAAACACCCGCGCCAATGTTGTTGCACAGCGGGCTCTGCGTTCTTATGGGACTGAAACTCGGTTTTAGGAGGTGTTTTAACCTCCGATGGCCTTAGTTATGTAATCAAAGCATCATCAAATGCACCAAAAGCTGTGGATTGTTGCTGGTGCGAAGCGGAGAACAGGACAGCAACACCTTAACCTCCTGCCTAAACGCAGTTGGCTCTGGGACGCGCTCTCGGGTAAGTAGCCTACGTAGCTTTAAAACAGATTGTCATGGCAGTCCGTACTAATGTGTGCAGGCCTGTCATCATCAGCGAGCTCAAAGCACAGTATGTTAGGGAGAATTTGGAGCATCTGCTTTGCGCTAATTTTATCCCTTGTTGCTGAGTGTGTTTTCCCCTCTGTTCCCCTGTGCATGGTAATAATTCTTATTTCAATGTTGCTGACACCAGCCGAAGGGCTGGCAGAGGACAGATAGGAGAGAAGAAGGTGGCTGGGGACTAATCCACATCAAAAAAACACCACTACAAGCACATTTTGACGCTACGTAGTCCCCACTTCCATGTCGAGTTTCGGCGTGCAGCTGTGCAGTGTTTTAGGTCGCCTGAATGTGCGATACATTTTGTGACGGAGATAGGAGTGACGACAACAACAACACGTGCATGTGTGTATGATTTGTAAGTGCGACAGCATCAAGCGGATAGTGATCTTCGGATGTGCGCAAAGTCATTATGGAGTAGGGAGCTCCTGTTGTCGTCCTCTCCAGTGCGGTAACACCCCCACTGCCCATACTGTATCTACAGTAGCAACACCAGGGAGCCTACGCAGCTGCGACCTGGGTACACAATGTACGACCAACACACTTCTAATACTCCAACTATGGGGAAGTGTGCGCGTGCGTGTGCGCGCGTGCGTGAGGACCGAGGAGGAGGAGGACGAGGAGGAGGTACACTCACGTGAGAAACTTCGTCGCACCCCTACATGTGTACGCACTCTTTGTCCGATATTTTCAAGATGCCACCACATCACCCTGGTTTCCAGCTGCTGCTGCTGTTGTCAGGCAGATGATAATAGTGTTGTAACGTTATTTATTTATGATAACGCCGTCACGGTGAGGAGGCGAAGATGGCTGGAAATCTGGTTGGCTATTATCATAATTTAATCGTTGTCACAGCGCGGCTGAGGAGCCACACTGACTTCAGTGTCAAGTTCACCCATCATCCTGTCAGTGGAAATAGCTTCTGGTCTAATGTTAGAATAATTCAGAGTAATGCCTGAGAGGTAGAGCTGTGGAGAGTATAAAAAGCTATTAGTATGCTCTAGTATGACTGATGTTGAATGGGCTTGCCCTTTTAGGTTTGAAAACCTGCCACTCTTACTCCTACTATTACAAGAATGTAACCTGCGCGACTCCTGCCTGTGTCTGCTTCAGTTTGCTGCTCATCATATGGGTCAGGCTTCTGGAGCACAGGTTATACAAATAGTGTCGGTTGTTGCTCAGAAGGACCACTGTCCATCTCCGCACTCAGTTTACTTTATTGTAAGGAGGTTTGGCCTTGAAAACGCTTTCCAAAACTGTTACATAACACCAGTTACTGGAACAGATGTTGATTTGAGCTCAGTATGATTCAAGGAAAGGGTTTGGGTGTGGAGGGACCAAGAGGCAGGAGAGATAGCCCACTGAGCTCTTAAATGAAAACATTATCTGAGATGCTCTTGTAAGTTTAGGGGTTATTCAGTGCGTTGAGAGACAGATGAGCTATTTCATAAGAGGCTCTCAGGAGAGCGCTGCAAGAATGCTTAGCAGGGTGTGTTTTATTAGAAAATGGATGAGTGTCTCCCTTAATGAGAGAGAGAGTATAATGAAGCAATCATGACAGAAGATGCTGCTTCCGTTTGACGCGTTAAAAAAAACTGGGCAGACTGAAAGTTTTTCTGGGGAGGAGAATGTTATTTTAGGGTGTGTTACTTTGCTCTAATGTCACATTAAAAGTCAATTTACAATGGGGTCAATGAAAAGCTTACTTGACTTAGAGGAAGCAATGGGAGGAGGAGGAATTTGCAGTCCTTTCCAAAAATAAGTTTTACCCTTTTCTACGGATTTGTGTTACCACCAGTGAAAGGGGAGGAGGGGAATGGTCAGACCGTGAATGGAGGGATTTAGGCTGGAGTGGAGGATAAGAATGAAGTGGAGGTGGAAATATGGTTCTGATTAACATGGATACCATGTATGAGTTGACCATTTTACTGTGTGGTCTACGGAGAAAGAGCAAGAGAGAGAGAGAGAGAGAGAGAGGATGGCACTAATAGAGAATGCATGCAAAAGCTTTCTGCCAAACATGAAAAAAGGGGAGTTTCGGAGAGAAAAGAAAGTACAGCAGAGGGAAGGGTGGGAGGAGAAGTGCTTGTGGGAGTAGCTGAGAACAGAAGGCGCAAAGACAGTGGGAAAAGGAGGGGAGGAGACTGGATCAAGTGTTTGAATTAGCCAGGAGCTGATTGATTGATATATTGACTTGGGGATAGGAGTAAGAATCAGAACTTAAGTACACAGCTGAAGGTTTACAGAGTGTTTCTGGTTTCAGAAGTGCAGTTATTTACAGTTCGGTAGAGAAAACTGGTCGAGGTTGTTTCTGAAGAATGTGAGTAGGTCCTTCTTCCAGTTAGTGCTGACATTCTGGGAATCGGCGACGTTGATTGGCCCCTGGATTTTCTGTATGATGAGATCATCTCTGTGGACACAGACTTTAGCACCTCGCTACAGCTGCCTGCAGGAAGGGGACTTTCCCCTTAATTCCTGTACTGCTGCTATTCAGCATCTGAGGTCACTAAAATGACTAATCACTGGCCTCTTTATCTTTCTTCTTTCTTTGTCTGTCCTTTCTTTCCTCTTTATCTCTGCCTCAAACTGCTCCCTCTCAGTTCAGGTCTAAAAACGAAGACCGAGACCTTCGCTGGATGAAGGCGCCCTGCAGTTCTTGTAGACTGTTGTGAAATATTCTTTTGGAAATCTCCAGTCCTACACCTGCATTGTGCTCTACATCCTTGACCCCACCAACCCCTCTGGGGTACTTTTAAAGTGATATACTGGGAACTCCACAGCATCCTGCTTCTCCCCCCTGACTTCTCTGATGGACCAGAGAGTGAAGGGGGGAACCCCTCCAGTCACGAACTCCACTCTGGAACCCGCCTCTGCACCTGAAAACTCTGAACAGGACCAAATAGCAGAAAAACACAGGCGAGGTGAGGGGGAAAATGGAGATGTAGGTAAAAAGGAGGAAGAGAAAAGAGGAACAGCGAGGAAGAGAGAAGGTGACAAGGGGGCCGTTCTGGAGTTGCTCATCGAGGGGCGCTGTGGAAGTGCAGGGCAGCAGCAGCTTCAGATTTCTGGGAGAGAGACCAGCTGTCCTGAGGGAAATGTACGACTTCGGATTGGACTTCAGGCCAAACGCACCAAGAAACCACCCAAGATCTTGGAGAGCTATGTCTGCAAGCCCACCATCAGGACCTATCAGAGACAAGGCAGGGGGGGGCTGCCGAGGGGGGATGGTGAAGGAGGAGTAAGCCAACAGAGTAAAACCAGCTCCACCACAGACGAGGCAACCAGAGAGAAACACTCAGGCTTGGATGCTGTCCAGACCACATCCAAACAAAGTGCATCTGCTGCTTCACCACCAATCGCATCATCGTCATCTTCATCCTCGCAGCCACTGTCGTTATCACCAACATTTACTACAGATTCCGCCCCTGCCTCAGTCCCTGCCATACCCAGCCAAGGGACGAAGTCTGCCAAACAGGTAAGCCAAGGACAAGGACAGTTTGCCTTACACACACACACACACATACAAATTCCTGTGTCAACTGCCAATGTTAAACCTCTTATTTGTGAAGTTAAAGCTAAAGCTAAAGATCAAAAATAAATAAAGATCCACTGTATGTGGAGCAAAATCACCCATCATTGTGCTCAGTTGTAATAAGGTCAACTAAGCTATTTTATCAATACTGAAACCTAAGCAGCATATTTAAATAAACAGACCTATAAATAGGAAAACAGCACAGCAACCATTTGGAGCAGTTACAGACATTGGTCCATCAGTCCTTATGACGATCACCCAAGGGGAAGCTTATTGCTTTAGCTGCACAAACGCCACTCAAGCTGCAGCATACCAAAATTACAGGACAAGTACGAAATGTCAAGCCTTCTCATCTGTATTAGTGGCAATTTATAGCTACCAATAGCACAGCTTTCTCTCTCTCTTTCTGTCTATAGAGAGCCTCTGCCAGGCTCTCTATATATGTCCCACTCTTCTATTTTTACATCTTCCTCTTTTCTCTACCTGCTCTCATTTATCTTTCACTCCCCCTCGGTCCCTGTCCCACTCCCTTCCTATCTTTTTCTCTGTCTTTGTATTTCTCCTTTCTGTGTCAACCCCATTCCTGTTTCCATCACCTCACTCGCTCCTTCTCCTCAATATGCCCTGTTTTCTCTGCCTGATTGAGTCATTTTGTCCTCACTCTCTCTTTTAATGGGCAGACAAAACAAAAGTATTTCAGTTTTTGTCTGCGCCTCATTGTCCTTCACTGTTGTCTACACAAAACTAATAGATGTCATTGCTGTTGAAGATTGTGTTTTTGCTTTCCCCAGGTTCCCATCAAACTGGCTGATAAGACGGAGGTGAATTCAAATGGCTCATCTGAGAGAGTGAAGAAAGAAAAGCTTCCCAGTGTCAATGGCCAGCCTCTCCCTGCAGGACACAAACCATGCTCACCCGCAGCAGACCAGATAGCTTCAGCTACTCCTTCCACACAATGCATTCAGACACACTCTGCGTCAGAGACCAGAAATGAAGGAAACGCCCCGAAAAAGCATAATGGTTTGGTGCAGACAACCAAACAGAAGGGACTATCAAACGGGAAAAGCTCTGCTGACATTCTTGGCACTTCATCGAAACTCAAACTTGGAAAACACAGCAGCTCCTCCACAGTTTCTTCCATGGACTCCTCAAAGAGAGCTCCTGTCTCCAGCAACTCTCCAAAAGACCTGAGTCTATCTGGTAAGAGTACGTCAGACTCTCCTTCACCCACAGTCACCCCTAAACTGCAGTCATCCCCAGCTGTGGATATTTCCTCTGCCCAATCCCACGATCAGGATCCCACTTTACAGCCATCACTAGAGAAAAGGAGAGAAAAAGAGAGAAAAGCAAAAAAAGAGAAACGAAAAGACAAAAATTCAAAACGAAATCGATTAGAAGCTGAAGGAGCAAGGAGTAAGAGCAGAAAAGAAGAAGGCAAGAAGAAGAAAAAGGAAAAGGGAAAGTATAGGAAATCAAAGAATGGCAAAGAAAAGGATGAAAGACACAGGCCAGATGATACGTGGAGAGAAGAACTAAAGACTGAAAGAGCAAAGGCTGAAAAGAAGAGGGATAAGCTTAGTCCAGACAGAAGACAGACTGAGGACAATAATACAAAATGTGTTGATGGTGGTAAAGGCAGTTTGAGCAGACTAGAAGAGAAAGACAAGGCAGATGACAGTTGCAAGCCAGTTAAACAAGCTGAGCCAGCAGCAACAGGTGACTCCAGTAAATTAAAAGAACAAGATATCTCAAGACATTCAACTGTTCCTGTAAGTCACCCCTCTGCTTCTGCCCCTACCTCTCACCCCACTCCTTCTGCCCGTGCCCCTGTTTCTCCCCCTTCTTCCCCCCAAGAGCAGGACAGTCGACCTCTCAAGAAACGTAAAGCTAGACGGCCCAGCTGGACCAAGCTGGTGCACCGGGCTCAGAGGGCAGAAAATCAGGAAGCCCCTTCAGATTCCCAGCATAATCCTTTACTAAATTTCTCCCAGAACCCCAAGACACCTCTTCCTGCCAAGGCAGCTATTCAGCAGACTGATGAATCACACACATCTCCATCTAATTCCTCAACCAGCAACTCCTCCCCCCTCACTTCTGCAACTAAACCTCCATCCCCTAAACAGAGCCACCCCACATCAGAATCTAGTCCCACGGCATCCAGATGTTCCATAACCCCTTCCCGAAAAAGGGGCCGTCCTAAGTCCCACAGCTTTAGCTATGATGATTCTTCCCCTACACTTTCACCAAATGCTATGCCAAGTGAGGTGCCTCATGCAGGGTGTGATGGAGTTCCAAAAGTCCTTCTTCTGGAGCGAAGTCCAAAACTGCAGTGTACTGATCAGTCTAAATCTAGCCCCAAGAAGCGTGGCCGTCCCCCCAAACGGCCCCTCCTAGAGGACCAGAGCGCAGATGCACTGACTCGCACCGTAGATACAGACAGATGTAAAGATTTTCATCCCATAAAGGGGAACAGGCAGCTAAAGATCAGGAGGCTGATTAATGAGATGAAAAAAAGAAAGAGGAGGAGACTTCACAAGGTAATGCTGTCTGGTTACGTGGGAAAGGAGGGAAGGGGAAGCGAGACAGCTGATGGCAAGACATCTCTGAGAATGTGTAAATCGATAGAGTCTACCACAGTACACACGCTTTCAGCGCTGTCCTCTTCCTTCGGGAGTAAGCTGGGCCCTCAGATTAATGTAAGCAAGAGAGGGACCATCTACATGGGAAAAAGACGAGGTCGCAAGCCTAAAGCCCAAACAGCGAACCTAAACTCCCAGAACTCCCTTCAAACGTCTCTGTTTACCAGTCCCTCAGAAACATCTCTGTTCTCATCTAACCATACTCAGTCTCTGCCGTCTCACCCTTTTCCCTCCCCATCTCTTACCCACTCCAGTGGGGCCCAGAGTCCGTACAGTGAGGGGAGCCTCACAGAACCATCTTGTCTTCTTTTTCCTCCACCCTTCTCCCTCCCTTCTCCGTCGTCCTCCTGCACGTCCCCTCGTCCTCCCTCCTCCTCTTCTCTCTCCCCCTTTGTGAAGAAGAGCTGTCCATGTCAGGGAAGGCATCACTTTCCCTTTCACCAGTCTTCGTGTAAGCTCTCCACTCCCACCCCCCCGCTGCATCACACACCTGGCTCTCCTGGCCACCTGAAGGAGGCGACCCCCTCCCCCCGGAGTGAATCACACAGCGAAGAAACGCTGCCTAGTGATAGCGGAATTGGAACAGATAACAACAGTGTTTCTGAGCGAGGAGAGATGAGGGGCGCTAGAGGGATACTCAGGTTGGGTCAGGGGTCAGGAGTGATGCTTGGTGGGCAAAGACACGCCTCCTCACTTGTAGACCGCCCCTCTCCAGTCTCTTCACCCCTCTCTCACATTCCCAGACACACAAACCCCATCAGCAACTCAACTACAGCGGAGCGCCACAAAGACAGGCACCGACACAGACGGAGGGATTACGACTGTTCATCGTCCTGCACTTGCTTGTGCCCTTGTCCATGCCCTGGACACAATAAATGCACTCATTCACACTATTATCCCTGCCATGGACACAATGCACTGAAGAGACAGAAAAATAAGCATAAGAAGAAGCACCAGCAGCTGCACATGCAAGATCCAGAATTCCTGGCAGAGCTAGAAGATCTGATTGGTCAATTCAGCGAGGTCCATATCGGACGGAGGAGTTGGGTGAGAACAGGGCTGGGACAGGGCTTTGACGGTGGAAGTGGGAATGCTGCTGGAGGAAGGAGGCATCACTCCTCCTCCCATTCTCACCGCTCCAATATCTTCAGGATAAATCTGAATGGCTTCTACTCACCTCACCCCGCGCCTTATGCTGCTAACCCCCCCTTCTCCCCTCAGCCTTTCTACACCTGCCAGCCAGTGCATTGTAACAGGAAGCCGGACCGCAGGCAGTGCGGTTGCACATCAAAGTTCCAGGAGACTATTGAAAATATGGGTTTTTACAGCAGCTATCCCCCAACCACAACACTATACCACCACCTCCCCAGCTCCTACCCACTTCCATCTCCTCACCAGTATGCCCCCCATCCTCCCCACCATACCCACTTCCTCCTCAACCCTGCCAGATTCCACAGGCGGAGGAGCCGATTGCTGAGAGAGGGAGCTTTAGGAGGAGAGACCGAGGGAGATATAGGAGTAGGAAATAGAGGAAGCCCACATCTCAGCTCAGGGTTCACATCCAGCTTTACCTGTGGCTGTGGGAGGAGCGAACACAAACATAAACACAAACACCGTCACAGGCACTGTGAACGAGATATGGATGACGAGGAGGAGTTACAAGAGGATGAGGAGGAAGACAGCATGGAAAGAGAGGGTTTAGTCAGCTCAAAGTCAAGGGCAGGGTTAATAATGGGGCAAGGAGAAGCAGGAAGAAAAGGGACAAGAGGAATGGGGAGCATGCTGTCCAAAGAATCACCTTGGTTATGTGAAAATGGAAATGATTCCTTCTCCTCTGCTGCCACATTATCAGCATCCTCAGCAGAGAGGTACAAACACACATCTCTCACCTCACTAGGGCTGGGTTCTTCTCACCTGTCTTCATTTGGTGGAGGTTGGGGGGCCCTGGGCCAAAGCTGGCCGAAATTTGGGGGCCTGGGAGGGACAGGCTTTGGAAACTCTAACTGGAGAGGCTTTACCACAGAGCAACGTACAGACAGATCGATTGCATCAGATGGAGAGGACGAAGATGGTGAGGATGTTCAAGAGTCACACCTGTATAGGACATCCCCATCGCCATCACACACCAACCTGTTCACATCTGCTGCCATGGCAACAGGGGGGAGGGGTTTGAAGAGCGGACTGGCCAGTAGGAATCCAAGAAGTGGAGACAGGTCATGGAGGAGAGACGAGCCAGTGTGGACAGACAGGAGAGAAGCAGGTGAGGATGCATGAATGATTTGATCAATAAGTGTGTGAATAAACAAATCACTGACGTGTGCGTACGCTGATTCAGAATGAGCTTTTGTGCAAATGTTGCTGCAGCTACTCTACATAAAGCAGTGTTTGTCAGGAAACGATATGTGCTGATAAATTCTACAGATATTTCCCATTGACAGCTTTAATTGTTTGACTGCATAGTTATTATTTCAACAGAGAACATGAGTATATAGTACACTGATAGTAACATAGATAACATCAGAAATCTGATGTCAACTGGGTCTACCATTGAAATAAAATAATAGCAACCTAGCTCAGTGAGGTTTTATGCCAAGAGCTTCTTTCACTTGCTGAGTATGACAGATTTTTATATTTGCACAATGTGGAGAGGAGACTGTGGCAGCACGAGTTTGCCCAATATAGTGACAGCATTGCTTTTTCTCAGGTGTTGTTTAGCCACCCATCAAAGCCTGGCGGGCGTTTGAGAGGAAATCAGACTCCGTTCTTTTTATAGCCAATTTCAGACTCTCTGTGCCATGCAGGGGACATGCCTGACACAAACACACAAATGCAACCGCTCTCTGTTGGAATTTTTAAAGAGTGTTATAGCAGGAGGAAAGCGTCTTAATGGGAATCTGCCAGAAAATCTTTGAAATCTTCCCAGTCTGCAGTGAACCACACGATGTTGCAGCCTGGGGCTACCCAGTGAACACAGTCATTAGTTAACCACCAGATTGGCTATTTAAAGCCTGGCCTATTCCTCACTGCTGGCCAACAGGGCCTATTTGACTTGGAAAAATCCAATAAGGAAAGAGTGGTCAGTCTTGTCAGGGACTGTGGAAAATGGAACAAAAAGATAGATGACCTCAGGAGTGACTGGTGAAGGAATAGCACTGCACACAGCAAAACTCGCGAGGGGGAAATGTTTTTGAAAGAGGTAGAACATGTTTGAAATCAGTTCATCATCTAACTAAACACACATGTGTTTGGAAGTACAGCACGCTATAAAGGACACACTCACTCACACTTTTTCTCCCTTTCCGTGTCTGGTGTCTTTCAAGATTGTGTTCCAAGTTAACTCCATTTGAAAAACAAATTGTGTGCATGATTGCGTTGAAAACTATGCATACTGCACAATATTGTGAATGTGTCCATTCTTGTGGGTTTTTTGGTGTGTGTGTGTGTGTGTGTATACATAAATCAATTCTTAATGCATTTCCCAGAAGTGATCTGGTCAGAGGAAATGTTGTGACTCACCTAATCTGTGGCCCATCCACATGACTCAGCCTAGACTGGCCTCACCTCACACCTCCTGCTGGCTCAATCACTGATCCACATCTGTCTCATTTCCTTTCTGCCACTTACACCAACCCTCCCCTCCTGCCTCAACCCTTCCCTCCCGCTCTGTTTCAGTCACTGCAGTTTTACAAGGTGACTCAAGAAGCCAGGGGCAGCAGAAGAGGGTGCCAACGCCAGACAGCATGGCAGTAAAAAACAAAAGAGGGCCAGGGCGGCCCAGGAAGCACCCATTGCCTTCCACTGTATCCTCCCCCACACTACTTTCCTCCACAGCTCCGTCTATGTCATCACCCAACCTCTTGCCAGGACACACCCACCACAGAGATGAGAGAGAAGTGGGAGGGAGAAAAGAAGAAAGAGTTCCAGAGAGAAATCGTGGAGGTGACACAGTTCAGCAGGTGTCAGAGTTGCAGCTGCAGGCCAGAAGGAAGCGGGGACGGAAAAGAAAACATGGTGACTCTCCTTGTCATCAGAGGTAAACACTGCTGCATAAAAAAGTGCCTGAGCTGGTTGACTTAAATTCAATACAACCACTCACTGCTGTTAAATTAACCCACTGTTTTCAGCACTGTGTGCTAAACCAGTGCCTTTTCTTTCTTTCTCTTTTTCCTCTCTATCGTTCTATCTCTCTTCATGCTTTCTTTTTAGTGTCGCTGTGGATAAACCCGAATGTGACATCCCCGATGAATGTTTTAGCCAATCAGATGTGGACCAAGCTCCGTCCCATCCAGTAACGATCCAGAGAGAGGAGAGAGTTGATGGTTTTCCCAGGAAGACGTTTCTGAGGGCAGGTCTTTACTCTGATGATTATAAAACTGCAGAGTGAGTTGAAAGTTCTCATAAACAAACTATTATAACATTTTTTTGTTATCAGGTTCTTTTGTTTATTTCTTTATCTATGACTTCTTTCCTAGTCCTCCCACACAGGCCCAGCAGATTTGCAGAGAGACTATGGAATACACACCAGGGGAGCAAGAGTACACCATCTTACCGCCACCCATACATGTTGGTACGTACAAACTCAGCTGTGGTTTGTTGTTGGAGTTGTGATTCTCCATCTAATCTCCTTTCCCATTTTCTAGGCAAGTATCTGAGGCTGAAGCGGATTCATTTCCAGTTACCCTACGATGTTATGTGGCTCTGGCAGCACAACCAGGTACAGTAGTGACATTTAACAGAGAATAACTTGATGCATCTTTGGAGATTTGTGGAGTAATACAAATGTAGCAGGATCCAATTCTCATGCTGTTTGGTTACAGCTTCACAGGCAGCCTGCTGTACCCCTGAAGAGGAAGCGGCGTTACTGTGAGTTTCCAGTATTAGATGTGCTATCTTCACTAGCCGTTGATGGGTCTAAAACAGTATTCACCTACAGTACCTTACAGCTTCCCTCTCTCTGTTTCACTCAGGCCGAATGAAAGAAAGGACTGTATTCTCTCATCAGACATCGGTGAGTTTATGTGGCTTGTGGTTGTTTTGTTCCAGTAAAGAATGTAGCTATAATAATTTGTTTCCTTACCCTCCATTTGCCTTCCACTGTACAGGAGGAGAGCTCTAGTGATATTACAAGCCTGTTCCCTCACCTCGACATGGAGCCTTTGACCACCAGTGAGAGGTATGGAAAGAAATTCCCAGATAAAACTCCTTGATTTGCAGAACTAATGTCATCGTCGTAGACTAACGTTTCTCACTGTGTGCTGGGGGCAGGAGCTTTGTGGTGAAACACCACGTGTTCCTTGTGAGGAACTGGGAGCTCGTGAGAGACAGACAGATGCAACTGAGGATAGAGAGAGAGACAGATGCAGAGGGGGAGGAGAGCGGCTCACGACATCCGTCCTGCGATGGCGCCGATGACAGCCACATCAAGTCAGGTCCATGAAGCAAGTGTGTGTGTTAGTTTTTGTTTCTGTAGGTGTTTGTGTATGCATATGTCTATGTGGTTGAATGCTATACATTTTCATTTCATCTGTGTAGATTTCCTTTTGTGCCCTGTGTTTGTGTCTTTTTCTTTAAGTGTGCATGTATGTATGTGTGTATGTTCTCTGCTTACTGCCCATCTTCCTCATATCTCTTCATGTCATAGTCAGCGGCACAAAGTGGTTTTCCAACCACAGAATTTCAGCTTTCAGAAATGTTTTCCCATTTCTATCATCCACTGCTGATGTCCAAGACCCCAGCAGGCATCAACTTTCCCCATTAGCAGTGAAACCACACAGTTTCCATCAAAGACTCCCTGACTGATCAAGGGGAAATAAGGACACTCACTCGCATAATTACAGACTTATCTGTAAAAGAAATTATTAGCTCTTATAATACGCCTTCACTAACATAAAGAATACTGTTTGACCTCTAATCCTCAGATCAATCAGTGGGGGTGGAGGTGACGGTTATCAGCAGTGACCCTCACCATCAGAATCAGGACACCTCCAGCTCGCTCACTGCCAGCCCCTGTGTGAGTTAAGCAGTGCAACACTACCCACGGAAAATATATTTTCTTTTCTTGAATGCAAATTTCCACAAGGATAAAAATCTGTTTTTGCAATTACTTTTGTGTGCTTGTTCACCACAGCCCACGAAAACCCAGACCAGAGAAGAGGAGGAGGGAGAGGAAGAAAATCGAGGGGAAGAAGAGGCCTGCAGCAGAGAACAGAGGAGGAAACGGCTGAATGATTTACTTTTGACCCTGCAGCATTCATAAGCTAACAGAGAGAGGTAAGTAGAGCATCAGATGCAGAAAGACTCCAAGAGGCTGTGGGAGGTATGTGCATTGTTTCGTTGACAGTATCTTGCCTTTATGTAGGTGGGACCACTCTGAAAAGGGACCCGGCCCACCACTGGACAGATGGACAGGAACTGATGTCACAACACTGCTACCAACAGTAGTAGTGCCTCAGAGAATGAGTGAGGAGAAGAGAGAAGAGAGATGGAAAATTAAAAGGGACTGAAAATGCAAGAAAGACATCTCACACACTGACAGATGAGTGTGTTGAACTTAGCGCTCTAAAGGGCATCACACCAAGGATGAAACCATGGCAACGCATCTTTTTATCCAAACGGCGAGGGATGAAAAAACAGAGATAGACTGTCCCAGAAGAAAGAAAGAAAGTAACAGACCAGCTGAAATGAATTTGCACTAGTGCTGGATAAACAAGCACACTAAAGATTGTATGTATGCTGAGTGGACACACTATAAACACACACACATACACTTTGATTGCTCTAACTTCAGCACCTTAAGCAAACAAAAGACAGACATTGCTCGCAGATTGAAAGTGGACATATATGGTACTCAGCATTTCGGCTCTGAAGTTTCCAAGAGACAAGGAGCTCACAAGCTGCCGCGGGTGGGGTGGGGGGTAGCCTGGGCCCTAAGTAGGTCAAAACTGTACCCACATTTACTTGTTAAGCTTTCAAAGTCACTTTGCACCTTTGGGAAATGACACGAGGAGAAGTGAGCCAGTTAAAAGCTGTTGAGACAGTGTTAGGGTTTTTCTTCACTTTACCAAGACAGTGTCTGCTATGTACCAGTGAATAGGCAGGGGGGGGGGGGGGGGGTTAGTGACAGGAATTTTGGCATTGCTGCAAGAGAATTTCTAATGAGGTTTTAAGAAAGAAGTTATTTTAAAAAAAAGACAGTCTGAGTACACTGCTAAAGAAGTGGACAAAATATATTCATGATAGGAATGTTTATTGTTGACTATTTTCAGTATTGCTTCCTGGGGAAAGGAGGGATAGGGGTAAAAAGTGTTTTTGTTTACTTCAGGCTGCCTTTGAGAACGTTTCGCTCTTTGCTTCAGAGCATTGACAATCAGAATGTCCTTGGGGGGAGAAGGGTAAGAGAATAAAAACTAGAATCGATTTGCCCCAAATGCTCTGTAGAAGTGCCATGTTGTCTTGTGTATGTACCTAAGCGAACTCATGCAGTCTTTAAAAGCAATATCTCCTCTGATAAGGACTATATAAAGACTTCCTTTGTTATGTTTTTTTAAGTTGTGAATATTTGAGGATTGGAGGTAATTTTTCTGTGTACAGATGCATAGTAGATCATTTTAGGAGCTTTGGGTTAATCCACTTAGCAAAGTACCCGTAAGCATTTAGGTTCATGTGAATGTACATAGAAAGAGACTTGTTTTCCTTCTATCAGTAGTAGCGTGTAAAATTAGTATTATACATGACAGTACTATTGGGATTATACAAAAAAGCTTATATTCAATTATTTCATTTACTGAAATGTTTTTAACAAATTACAGCTGACCAATAGATCAGACAGTTCTCTTTACAGTTGACATGATTGTATATGATTTGTTTTGTAGAATTACATAATTAGTCTCTTTTTAGCTGAGCGTTTTTTTCTTTATTGGTCAGACAATCAGTGACAGTGACTTTGTTTTTCCAGTGTTACATTTCTGCTCTCTTTCAGTAGTGTGGCTTCCAATAACAAGCCAAGAAAGTGCAATTTCTTTTACTGTTTACATACTCAGTGTATATTTTTCCTGTTTCCTTTTTTAACTACACTACATTATTGCCAGTGGATGATTAACTTTATAGCAAAGGTACACATAAAGACTTATTTATCTAGTTTGCATGACATGTAACATTTGCCTGTTGCCTCTGATATTGTGCATCTGAAAAACAAAACATCAAAAACAATGCCATAGAATGTCAGCTCAGACTTTTTGCCTCTATATCCATAATAATAAAAGCATTTTATGTCTACCAGTACTAAACCCTGCACACTCTCAGTGTATCAGTTACAAGGCCTCCTTGTGCAAACATGTATTTTGGGGGGCAGTGATATTAATCCTCTTGAGCTAACAGTGCTATCTAGTGGTGTTAGATTGTATATCTCATGCTGTGTTGTCCTTTATAATGACCCACAATGGAGGACACATCAGAGGAACACAGTTACAAGATGGGGGAGGGCTGCAGCTCACTCTGGAGATTTATTCTCCTTTTTCTGCCCTTCGCAACATCCGAGGGCATTCAGGGATCTTTTGATCTGAGCAAAAAGAAGACGGGATGTCTCCAGGAGCTTAAAGGGGACAGAGTATACAGTTAGGTATTAAAAGTGTTTTACAGATAGCACAGTTGTGAATCTTCACTTCCTTTGCAATGCGACACACAGTGGTACCAGTAGCTTCCTGTTACTTTTGAGTCAACAACAGAAGCAGGACATGTCATTTATGTAGCACATTTACGGAATGAATCTACCTTTCTTACCGTGGCATAATATAAACGTCTGATTGAGATTCTTACAACAGCAGACAAATATGAGTCAGACAGCTGAACAAGTTTGGTTTATACTGATCATTTTATTTGGTGTATTTACAAACAAGCACATGCAGAAGGTGGACAGTGACTGACACTAGAGGTGCACTCAACTATATCCAACAGTGGGAAACAGGGGATGTCTACAGGCCACATGACACCAGAGAGAGAGAGAGAAAGAGAGGGGCATAAGAAGGAGAGGGAGATACAGAACTCATTGTTACACCGATACACGCACACACACACACACACACACAGATAAGTGAAAGTGCAGGATGTGCAGACACACAGATGTGCTCACACTCGTCTCTGCTTTCACTGCCACATATGCTGCCACGTGCACGCTCTTCCACACTCGCACATAAATAACCCAGATAGATAGAGAGACGCTAGATGGGTCAGATGGAGGGCCATTCCTTTCAGAAACCTTAAGATCAATACCGAGCAGATCCAATAAATTAACAGCTTTTAAACAAATGCATTTAGGCTTCAATCTCAAAAATAATATACACAAACAAAAAACACATATACAATATAATGTAGCAATATTATACTGTATCGTTTGATTAAATAAATTGAAATATTTGTTGTAAACACTTATGGCATTTTAATGTGGTCATTTGTCATAAGTCATGGGCATTAGTTTAACTTAATGCTACGGGGCTGTTGTCATAGTGACAGTAATCTCATGCTACAGGGCACTGACACAAGAACACGAGGAAACTGAAGAGCTGAGTTTTCTCTGATTGACCAACAGCACTTTCCTGCTGAATGAAATGGAGATATTGTATTGTTAGGATCTTGCACTAACTGTAAGTACTTAAGCTATCACTTTAGGGTGTAGGTTTCTACTTGCAAGAGAACATTAAACCATAATAATAATAATGGATTTTTAACACAAAGAAAATGTGTTTTAGTTGTACAGTTAACTATATGCATAGTCATCAATACGGAGTCTAGAGAACAACTAATAAATATATGACACAAAGAAACATATTTCATATTAGCAACAATAGAATCAACAGACCACTTCCACCACTACCACTTTCATTAATATCAATGATTATGATAAGCAAACATGGCAGGAAGGGGTAAGAAAAATACAAAAGCTGAGGTACAAGGTGAAGACCAGCCACCAAACCTACAGACTTTACAGTAGCAGTTATGTATCACATACATCGTGGAGTTTCTCCCTGCATTCATTTTAAGTTCAGATAGTGTTGAACAAGAGCTGAGCATAGTTTTTTGAGGTGTTTACTCCAACTCATATTGGCCTCGCGAGGTTTTTGAATGAGTTGAGCGTTTAGCTACAGATTGCTGTTGTCTGATATTTTCTCATGTTACTGTTTGGGACAGATAAATATTTTCTGGCATTCATTCACAGCATTCACAACACATTAGAATGCATACAGTTTTTAATGGTACGAATGAGACTACGTAATTATTCGATGAATATGGTATCAGGACAATGGTATTACATAGAGCATACAAGAGGGAAGATACTGGATTTCATATTTAAACACACATCACTCTTTATGCATGGATAACAGCCACATACTGCTTGTGGAAAATTGCGCATGTAAAGATAAAAGAATGAATCCATTCATCGTTATTCATCCACTTCCTAAATGTGGCCACAGTATTAACCTGCTGCTTATGATTCACTACCTGCTTTCTCTTGTTCATCTATCTTTCTATCTATCTTGGTAATATCAATCTCAATATATATATATATACCTATATATATTTTTTATGTATATTTATACAGTCAAATATAGTAGCAGAAACATGTCAAAACACACATGAACCAGGCAAAGATGAGAGGTCAATAGGAGTAAAAGGTCAATAGAACACAGATCTACACAGCTACAATTCACTACATTACTATGCATTATGTATGCAGGAGCTGCGGCCCAGTACTCTAACGTGCTTTCTCCGTGACTGACGACGATGTTAACGTGGCTACAGCCAGGCTGTCAACAGTCGCCTCCTCACAACCGGCAGCTGCTGATCTGAACGCACTCGAATGTGCTAGTGGTTGATTGCACAGAATTTCCCCTGTGATTATTCAGACCTGCAGCTGAAGGCGAAAGAGGGCAGAAATTGAGGAAAAAGACATTTAAAGGGATATTTCACTCCAAGATCAAAGGTCTTCCAACGTGAAATGGTCGAAATTTGACCTGAGTCATTATTTCACACCATCTGCTGCCTTCCTGCTGCTACAATCCATTACTTGAATGCTACCAAACTGGATGGATTGTAATGGGGAAAAACGCCCATATGTTCATAAAGAGAGAGAGCTGCTGACTGCTCCTGATGCACATAAAGCAGAACAGATGGTGCTATACGCTCAACTCAAACACTAACCAAACCAGCATGAAATATCCCTTTCAGAGTAGTGGAGCCTCACTATAACCTCTCAATACTCGCCTAAAATAAGGTTTTATCTTGTTCTTTGTTTTGTTTTTTTCTTGATTGAGTACAGCAGTTATGTTGCTGAAGTCACATGATGAGGGACGCGTAGCCAATAGGCACCAGCCCCTCTTTGTCTCCCTGACGACAGCGAATCCAGTCTTGATCAACTCCGCCTAACACCACGAGTTCCTCCCCCTTGCAAAAGCTGAGCTCCGAACCCGTTCCGGTGTGGTCACACAGCGTTCGCACTGACCTGAGGGCACACAGCACAGACCCTCTCAGCCAAAATGGTCTACATATACACAAACCACAAAGAAAAAGATCGCCCCAAGCATCGGATGCAGCCAACGCTCAGATGACTCACAATGTAGGACCGCACAAAATCAGACCGGTGAGTCACCAATTAAAGTGTAGTCTTCCCAAAGACAAACAGGAGTTCCTCTACATGCAGCAGTGTAAAAGTACCACAATGAGAAACCCAGAAGAAGGTCATTATATAGATTTACAAAATAACGTAGTTCATATTCATTTAAGCTTTTGATGTTCAAATACTGAATATGACAGTGTGTTTATTTAAGATAAACACAACCCATCGATTTTTCACTTTCTGTACAAGTTAAAAATTTTTCCATTTAAATATTATTAGAGCATTTCCATTAGCTGGCCTAAAGTAAGACCGAAGGCCGAAATGTAGCATTCATTATAATTAGAGGAGTCTAAAAATGTTATTTCCTCATGTTAAAGACCTCAGTTAATGTGTATAAATCTCTTATCAATCAGACTCACAACTGGGAACTTTCCATTTGAACCCTAGATTATAGCACCACCATCTGGTTTGATTATAATGTTTTTTAGATTTTAAAACAAAAGATAATTTGGGATATATTCTATCCATCCATGCATCCATTGTCTTCCGCTTATCCAACTTGAATCTTGAATCTTGATGCAAATTTTGCCGGGCAGCCTAATCTAGCATTCCTGAACCAATTTCATTCCATCTCACACAATTAATGACGTATTATCCTAAGTTTATATCCATTGTACCTGAGTGGTAAAGGTTTTTCCTTCATCTCCACTGTGTCGAACTCTTTCTCTGGCTCACTTTCTCCCTGAGGCTCTGGGGCCCTCTTTAAATTTAGGGTGGAACTGCTGCTCACTATACGGGTCAGTGCTGTGACACCTGGAGTCAACCACTGAGAGGGCCGCCTGCAGAGGAAGACAGAACAAGGGGAAGGAATAGAAAGAGTGTGGGACAATGGAAATCAAAGGGGGAAAACATACTAATTAGTAAATGTATTAGCTTTATTGCCTTACCTGGTTGGTGGTGTGTGACCTGTTGGGCTGTTGGGACATTTGGAGGCTCCAAACAGTCGTCCCAGACCCCAGGGGACCTGAACACCACTGCTGACCAGAGTGTAGTCACTTCCTGCCTGGGCCTGGAGATCTGGCAAATCTGTCTTTATCTCCTCCTTCTTCCCTGCAGACAAGCTCAGCTCAGCCAAGTTCTGGCTGAGTCGGCCTCCCCAGCGCATCACAGCCCCCCACCCGTGTTGAATCACCTATAATTAAAAAGACATTTCAGCCCTACAGGATCACAGAATGAACTATTTTAAATTTTACAGTCACACAGACACAGATACCTGTCCTGCCTGCTGTGCAAGGCTATCCTCTTCAACATCAGGTGGAGGTAACTCTCCAATTTCCTTCTCCTGCACCCACAACAACTGAGGGCTTGTCTGACTGAGAGTGACTGACGGCTCTATGGGTGTAGCACTGCTATGTGGTGACTCCTCTGACACGCCCGTCTTCTTTGGATTAGCACAGGGTGGAGATTTTCCTTTTCCTGTCAGACGTTCTGGACTCACGAAGTCTACTTCCGAGAGACACTCAGTGTGTCTGCTGTCAGAGACTTTAGAGAGGGATCCTTTTGTTGACAGCTGAAAGCCTGCATCCTGACAGCGTGGACTAGGTATCTCTGGGCTGTTACTGTCCGGCTCTAAATGGTGATGCTGGAAGAGGAGGTCGAGGTTGAATGTCAGCAGGCTGAGAGGCTGCAACACGAGGAGCAGCTCCTCAAACAGAGGCTGGCAGATGGTCAGTGACAGACGCATAAAGGAAGTCGGATGGTAATAGGTATCCAATACATCTGCGAACAGGGGACATCACTGTTATTCATATGCAGGCTCTAAACAAACACCACCTGAAAGTGAAGGAAACTTACCACTGCAAGACTGAAGGTGAGACAGCCAGAAATCAAGAAACTTGATACTAAAGGAAAAAAAATTGCAGAAAAATCAAAATACATTCAGAAATTCGAAAGTGTTATTCATACTTTAAAACATCTGTGAAGGTTCTCAGTCATCCAGGTCATGGTTATCTCAAAAAAAGGTTTATCCAATAGCAACTGGACTTGTAGGTTTCTTGCTGACGTTTTACGCTCTGAAATGGAAGGATGAAACATCGGCAAAAAACCTAACAAGTCCAGTTGCTATTGGATAAACCTTATTTTGAGATACTTTAAAACAGTGATTTGTGCACTTTTCATGTTACCAGCCAGATCTTAGAGTAATACTTACTTCAGTAAGCCCAGGAGGAATGCATTAAACCTATGTTTGCTCTGTCTGAGCTGGGGCAGCTCCCCAACCCGAACTTGTAGGTCAAACAAAGCTTGAGTTTTAAGACCTTGAAAGTGGGTGGAGAGAATGAGGAGAAAATGCTTATCAAGACAGGCAGAGAGAGTCACAATCCAATCAATATCTTTTTTCCTGTTGATCAGCATTTTAAACACTAAAACCAACAAGTACTGACTCACTGAAAACAGTAGACAGAAACTATACAGGCTTATCATTATCTACTATAAAATAGAGAGAACTGAAAATGAATTAAGAAAATGCTGTCTGGTTTAGAATATCCGAGACTAGAAATTTTATTTTTCCAATGATCCTTGGCACGCTACCTGATTTAGTTGAAGCCTGGACAAGACCCCAGGCAGAGTTTGGCCTCCTGCCTGCAATCAGGTCACTCTGGTGCGGCTTCAAACCATCGGTCAGCAAGCTGTGCAGGGCGGGGCAGAGGCACTGCAGCACCAGACGGCCCAGAGATGGATTTATAGCGCTGTCTCCTGATAAGGCCTGAGAGGCAAGGAGAGGAAGAGCATGGAAGAAGTGCATGGTGGGGGTAGAAGTGGACAGAATGAGGAAAAAAAGATATGCAGTGATAGAACGAGAGTGGGGAAAAGAAGAGATATGAAGACACAGAGAGAAGGAAAATGGGACACGTATATTGGGTTGGCAGCAACAGAAGGAGAGGGTTGCATGATGTGATGGAAGACAATTTGGAAAAAGGGAGTTATTTTTACAAAGAAATTATTACAGCTACGACACTGGGTTATCTAAATATATTCTAGTACCTCAGTAACTGAGAAAGACTGAAGAGAGAAAAAATATGTAGATTCGAAACAAGAAGAAAGGGAGAGAAATTATTTTCAGAGATAAAACCACAATAAAACATTTAGATAGATAGGTAGAAAGGCACTGATAATATGTGATTACGAGTAACATACTGTACTTAGCAGCGACTGACCTTTTGAACTACAGTCCGAGAAGAACTAAAGTGGGCCAAGATGGCTTCCACTGCCACACTGACAGGACTGACTAGAGCTGGAGAGAAGAACAATAGTCTACGGTTGGCTGGAGAAATACAAATGGTGTATATGTGGGTCATACACAAGGATGCAAAGCTGGGCAAGGAACACACACCTTTCTTTTCCTGCAGGCACAGAGAGGACAGGCCGAGACCTCTCACTGGCTGCTTCACATCTTCTCCCATCCAGGATGTCTCTGCTCTCTGTACAGAGCCAGCGAATGAGACACTGCGAACAGCTGACAGTGACAGCAAAGAACAATTATTTACTGCAGAAATGTAAAAAATACTAATTCAACAGAGGCAAAACAAATCACAGATGTCAGACAGAAATACCATAACTAAAATATTAGTGTAATTACTAAGAGCAATTAAGCAATGGAGAAGCATTAGATAAAGGCAGAGAGAAGCAGATGGTACCACTGACAACAAACAGTGTGTGAGCACATCCTGTAAATATTGGTTTACACTGGTGAGCGTTCAACATCTGGATCTGTGAAGACAACTTCTTGTCTGCTTCATAAAGAAGATCCCATGCATTAATCTTCAAACACTCACACAAGCTCTCACACATACTTATACAATATATATGTGCACTGGGAGACCTGCAGAGTTAGAGGGGAAACAACTGTATGAGCTACAAGAATCAGGTCACATAATACACATGTGCAAAGGTCAGGTGTTGCGCACAGTCTGGTGTTTATATAAATTGATATGCATTATATAAACCAATTATATAAATGCAAACATTCATATAATGAACAGGATGTGGTGGAGTATTTGTACGCACACGGATACACACACATAAAGCTATGAAAAAAAACAACATCATCAGCTAGTTGAGTTGTGCTTTGCATGAAATGCCTGTGTCCATTTATGTTCCGTGCAAAAGAAACTTGGAGACAGACGAGACAAAACTGACACCAAAACAGTTAGAAATGCGAGGACAAAGGAAGAGAGTGATGAGAGTGACTTTAGACACTCTGTGACAGGAACAGCTGTTCCCCTTCTGAAGGCCCTTTGCAGGTTTGAAAGGACAGTGTAGATAAGACATATCAGATAACCTGCAAATCCTGCCGGTTTCTGAGACATAAAACAGCTACAGTTACCCAGTTCTTTCAACTCTGCAAATCCCCAGGTTGAAAAATTGACAATTGTGTGTGTGTGTGGGGGGGGGGGCACAATATCAAGAACAGAGAGTAATGAGACAGACAGCGGGCAAGACAGACAAACATTCACGCAAGCAAGATGTCAGACAATGAGAGACAGTGTAAAATGCAGAGAGACAGAAGAGAGACAGAAATCTTACTCGCCGCACGTGACTGCAGAGGAGCCTGGTAGAGTTTTGGGGGTAGGGGGGGCGGCCTGAGCGGTATAGGAGGGTAGAGGTTTGGATAGTAGAAGGGAGCAGCGAGGGCAGGCAAGGTGTGCGAGCGTGGGAAAAGCGGGGAGCTGAGGCAGGAGCCTGCCACACCTGGAGGGGGCGCACCGGAACGCTGGGGAGGGGAGAGGGCTCCAATGGGGGAGAGGCGAGGAGGAGCACCTCTGTGCAGGGGGCAGTTCTTAGGGTGATACAGGTAATAGGTGGGTAGAGGGGGGAGCGCTTTGGATGTCCTGGCCTTGTTGCTGTTGTGGTCGGTGTGGGTGTGTGCGCACTTTTCTGAATACAGTGAATCTGTGGGATTAATACTGCTTGAATACGTCATCATGACATCTATGTTCTTATATGGGGTGGTGCAACCTGGAGCCTCAGTGGCGCAACTGACTGATATGTCTGACTTGGTGTGTGCCTCGCTCTTCATGTCCGAGTCGCTGCAGTAGAGAGAGTCCAAATTAACAGAATCAGACTCAAAGTCCCAGTCCTTGTTTTTGGACGCGCTGATATATTGGTATGCAGAGTATGAGTTCTGCTTAAAGATATTCTCATAATTATGAGGACCGTCTACACCTAAATCCGACAGGGATTCATAGTTAAACCCAGGGATTATATCAGCGCTGGAATCATCTCTGTGGGTACATTCTGAGACAGCAGCAGGGGCCCAGTGCATGTTGCAGTGTTTGTCTGTGGACTCCCTGCCTACGTGGCTGTGGGGCCTGGGATCTGAATGGAGCTGGGAATTACAGTATCCTGGACGATAGGAAGGGCGGGCAGTGTGGAGGAAGTATGGTTGGGAAGACTGGGCAAGGGAGAGTGGGGGCGAGGAAACTGCTTATGAAGAGGGCAGGAGCGCAAGCAAAGTGATATGAGGGAGCAAAGCGAAGCCATGGACCAAGTATGGTAACGGCAAAATGGGATGGAAAGAAAATGAAAAATGAGGAAGAATAAAGTAAAAAAATGTTGCAAAGAAATGGGAAGGAGAGAGAGATGCAGAAAATGTTAGTGTCTGTCAAGAGAAAATGCACATTCATGAATGTATTCCAGCAGAAATCATCATCATGTAACACCATGCAGTATTTAAGGAAGTCAAACAGTTGATTGACAGTTACAAATCAACAGAGCATGGGAGTCAATGGAGTTGATTAATGAGGAGCAGTAATGACGGCATTTCATTTAGGAGGGTTTGACACAGCAGGAAATGATACAGAGGCTGTAAAAGAATAACATCTACAGAGTAGAAATAGTCTGGACCGTCATTCACTGTATCTAAAACATCGTCATATTTCAACATAGTTAAAGAAAGTTTTCTGTGCAGCATCTGATTTCACTTTCATTTCCTGCTTGTCTTATTAGGTATAATACTTTGTGTGGGCACGCTGCTGCAGTGCGTGTCTTCACCACCTCTGGATCACCTTCCTCTCTCCTTCTGTTGCTGCCTATGTTTAATACGTCTCTCTTTCCCGTTCTCCACCACCACCACCACCAGCACAGCACTGTAGTGCTGAGTCAGTCAACAATAGATGGCTGAGATCTGTCTGTTCCTGCTCTGTCACTGTGTCTGTTTCAGTGGAGATTCAAACTGTGGCAGCACAAGTTTCTTACCATTCAGTTAACTATGACAAAGTGCTATAAACTATAGGCTACAAAATGAAGTATAATGCCACCATACCTTGGACGGGCTGTCTTTGAACAGTAACTAACACATGATTCTTCCTATTTTTCTGACTCTGGCTCTCAGTCCATGTACTAAGATCCGCCCCTTGTGCTCTTAAAGGTACACACACCTATTGATGTGTTGGTCATCGCTTCTCACTGCTGTAATTCTGGTAACTTGTACAGCACATAAGTTAGTGATTCATTTGATTTTAATCATTTGGAAGTATAGGTAAATGATGGAATAAGTTGCTCCAATAAAATTAGCAGTTGTTTGAATCTAAGGGAAGACGGGTGATAGAAATTCACTCATCCTAACGTATCTGGTCTGACAATCTAATCCTTAGTTTCTTTGCAATCCACTGCAGTACTATATGAGATAAGTAACTTGATCTGGGCTATTTGTACTACTCTAGAGAGCATGGGTGGGAGCAAGAAGACACGATAGACAGCAAGAGAAAAGAATATACACATCTCAAACTGCTGGGATTTAAAACCAGTAAGAAAACAAAATAACACGTAAGAGTTAGAGAGAGAACAGAGAGAGAGAAAAGGTAGTGAAGCTCATTGGGACGTCCATTATCCCCCTCCCCTCAGTCTGAAAAGTGGATGAATAATTGAATAAGGCAGTAGTGACATCACACTTTAAAAACCAGTACAGCCAATGCCAGTTGGAAAGTTTCCAACCTTCTTTTTCTCCTCATATTACCTTTACTCCACTCACTGTCTCCTTCATCTCCCTCTCTTGCTTGCACTCCCTCTCCACCCAGCTCATCTGAAATCTGTTTTTATCCCTTGTCATCATGTCATGCATCATCCTTTTCTGTGACTCATGTTCGTTCTCTGTCTCCTCACTCTCGTCCCATAAATGAGTCTACATTTCCATCTATTCTGTTGTCCAAGAATATTATTCAAGCATCACAAAGAAAGTGAACAAACTGTTAGCCTGTCTTTTGCTCGTCTTTTTCTCTTTGCCCACTCCAGATTTGTTGTGCTACCCAAATTAGTTACTATGATGTGTTTCTCTTAAACTTGTACAAAAATCCAAGCACACAAACCTGTAAACTTATGCCACCATATTCAGCTGCCATCTTTATTTTCATGAGCATTGTCATTGAAAAATTCATACTCACTTGTAGATCTTGATTCAAAAGTCCTCCCTCCATCGGCTCGTCCTCTCAACTCTACCTTCTTCTCCTCTCCTCTTTTTTCTTCCTCTCTTTCCTTTTCCTCCCTTATTACCTCTTTACCCTCCCCCTCTCTGCCCATGGTCCACAGGCTGCTGTCACTAACTGAGCAGCCTATCTTCTGTGATGGGCACAGCTCCAGTTGCCCACCCTCCTCTGCTCTCTGGAGCATTGCCTTCAGAGCAGCCATTGAGGTGAGAGCTGGTGGCGGCTGCATGAACAGTGCCTGAGCCTGAGAGGTGTACTCCCATTGGTTTCCATCGCTGCCCAGCTTCTCTCGTCTCCACTTCAGGTTGTACAGTATATCTGGATCTGGAGTGATGACTGTGGGGTCAGGCTCTGGTGCAGTAATCACCTTCGTTGTGGGGGAGGCGCTTTTATTGCGGAAACGCAGCTCTTTGAAGGTTGTGACCTTTGGAGCTAACCCTGGAGATGACCCTGACGAACTGAGTTTCCTTTGGGTTTCACTATGAGGTTTTCTCATTGTCACGGGTGGAGGCTGTGGTGGTGCATCCCCATCAGGGGTGAACGCTATGAGCCAATCAAATTTCTCAGGTTGTGCAGAGTTGGCAGAAAGTGTGCTGACCTTGAGGGGCGGCAAAGATGGGGGAATTGGGGGTAAGGGGCGAGGAGGTGGAGGAGGAGGAGGTGAATCTGGTAACTCAGCAGGATAAGAGAAAGTACCGAAGCTCATGTTCTTAGCTTTAGTTTCATGTGTATTGCTGAGACTGGTTCTGTAGTAATGGTCTGAGGTCAGACCGCTGTTCCTCTTTCTTCGTCTTGCCATCTCCGTGAATGAGGTGGTTATTTGTGTTTCTCTGTTTTCCTCTTTTGTTCTGCCATCATCATCTATAGCACCTCTTGTATCTCCATCCAACCTGCCTCTTCTGCTCCACAAGTCCCTGCCCATGAATTGGGTATCATGTTTCTTCTCCTCTTCCCTGTCTGTCAGTCTAAATTCATGTGCTTCCACAGATCTAGACTGAGTAAGGTTATCTCCATCTCCCTCATCCTCTAACCCTCCAACACAGACTCCCAGTTCTGGGCTCAGCTTTAGAAGCTCAGCTTGGGTCAATCCTGCAAGCATCAGTAGCTTTCGAATCTCTACATCCAGGGCATGGAATGAGGGGGGAGGAGGTAGGGCAGGTGGAGGTGGTATGGCAGGTGGAGTTGAGGAGGAGACTGATATAACAGGTGGAGGAGGAAGAGGTGGTGGCCGTGTGGTAGGAGGTGGAAGTGACACAGGCGTCTTCTCTTGTTCAGCTTGAAGGGCAGCAAGGCGTTGTGCCTCCTTCCTGGCAAGGTGCCGCTTCCGAGGGGGAGGAATGGGAGGAGTTGGGGTGGGGATTGATGGAGGTGGAGAAGAGGATGTGTAGAGGGTAAGATACGAGACAGGCTTAGAGGCAGGGAGAGGAGGAACTGACGGTGGAGATGGGGGTAGGGGTTTTTCACACCTGAAAGTGGTAAATGTGGGGGATGTGGAGTTAGGGGAGAAAGTAGATAATGTAGGAGAGGTGGAGACGGCCATGGAGGTGGTCTCCCTGCTGATGTTGATGTAAGTGTGGAGGTCAGAGGTCACACTGGAATGACGTGCCGGAGGTTTTGGAGGTCTAGGTGGAGGTTCGACAGGGGACGGGGTGAGAGAATCTGGGACAAGAGGATCATCACAGTCTGATGGAGCAGTGAGGTCAACACCAGCATCTGAAAACTCCTGAGAGTCTCCCATCATCCCTTCATGGTTTTTATAGAGCTTCAGGGAAATGTCAATGTTTCCCATTTCATCCATGACATCTGACAGGTCCTGCTCTTCCAGATCTCCAAGATCAAATCCCTTCTCATGGAGTCTTGCAATGTAGGCCAGTTTTACCTCCCTGTTCACTTTTTCTAAGCGATCCAGGTGATCCAGCCGATCCCTCAGGACATCCCAGTGTTGTTCCCCCTCCAAATCCCAGCGAGCCACTTGGATCACCTGGCTGAATCGCTCCATTTTCCCAAACTCCCCTACTGATTCCAGGAAATCAAGCAGGCCGAGTTTGGTGGCCTCAGAATCACCGTTACCTCCTACATACTCTGGTGAAGGAGAGTCCAGGGCAGAGGGGTAGCCTTCATCTGGGGAGCAAATTGGAATTGGGCAATGTGACGCTACTAAGAAAGGATTGCTGCTAAGGTGAAGGGGCTGGGGAGAATGTGCTGGAGGCTGGCCTTGCAAAAGAGAGTGCTCTTTGGGGGACAGAACATTAAAGAGATTATCATGGTCGTGGGAGGAGCAGAGGGATTGATCTGCACAATCAGACTCTAGATCAGAGCAGGAGCTGATAGATGTTGAAGATGAGGAGGTAGAAGAGGAGAGTGACAACTCCAGGAGGGAGGGGGGACAGTCACAGCATGAGGGAACAAGAGTATCATCGTCATCGTCGTCGTCATCATTGTCAGCATCTTCATCATCATCTATATCAATATCCCCACTACTCTCTTCCTCGTCATCTTCTTCCTCTACCTTTACATTTTTCTTGTTGTCAAGGTCATCGCTTTGATCTGCATTCTTGTCTTTGTTCTCAAGATTGGGGGCAGGGTGGGCAGGGGGCTCCAGTGGTGCCTGCGCTTGTGATGGAGGCTGCCCTTTGCTCCTTGTCCCATCCTGCCTCTGGGGCAATGGGGCTGGAGGAGGTGGTAGCTGCAGTTGTTGTCTGATAGAAATGGTGTTGTTGTTGTTGTGGTTGTGATTAAACATGCTGTTGTTGTCCTGTGGAGAGCGGCCATCACAGCACAAACATGGGAGGCTCGGCTCGTTGCAATTTGGGTCAAGGGGAAGAACAGGGGGAAGTGGAGGAGGAGGGTCTGCAGGTGCAATCTGGATTGCTGCTGATGCACGAGCACTCTTCGATTTGGGTTTAGCAAATTTGGTTGTAGATTTGGTGGTGGAACCTTGTTTTTGTGAGCCAAGTCTGGTCTGGCTTACTGGTGCTCGAGGCTGAACTGCCATCCTGGTCCTTGTGGGTGCAGTGGGGCCTTTAGTAGGACGGCGAGGGGAAGGGGTGGTAATTGTGTTCATGTTTTTATCCTCCCTCTGTAAACCCGGGCCATGAGATTTTGGTCCAGTTAAGGTATTGCTCCGTCTGCTGATGTCAAAACGCCGCGGCTTTGCCTGAGGCTGAGAGGAGCAGCTAGAGGACTGCATTGTTGGAATGGTGCTTTTTAGCATACTCAGATTTTCAGTTGCTATAGAAACAAGTGTTGTAAAGGCTGGACAGATCCAAACTATGACGTGGTGTGACGGTCACATCTTGGCTCGACTCCCAAGATCCTGTAACGTCAAAGGAGACATGCGATGAATGACTATGAGCAAACTCTGCTCATTAAAAAGACAATTTTCTTGCTGTACACATGTTTTTATACTATAAGTCTTTGAAGTTAAACCCATCATCTGGACTAGTCATTAAAACTCAACTGCGTTAGGCATTTTTATAATTATCACAAGGCCTGGGAGGATGGTGGTGATATGAACACATGGTATCACACATAATACTGTATATGAAGAGCACTACTACACCACTACTTATTGAAATTGCTGAAATTATTAGTACAATCAGATCAGTAGTACAATCAATTTGCAGAAAATCTAAATATTAATTGATTGCTACTTCTCAAATGTGGTAGTAAATAAAAAACAGTTAAGGTTTTAGGACTCAATTTGTTTCACTTTTCAAGACAAGAACAAAGGAAAAAGAAAATCTGCAGATCTGAGATTATGTAAATAACATATATAATGTTTATTTATCTGAAGTACTATAATGCAGTAGGGTGTTGCTTTTCTACTAATATAGTATTTAAAATTTTCAGTTGTTTGGGGAATTGAGATGCATCAGGTTTTTGGAAAAGCAGTAGTAATATAGCCTGAATAAAATCTGGAATAAGTGCCATTTCCTTTCTATGTAGGTCTTAGTCTATTGTATCATTTACTTGGTTCTGTTCAAAACCACAGACACACACAGAATGAAAAAGATAATAACTGCCAGATAATTTATAGTCCTAACTGTCAGTCGTTATCTTCGTCTGTTCTGCTGAGCTTCACTGGTTTTCACAAGTTTACAGTAACCAAGCTGTCTCCATCTGTGCCAGTCCGTCCTTACATGCTGATAAAAGGCAGTAAGATGTACATCAAAAGCGAAGGCACTTCATAACATCTAGAGCAATGACTTAACATAACGCACACTTAACTGGAGCATGAAATAATCAGGCATCAGCACTGAGCAACACCGAGTCTGCCTTTACAGAACCCATGTAACGAAATGCTCAAATCTTTCTGCACATCACTGAGGAAAATAAATCTCAAGTCCTTTCTTCCTCTCTCTGGATATTTTTGTCGGTATGGACATTAAATCAAACAAATTTTATTAAAATAAAAACAACATATTATCATGTGTAATTTAACCCGTCCTGAGTGCAGACTTTACCCCTGCGTTTATTGATCCCATAGAGCTGGTGGAGAAGGAGGAGGATAGGAGGAGGTGGAGGAGGAGGAGGGGGTACCTCCAACCGCATCGCCCTTATACAGGCCCATCCACCCGTATTATATCTCAAATACTACACATGACAGATAGATAGCCATTTAAAAACAACATTCACGTAAAATCTGTTCTTTAAATATCATTGTTAAGAGCGAAATGTGCGGCTTTGATCTACGCAGCCTCCGTGCACGAATAGCAGGCTTCTCGTACCGACCGGCCTGTGCAGCTCCATCTAAAAATGAAAAAAACAACAGACTACATTTCGCTACAATAAAATAGGAGTCGACTCACGATCAGATTCGGGTAAAAATGGATGAAGGTGTCCATCTCTGCGGGCTCTGCCACATCCCAGTCCGTGTGAATGCGAGTCTCTCTCCGACGTTACCAGCATCAGCATCTGTCCTCTCGCGAGCATCCAGCGGACCATCGGCCCCCGCCTCCACCTCCCCCATGCAGACCCAAACCGCACCCCTTAGTTGCCTTATCATCACATCCTATTTAAACTTCGCTTTTCTGTCTCCTTTTAAAAAAATGTATTAACACGAGTGAAGAGCCTGAGTCTAATTTATCTCACATAATCCTGTCTTCAGATCATTCATGCGTGTATTAATCTGTCTTTGAGGAAATGACCTAGTAATCTACCTACAAACCTATAATCTATAACCAATTGAGCCTGAAACTAACATTTATGTATTTAACCAAATACGTACACTAATAGAACTGACCCACTGCGCCTTACAAGGGCAGCCTGTTCACAAAAGAACTTCCCCAAGGGGATCAATAAGGTATCAATTATATATAAATACCACAAAAGCATGCGCGCACACACACACAAAGAAATCATGAAAGGGAGACAAGAAAAAAACTGCTCATACAATATTTATTAAAACATATACTAGGAGCAATATAAAAATATTGTCATTAAGAAAGCTGATCAGACCTGACCTTGAGTTACCTTGGTCACACTATACATTATGTACCAGGTTCAATAAATAGCTAACACAGAACAAAAGAGGCACTGGCCATTTGATAACATTCACAACCAAATATCTACAATGTCACTGAAAAGTGAAGGAACTGCCTGAATAATTTGGAAATGTTACAGTCCTGGTTAGACCATGCAGTTGAGTTGAGTCACAGCCTTTTCCCTGATAAACCCTCTTCAAAAGAGCAGGGGTATATTTTGTGCGGTATGATAACGAAGGGAACCAGGCTGACGAAGCAGCATTTTTACAACTTCCATCATCTTATCATTTGTTTCTCTTGTAGATTTTCTTTGCAAAGCTGAGGAAGACTGTGTGAGGAAGGTTTTGAGCATGACAAGCGATGAGTTTCTGGAGCCGCTGGTAGCTCTCATCTTCATATTTTTGGTAGAGTTCTGGCATTTTTAAGGTGTTGTACAGTGCTTTGACCTTCGCTACGCTGGCGTCATCGTGGCGCCCGTAACATGCCTGGGGAAGAGATGAAAATGAAATCAACTGGGATAAAAGAGTAGCCACCACAGACAACAGAAACGAAGACAGCCAGTTGTACAGAGTATGAATGATCTCAAAGATGAAATTGTTTCACTTTTAATTAACAAAGCTTCCAGAGCTGCACAGGTTTGACAGTATTTTGCTGGTACTTGGTAATCCTTTCTGCCTATCCTGCTGTGCAAAACACATAGAGCTGATGCACAAATAGTATTCATCCTGCCACACGCACACAAATTCATGTTTTAATATTTATGCATTCCATTTGGTTGATCAATTGATCAATCAAATTGATCATTGGGAGAAGGGAACAATAAGACCCTGTGCTGTAAAATATACCATATTGTACCAAATCTTCACATTCTTTGGTGTTTCCTTCCTAATGTTCAAACCACAACATTCCTGAATATAATAATGTTTGCAGCGACAACATATCAAAACATTTTTGAAATGTAGAAGAGATGTTTTCTGAAGTCCCACCTCCAGCTCTGCTCTCTGTTCAGGAGTCATGATCTCCAGGGCTGTCACCACCAACCAGCTGCATTTGTTATCTTGGATGTCTGTACCGATCTTTCCTGTCACAGCAGGGTCACCATAACAGTCTAGGTAGTCATCCTACAAATAAAATACACTGTGTTGTAATCAACTAGTCTACATCAATATATGAAGTTAAGAAAAGAGATGATGTGTAAAAGTAATTACCTGTATTTGGAAGAACTCTCCCATTTCAAGTAAGATGTGTTTGGCATTATTGTGCTCCTCTTCACTTTTAATTCCTGCCTACAAAAGTAAGGGTAAGACAGAAGAAAATTAATCTGCCCGGACTGTGTCACCTTTTTTAGTTCTGTAAAGTTCCAATCTGTGACATCATTCGGTCAGGACAGAGCATGACAGACACTCACTATGTACATTGCAGCTGCCACTGGGAGGTAGAAAGAGTAGAAGGCAGTCTTGTATTTTACAATTGCTTTATATCTGAAAGAGAATGACAGAAATGTTTACTTTTACTTTCTTGTAACGGTCGTCTCTCAAAATGTACTTTACAGATTCAACTTCCCAACCTTTCCATAGTGAATCTGTTGAGGTCAATCTGACCTGGAGGAGCAGTCATTAGGTCTAAAGCTTGGCCAAGCTCTGTCTGGAAAGATGTCTGTAATACACAAAGGTGCAATAACAATCTGTCAGAATGTGTGCACTTGTCTATGTTTTTATTCAAAACGTATAGTACCTCTGTAAATAGCTCCAGTAGGTGGACATAGTATGGCTGATCCCTGCAATGCCTGCGAAGTAGTCTGTAGATTGACCCTTCTAAGAGAAATGAATCATTGATGGCATCCAGGCCTATTCCATCCTTAAAGACAAATATGAAGGATTTAAATCAGCACAACATTAAAATAAAGCAACATCAAACCACAAACGAGTGAGATTGAACTCACTCTCACCTTCTTGTACCAGCAGGGCTGTCCCCTGCGAGTCACAGATCCATCCATGATATCATCTGCCACGAGGAAAAATGCCTGAAGCTGCAAACAGCAGAGAGACAGTTGTAACACTTCACGACGTAACACCCTAGATAAGTGTCATTACAACAGTCTAAGTCTGTGCTTGTGAGATCAAGTTTTAGAGACACTGTCAACCAAGGCTCTGATTATGTGAGGTTGGAGCTGCAAGAAAATGTAGAGAAAGGTACATTTGAAGAAGGTGGTAGCTCCTTAGTGATAATTTTAGCACTATTTTAAATTGACATGCAATATGATAATGTATACATAGTTTTTCAAACAGAGTGCAGTAACAGAATTTTCACAGTGTCGAAGACTAATATTTTCTCTGATGTAGTGGTTGCTCCTAACATGACTAATAGAACAGATGAAGTTACGTTGCCCGTGGAAATGGCACCGTCAGGTAATATGGATGAGATATCCTCCAGTTAGCTCCGTCTTACAGAATGGTCACTAGACTCTGGGAATATCTAATACTTATTATTTAAAATGACATGACATGCTTACCAGTTCAATACACCAGCCAACCAACAGAGCCCGCTGCACTGTGTCCTGGGTGAGCTGGGTGGGTGGGAGAAGCTCCCTCAGTGATCCAATCACAGACAGGCCTCTGTTCCTCTTGCCTCCAGGAGCATTATACACCAGAACCTAACAGCAAAATGCAGGAAAGGACTGAATGAAATACCACTTTAGCACTTACTTCCGGCCCCCACAGCAAAATACACCACATACCTCTCTTAATCTACTCAGGGCGTCGGCGAGCACCGGGTCGTTGAGGTCTCTCTCTGTGAGACCCGTCACCAGCTCCTCAAACTGAGCCTCAAACAGCTGAGGGTCAGACAGCAGCGCCTTTTTGCCGTGTGTCCCATTGCACGCACTGTCTCCCTGGAAAGACGAGGAGCGCAACACAAGACCTGCGTTTTGAAACTTGACCGGGGAGGAGGTCAGCCACATTTGAGAGGCGTTGGTGACCAAGCTGAGCACTCGTCTCATTTCAAACGATAAACAAGCTGTGCGTGAAGCGTGTGTGACTCTACTAGTTCTAGAGCTACGTAAATCACATGACGTTAGAACCTGTTCCTTAGTCCATGTGAGGAAAAATGCTAAATGTTACACTAGTTAGTCTCATATCCTACTAAATAAGTAAAATGAGAACAAGGATAAGATAAAGGTAATTACTACTAGTAGCTTAAAAACTACGTTGTCGCGAAAGAAAGGTTAACCTAAGATGACGTTAAGCCTACACTGTTTGCCTTCTTAAAGCCTGTTAACTAAGCTAGCTATAGCACACCGAAACAACACGCTTATTGGTCGTACACATACCATAATAATGCCGTCTTCTTTCCAAATTATTCAGTGGAATACAGCAAAGAGGCGTATACTCTGCGTATTCGTATTGCTGTCAAACTGAAGTCTGTGAACGTCTCCTAAAACCAGGATGAGTAGTTGTAGTTCGCTTCTCCGCTTCGGTCCGTTTTATTACAAAGCAGCAGAACTAAATTCCCCAAGACGCCTAGCGAGTGGTGTGTGTGGGCGTGGAAACCGAAGCTCCATTTGACATATTGCGCTTTCATTGGCTGGCACTATCGAACGTGGATGGGCTTTCACAAGGGTCGACCAATAGGATTAAAAAAGAGACGGGGCTTAAGTGGAGTGGTAAGTCATATGTAGCCTATTGTAATTACAATTTTACAGATGGGGGAAAAAGAGACAAAATAATGGGGGGTGGGGGTGTAAAAAAAAAAAAAATACAAAGGAGGATTAATATTGTTTAGGAATGTTCCCTTTATAATATGCACAAAATACTAAGAGACATAATTTGTCTTATTTATTTAATATGTTGAAATACATAACTTGCATTGAAAGTTTTGCCAATGACACCGCATTGAAAATCTAGAGTAGACGTGATACATTTATTATTCAATTCTCAAGGCTCTATCCTGTTAAGGCTGCCAAACACATATACATCATATCTTCAAATAAATAATGTTTTATGCAAGACAGGAGGTAGAAACACAGCTCAGTGCCTTAACAAGGGAGTGTATGAGTGTATCTTTGTCAGTCTGTGTGCCAGTGTGTTGTGTGCAATTTTTAAAAATTAGTTACACATGAGTGTATTCAAAATGTGCCTTCACTAATATGGGAGTCAATATCACTTATCACTTATGTGAGCACACCAAAAAGGACTTCCATAGAAATAAAAACAATCTTCAAAGTTTAGCATCCAGGTGCCAGACTTATTATATATATCCATTGTCACTGGAATGTGAGCAGTCGATAGCGTTTTTCCTTTTAACCATCCACATAGAACCATTTTGAAGTCCAAAAGGAATCGTGCCAACACATAATGTGAAGCCACACCTTGTAGAAAATGTGTCTGAACACATAGCCTATTGCAGATATTCTTCATATCATCAGAGTTGGAGAGCAATTCATACATTTACACCTCAGCCTTTATCTTATGAAATTAGGATGTTTTACACCACGTCATACAGTAGATATGTCTGATATTTTTAAACACTATCCAAATCAACTTAGGATGTAAAGTGATGTTTGGAGCCATCTGGCAGTAAACTTTGGAAATGCTGAGTATTTTTGACTCTGGCCTTTCCCTTCATCTATCTATAAACACAAGCACAATTCAAATGGTTACTATCATAGTTTTTGGGTGCAAGAAAAAAAGTATTAAGCATTGTCAAAACATGCAAATAGACATTCTGAGGACATGTTACTTAGTTACACAGATGGTCAGGATGTAATGCACAAGCTTCTGCTCTATTTGGGAAAATGTAGCAAAACATGCACATATGCAAATCAAACCACTGTGTCCAGGGGGCACTCGTAGAGAATATATTTCAAAGGCTGAGCATGTGTCTGTGGCGTGCAGTAATGTCAGTGTTACAAATGCTGGCTACCTTTCTTCGAAGGCCAATGTGTGTGGAGGTGGAATCATGTGGAAAATGTGTGAATCTGAATTGAAGAAAAAGTCAAATTTAGCAACTTAATGAAGATTTTACCTGGTGAGATGATGTGTCCTCGTGTGTAACCTCATCTCTATATCTTACATTGTACTCATCTATGTTTTTATTGAGATGCATTTTACTAATCAGTGGAAGACAAAATAAGGGTTTTCATGATCACATCACCTGAGCGATCCTGTGGACAACTAGCCATGTACAAAAGCATATTGCAACCCATGGTTATGTATCTGAGTAAGCATGGATGGTAGTTGATTTCTGTCTCCAGTCTTAAGGAAAAGGTGTCTCCAGTCTAATGACAGGGAGATTATAGCACAAAAGATGCTCTTAGTTGGCTGGCCTCAGCCAATAATTGTTTGTTTGAAGAAAGCATCTAGTGACCATTTAACTGATGTTTAAGACTGAAATTAGTGTGAGCTCTGGGCTGATGTTCAGCGTGATTAAGAGCACCACTGAATAAGGCCATTTGCACAGTTGATTTTAGGAAATATAGGTGATAAAGAGAAAAATAAGGGAAGACTTTCCCAATTTAGACACTAGATATTTTGATTTAACTAGATCCTGCATTATAATCTCTTTATGTGAAGCATGCCTTTTTTGTATTGTTGCCAACTAATATGCTCCTGTCTTCTCTCCTCCTCACAGTGCAGACTCTGAGTAGAGAGCTCCTGATGACCCATGCGGCAGATGTGGTGTTAATAAATGATGTGATGGTGCTGAGGATGAGGAACTTAAATCTCCACAGCTGCGCAGGTGGATCTCGTCTGGCACCCGGCCGTTGTAGTACCGGTTATGTCGACTGTCACTATGGGAATGGTGGTGTCCGCGATGATGAGGGTGTTGAGAGTGATGGTTGGGATGTCCTCGGCCTGTGCCCCAAGTCGTTCGCAACACCTGTAGAAGATTTTAACATGGGTAAATGTGCATTAGCACTGAACAGCTTGACTTGGATGAAGAAACACATACTTGCTCCAGTGGTAGGTGATTGGTTGAAGCACCTTCAGTTGCACCCCGCCTCTTGGGTCCCTGTCCTGTGCTCACAGCATGCTCAGAGGAGGGTGCTAGATTGCGTTTGGAGCGTTGCAGGAAGCGAGCCACCAGAACTCGAGTTACCTAAAGGAAAAGGGAAAAGTTTGGTGTCGAGGAGGCTGGAATGAGAACACCATAGATTTTAGACATTATTATTACATCATTCGTTTTCAGACTTGCCTTAAGGTCTCCGAGGGAGCGGTGGCAGTCTTTAGGCAAACGCAGCGGTGAGGTGGGTGGAGCTTTGGCAGGGATCTGCACCCCTGTGGCTGCTGATTTCATGCTGGCTTTCCTGGGCAAAGCTGCAGCAGGAGGCAGAGAAGTGCGGGGCAACAGATATGCCTCGGAGGAAGGTCCTTTGAGCGGTAGCATTAAAAAAAGCAAAGGTTAAGGTTATACAATTTGCATTTCAAAGTTCTGTATGCAAGGTTTGTAATTATGTCTTATGATAGAAGCATCAACAAACATTAATAAATCAGACAGTTTCTGACATTAATGTAAATAGGGAACTGGTGATGTAATTTATCACTGTGTACTTAAACAACTGCTAATTTAGATGTTTAGGAAGAGTTTCATAAATCACATCTGTATAGGGAAATGATTTGTGTATCTGCACTGGTGCATAACTACACTAATGTCTAATAAGGTTTAATAAATGAGGTCATTAGCTGCAAATGTATGGAGATATATCTCTTCAGAGAGATTAGAAGTTTTTTCTTCTGGGTTTTCCTACTTTAAATATATAATCAACAGTGGGAAAAATGGGAGGGAGGAAGTGGCAGCCTGGCAATAAAGTTTGAGTTAGATTTAGAGGACCAATGAGAAAACTTAACATCGCATCTTACAGCCTTCTAGAACAAAGCTCTTACCTGTGTCTGTGGATGTCTTGCTGCCTCCAGAGCCATAGTCAACTACATCAGACGGAATAAAAATTAGGTTTTGGAAATTGTAAAATTTATGTAACAGATATGTTCATGTTTATGTCTGAATCACCTGTATCAGATGATGAGCCGAGTCCTGGCTCACTGTGTGACCTCACGAGACGCAGGAACCCTTCACTATCCCTTCTCACACTCACTCCATCTTTCTCACTCTTTCCCGCCCTTCGCCGAAGGTACAATGGCTGGTGTTGGAGGGTTGACCCAATTCCACCACCTTGCTCACTGGCAGCTGAGGACGAGGTTGGAGGAACAGAGGAGACTGGGACTGCTCCTTGGTGTAAGGGCGTGGAGGTTCGAACTCGTATCTCTGGAATTGAAGATCGTTGTTGAGAGGTGGGGCCCCCTATTGCTTCCAGGTGGGAACAGCTCCTAGCTAACATGGCCTGATGATGTAATACCGGAGATCTGGAGAACAACCAAGGATGGATTTCAACCTTATATGTCAAGATTTCTTTCATCATTTATCTACATAATAATTATTTTAGGTCTTTGTCATCACTTGTATGTGGTGGTAGCTGTGCTGGGTGAGGAGCAGGAGTTGGACCTCTCTCCTCTGAGGAAACACCTGGCCCTTGGTCCTCCTGCCAGAGGACTCTCTGGTGTCTGAGATAGAGAACCATGGAAGTTGACGTAGTCCCCGCCATCTCCCCTCTCTCCCCCTTCAACACTGGCCCTGTTTCTTCTCTCTCCCTGGGTCCTTAGTCCAACCTCCATCAGACAGGAGTCCTCAGAAGGGGAGGAATCATCCGGGATGTCCACAATCTCTGACATCAACAAAGACCCACTGTCCATGGAAACTAGTAAAAATAAAAATTTAATAATTTTGTTATAGAGACTAAATCTATCCTTGGTATTTAAATGTGCACTATATAGGGTGATAGATAGTTCTTTCAACTTAAAGAAATAGAAAACAATAGGTTCTCACCTTCTCCACTGAAAGCAGTAGAAGTTCCTCTCTCTCCAGACAGCTCAGTGCCATGGGGGTCAAACATTGTTGCCTTGACAATCACAAAAGACAGCATTATCACCAGGTATCAGGTACAGCACCCGTAACAAACACACACTGATCACAGGTATGTGAACCTGCTCACCTGGCTGACTGCTCTCTGCCCCATCACAGCTTCATAAGGAGGGGGGCAGTCAGTGGGGTACAGGGGAACAGGACTCTCCATCGAGCCATTATAGGTAATGCTAGACATTAACACAAAAACAATAAACAATCAGCCCAATGTGATTGCGTTCTGTTATGGTGCTGATATATATGAATGCCAGTTTCACTTTGGGCAGCAGGCCTACCTCTGAGCATCTGTCTCAGAGCTGCATGTGTACTCAGGAGGATAGTATGGGGGTGGAGGGATGGGTGGGACAAACTCCTCAAAGTCCATGATGTTGGTTAGGAAGGCATCCTGAGGAGTGGTGCATTCTGGGTTGACTGAACGAGAACGATGTGGGGCCAGCTAAGCAGTGAGAGTGGGAAACACGTTTTTACATTACAGAACAAATAGAGCTATAGGCTATAACTTTGATTATGAGGTGTTATACAAGGTGTTTTTCTAATGTAACGTCTAATCCCCCGAGGGAGCTGATTCGCAGAGCACATACTTTAAAGAAACACGTAAATCTAAAATGTGCTGTGTCTCACCAGGTGCACAAGGTCCAGGGAGAAAATGTGGATACTGCAGGTCACAGTGGACAGAGTACAGATGATGGTGGAGAGAATACTGAGACCACAAGCGCTGAACAAAAGGTCCTACCAAGAAATGTGTTCAGACAAATTACAATCTTACAGCCCATTGGTATTTATTTGCATTGTAGTCGTAGAAAAATGGAGTCTTGAGTAAAGACACCATAAATCCCACCCACCTTCAGCTGATGTCTGAGTGAGTGACAGTCAGCATTCAAGTAGAGGACCAGGGTCTCCTCCTCATTGATGGAGCAGGATTGAGTTGGCGCGCAACACACACACAGACCATTCTCCACCTACACACATTCCCATACAGAGAGAACACGTGTGAAGTACTAAAAACATATCCTCCAACCTAAAACTATTCCTGACACATTCCCCTGTGCATCTGGCTCGAAGGGCATTTCAACACGAGGCAGAATACACTTGCAAAATGTTGTGTACCTGGCAGGTGATCATAGACTTGACCATCTGTGCATTCTGACAGGAAAGCATAGAGCCAGCCAGACTGAGGATCACACAAACTGCAGACAGCAGCATGAACAGTGACACCTGTGGAGGAGCGCAGAGTCAAGGTTTGGTTTAGTACAAGGTGTTAAACTTGGGCCCACTTTGATGCTTAGACTCCTGCTGTTTCCAAGGTCAAGAACAAACTCTTTCAAGCCAAGACAATGCTCAATGCTACAATTAAAAATTCAAACATGTAGATTTCTCCATCTGCGTTAGCTTCTAGAGTTGTTCAATAGCACAAGGTTTGACACATATAGCTTAAATACTGGAAATATACATACCACCAATGTCAAAGGTCTCCTCCATGAAATTATTCCAACTATTCCAGATGCCACCACCTATATACAGATATTAGAGTCACATTAGAAAACACACTTTTTAGGATCTCTTGTTTGATACTTAATGCTTTGCACTTACAAAGAACCCGGCCCAAAATGGACACGACTGCCTCACGCGGGCTGAAGAAGTGAAGGCCATGCTGGTGAAAGAGAAGGCCAGGACCATGGCCCCCAGACCCAGGTGGCACAGTCCCAGGTACAGGAGCAGACGTGCACCACCGGGCCCCCGGCCTGACAGGCCCCTGCGGCTGTCCGACCACCCTCGTGACCCCGAGGCTGAAGCCACGCTGCTGGAGTCTGACGGTGAAGGCATGTTAGGCTTATCCGTTTGTGATCTACTCTAGGTCTATAAAACAAAGTCCAGTCGTACAGGTAGAAGCACAGGAGAGTAAAACAGGGAAAGACATAAATGCTGGCATCAGAGCTCCACTTTGTCACAATTATGCACCAAGCTCGCCACTGGCAGGTGCCATAGGTGCTGAGCAATGCCCTGTGGTGTACACTACAGTCCAATCAGTGAGTCCAAGAACTCTGTCAGCAGAAAGTTGAGAAATGAGCAGCCACTACACACTCACAGCCACCGTACGCTCCTCGTTTGACATTTCAGCCATGATACTGAGATAGCTTCAGTCAGTACACTGTCTCTTCCATCCAGTGCCGTTTAAAGGCTACTATAGCTGATAGGGAACAGTCTATACTATCCCCAGTCATATACTCAAGCACACAAATGAGACTAGTTTTTTGTTACAATATTGTAGAACTCATTTGCTTTTTGTTTTTTCCTCCTTTCCATCTGCCTACCACTTTTCCCTCTTCTAGCCCGTGGCATTGCGGTAACTGGAGACCCGAGCAGGCCGCAAATTCTCAAGCATCCCAAGAAAGCAGCTGATCTCTCGTTGTTTCATCCCCCGCGGCGATGACATGACCCGGTTAGTCCGCTCAGGAGGTGCACAGTCCGAACATGCGCGCTCCGCTCCCACGACCTTAAGTTAGGTCCTCATCCAAAGGAAGAGAGAGATCAAAGCCCCAAGATCACATCGGTTTCTTCGGGTAGCGACACTAATTACCTCGACAAGAAGAGGAAATAAATATGTCCACAGATTTTCAAACTGAACCAGAAATAACATTTAGGTTGGATTCTTTCTTCGATCTTTGATAACTCCACCACAGGGTTTTTGCTGTGGTCCACACGCACCTAGGCCCCCCTCTTCCTCCTCCTCCTCCTCCTCCTCCTCCTCCGCCGCCGCTCTCTCCTCCCTGCAGTCACGCGGGCATCGCGTTCAGACCGTGTGTTTGTGTCTGTGTGTGTGTATCCAGGACGTTTACCTCACTGCCTCCCACCAGACGTCATACGAACATAACAACATAGCCTGCACCCTACAACCGAGCAACATTCTTATGCCAAACTAAATGTATTTCTATTTCCTGTCTTTGCTTGTCCCTCCCTCTGATATCCTCACGTCTTTCCTCTGTTCTTCAACCGAGCTCTGATACCGGGAGAGCAAGGGATCGTGTTTGCAAACCAAAACCCTGCGTGATGACAAGGCACGCAGAACGTGTAGGCAAGATGCGGCAGAGCGCGCGCACACCGCCGTGGTGCTGATGTTGGGAAGGAGGGGCGGTTGCTTAGCGACAGGCTCCAGCTTCTGCTGCTGCAGCGTGTTAGGATAGTAGTTAAAAAGAAGGCTTCTATCAGAACAGGCGCCTTGTTTAACCCAGAAATTACCTACAATTTGTTAACACTTTATTCATAGTCGGTAATTACTGGTGGTATTGCTGGGTAATAATTCACAGTGCATTAGAGATTGTATTTTGGGCTCCCTTCTCATCTACTGTCTGACTGCTGACCTTCAGGAGATCCAGGTTTTTGGATTACTGTGATCCTTTATTAATAGTGGATGCATATTTATAGATGACTGATCTTTTGCAGATGCTTTACGATAAACTGAGAAGACCATCCCCACATACCAGGAACAGTATCTGTCAGTTGATCATATAGTTGTCTTTTTTGCAGTGTTGGGCTACATAAATAAAATGAACTTTCAATAAATCTAAAACAATAAACACAAAATCAACAGGAGCGATGTATGTACGGTTTTACATTTTATTTTAGCAAGCGGCTGGTGTGTGAACTACATACAAAGTCTTGTGGCAAGTCTAACAAGAAAAAATGTGAAAACAAATAGCAAGAAAGACAAGCAAATGAAATATAGGAAATACAGTGTATCTGTGCAGGAGATAAGTACCTGTTTGAACCTCCTTGAACAAGGTGAAGTGATGTCTGATGTAAATAATGTAGGTCTGTGTTTAGCACAACTTTCACCAGGCACTTCAGATAAAAGGCAAGATTCACTAAATCAATCAAATCAAAATAAGGGAAATAGCAGCGCTGCTTCTTCCCAGGCTCTCACATCCTGTCTATTCACTTGCTGTATCCTACTATCATCTGCCCACTCATCTTCTCATATTGCACCTACCTCTCTTTTCTTATCTAACACATTCTCGATCCATTCACCTATCATACGCAACTTGCTTCCAACCAGCATTTGTTTCAGGCCCAATCATGATACACATGTTTAATTCATTAACACAAAGTGCTTGTTTTTAATGTCTCATAGGATGTAACAAGGAAATGTATATGTTATAGACTCTGGGTGTTTAACATTAATGCACTCAGTCTGTTTATTGCAAATATAATTCTGTACACCACTGAAATCATTTGGATTGAAAGAGTGAACTTACAAAGTGCTAACCAAAGTCCAACACCAATATTTAATCCCTATCACAGAATCTGTGAGATACATTTAGGCCCATGAATTGAGTGAGAAATGTTTTGCAGAAAAGCTTATTGCCTCTACTGCATGTGTTCACACCTAAGAAATAACTGGAATGGATAATCAAATTCATTAAGCTGAAGTGAAACGTTCCTCACACAGAGCTACCCAGTCCAGATACGATTGTTTTAAACATAGCTTAAGTTGTTTTATTAAAATTGAATAATGCTGTTTTTGGGTTCCTAATAGTGATAATCATACAGGGTGGAACTAGTACTAAACACGGGGGTAATGCAATTATGTTCAATGTGAAATACAGGAACTATCTCAAAGGTCAATCAAACATGTTTTTCTTGGGGAACAATGTATACCAACTATGTAAAACAAATCCATACTTTAGTGCCTGTATGTCATGTGCTTGCTGATGGAACCCACCAGATGGAGACAGACAACACGTTGTGCCATATTTCTCCCCAGTAATACTGATGCATTCTTGTGTCGATAACTGGCATCATGTCTAGAGAAGAACACACTTGGAGGATTTTTTCTCTGCACTGCTGGTGATTTTCAGCTCTCGACCTGTGGGGCCCTATTAAACAAATAAACAGAGATGGGATAAGGAATTAGTATTATGTAGTAGTAGTATGACATAAACCAAGACTTTTGTATAATTTGGTGAGAGAGGTCTATTCTGACTCACTGGTTTCCTGCTGCTCCTCTGTAGTATGTCACGTGCCAATGCCAGAAAAGACTGAATTACATACAGAAGATAAAAAGAGACAGAAATAATGTAATTGTGAAGTTGTCCCTCGAAGGTTTTGTAGTATGTAAACACAACTATCAGAACAAAACAAGCTAATACGCTGATGTTTATTGAAGTATAAAAACTAGTCAGTGGTTTTCCTCCAACTCACCTCCTCAACGTTAATGCTGGACTTTGCACTGGTTTCAAAGAATCTGATGCCATGATCTTTGGCCAGCTGTCAACAACAGACAGAGAACTGGTTATTGTGGTTATCGTAGGCCAGGATATGGGTAATAAGTACTTCCTGGTCCTTATCTAAAGTAAGACAGTACTTAAAAAAACATCAGCACACTCAGTACCTTCAGCAAATAGTCACACCCTCTCAAATTTAAAAGTAAGTAATGTATACAACCTAATCTCATCTTTCATTTGATCAGTTGTACACTATTTGTTCACACTAGCAGCACACTGAATAATCTCTCTAACACTACTGTTACATCCTTACGTCCAAAATCAAAATAATACAATAATTAACAGGCTTTGGTTTCTTTTGAGGGTCATTTCACCTTTTCTCCTGTCTCCTTCGAAACTTTCCGTTTGGCCTCAATGTCGCATTTATTCCCTAGCAGCATCTGACTGACTCCAGCTGATGCATTCTGGGAAACAGGAAATTCCATTAATTGATTATGGTGAGTTAAGTTCGGGCATACTTAGGTAAGAGTGTTAGTTTAACAGCAGACAAAAATACAGAGGTTAAACAGATGTCTGAACTGTACATCCAGAATGAGGGGCACACATAATATAAAACGACAGTAGCATTTTTACCACCATAAACTATGCAATTTACTTTGCGTTCGCATTGCTTCATTTCATAGAAACTAATATTTTGAAAACAGACTCTGATGAAGGCCACGAGCCAAATCCCAATGGTTTAATTCCAACATAATTTTGATATTTTATGTAGTTATACTTTAAAATGTATTTTATCTTATATATCCCTTTGTCTGTGATAAATGAAAAGGAAACCTAAAACACTAAATTGGTCACATAAACGTTTTAAGTACTCTGCAGTTCTAAAAACAGTTTTAAACACATTTGTGCTTAAAGGATTAGCTCATTTTTCACAGCTTTGTCTTTAGAAACTTAACATCATAGAGTCAGGGAGGTACTGGAGCACATCCCTGCTGCCATTGGGCAAGAGACAGTGAACAAGACAGAGACAGACAATCATTCAAACCTATGGGCAACTCAGAGTCACCAGTGAACCTAAATGTTTATGTTTGGGCTGTGAAGGATGCTGGGATCCTCGGTGCTAATCTTTAAGTAAAACGAACTGAAGGAGGAGGAACTGACTTTCCTGTAAATTCACCAGTTGTGAAATGTGAAATGACTCTATTGCACAATAGCTTGGTTCTTGTAGTAAATCAAGGCCCAAACTCATGGTTAATAGGGATTCATCTGACTAAGCACTATCTTAATCTCTCCTGGTTATTCTGCCATGGCTGAGTGGAAACAGTCTCACTTCTTTGATGCTCTTCATCCAGTTCTGAATGTTCTCAAAGGACTTCTCGTCTGTGATGTCATACACCAGGATGATGCCCTGACATGCAGAGAAAGAGGGGCCAGATAGACAGAGAGACGTTTAGGAGTCAGTCAACAAGATGGAGCAAACACAAAGCGGCGGTGATGTGTGTTCTGCCTCACCATGGCTCCTCTGTAGTAGGCTGTTGTAATGGTCTTGAACCGCTCCTGTCCTGCTGTGTCCCTGCACGAGACGCACACATTTCTCACAAAGACTTTTAAAAACACACCAGTGAAAAGTAAATAGATGCACTACAATGCACTTATTGTGCCTTTTTCAACTGAGTATCTGCCTTATGTGACATGACATGCCCTCTGTGGTCCATGTGTGATGGAGACTCAGACAATAAACCCTGTCATAAAGCCCTGATTGGGAGAATGGGAGGGAGGTTCCTCTTTGCTCTCCGGGAAATAAGACAGCAGCACCAGGCAGAAAACAGAAACTCAACTCAGCCTTTGCTAAAAACAAACAAGGCATCTCCAGACTAGAAACAAACTGCCATCTCTTACCATACTTGTAGTTTCACTTTCTTCCCATCCACTTCAATAGTTTTCACTTTAAAGTCGATGCCTGAGAGACAACAAGAGAAGAAAAAAAGAGGGAGGGGATAGGAGGAGGGGGGCGGAGAATGAGTTAAATACCTCAGATATGAACTAGAAACACACCCACTCAACAGGCGCACACACACACACACACACACACACACACATTGCAGACTATATAGGTCACCCTCACACGGGTGAAGACTGATTCATGGTCATTTCCCCTGCCATTCTGACCCCACTGTGCCCCCCCATCCCTGGCACATAATGGAAAGATATTCAGGCCTGTTACTTAAGGTTTTCCTGCCGGACAGACAAGCTGACAGACAAACAGACGGTTAGGGGAAAAGGAGGGGGGCGTCCTGCGCAAAAACAAAACTAAACTGTGCACGCCTGAAAGCCAACCATTCTTCTGGGAGCGTAGAGATGGCAAAGGAGATAGGAATGAGGGTGGGTGGACCCTCTGAGATCCAAGATGTGAGGGAGAGATGGGGGAGAGGGTCGGGGAAAAGGCTGTGCACACATTCAGCCAGGAGAAACTAAATAAAAGTGATAGGAGACAGTGAGGAAAGTAAACGAAATGAGTGAACACGGGCTAGTCGAGACACGAATGCAGTCAGAGAAACCAGTTTGTACAGTGTGTCAGATTCATTTAGGTGAAGTTGAGTCAATGCAACTGGACGTCTTTCCTGTTAGGTCTGAACTTTCCACTGCTCCTTCAGTCCTCCAGAAGCAGTCCAGGTGCCGTGACTCAACTTCCAGACAGTGTTGTGCTTCAGTAGAAGAGTGAGATGTCCACAGAAGCATCCAGGAAACATTCCTCTCACTCATTTCCACGCTGCTGCAGACATAAGGTTACAGTGTGACAACATACCGATGGTAGAAATGTACGTGGAGTTGAAATTGTCCTCAGCAAAACGAATGATCAGACATGTTTTGCCCACCCCGCTGTCTCCGATGAGAAGCAGTTTGTAAAGAAAATCATACTTTTTCGCCATGGTTGGAGCTGCTCTTCAAAGGGGGAAATCCTGCATCGACTTTTGGCGTTTTTTCAGATTTCCTTTCTTGTGAATGACACTTTGAAAAAAAGTTGCTCCCTGTAACGAGTGTGTCCTCTTTTCTGTGTTTTTCCTCAAAGAGTTGTCACCGGTAGATTCTGATCGCCCTCGGCGCCTCTGTTCGGATAAAGAGTTAAACTCGGCTCCATCCAAAGTTTAACACACGCTCAGCGTCCAAACTATTCAAGATTCATCTTCTCGTCCTGCACGACTCAACAGGACTCCGTTTACAAACATGCCGGAGTGCCTACGTGTTTTTTTCTGTCTCCAGAAAAAACGCTGCCTCGGCCCAGACCTCAGATCAGATCCGCTGCCAGGCGGCGTCATGTGAGAGTGGTGGATGGGAAGTGGCCCGAGCTGCAGGCGCACACGGCGAACACTAGATGGCGACGTCGGACCAGAACAACCACGTAGAGCGACAATACTCGGAATAAATCACACTAAAATAAATACTGTGATATACAAGTAGCCCCCTTTCACTGCAGTCCTGTTCAGATTAAGCTCTCACAACTACATTTTATTTCCAATCTTTAAAAGGTGTGTGTGAAATAATTAAGTCTTTATTGCTGGCTTAACTATTTCTAGACAAATTAATTTCTTTTAATTAGCATTTGAAGGACAACTTAGGGTGAAGGTTAGATCTGTTACTATTGGGGAAACGCAAGTGGATAAACAATTAATTCACTGTATTAAAATGAAATAAACGAACTGGAAACTATTTAAAAGCTGCATGTGGTGTCGTGTGAATTGAAACATTAATGTAATTTCTATTTGTAGTCCACAGGAGGTTAGAATAATTAATATCTAACGGGTAAGTAAATGCACACGCACACTACACCCGAATAAATTACTAGAAATAAAAAAGACAGATTTTCTTCCTGGGGTCAGTCAGTAAACTATTTCCGGTGTGTGGATAGAGACTTTTTTATTCCGCTGACTGTCCAAACACGCAGACATGCCTGTGAGTAACACCACGGTTTTATCTGTTTTATATCTGCCATCACTTGTTAAAAGTGCGATCGACTGATAGGGCATCAAGGGTTTAATGTTTCTGCTGGAGTTAACGTTTGGCACTGTCGTGATTTAAGTGTAAAAATGTGAGAAACGGAGACAATGTGGCGAAACACGTGCAACGTTACGACGAAGCTGCTCAGTCGGTGCAAACTATCTCATGTCGGATTAAAAAAACAAGAGATTTTGTAAATTTAAAGTCTACTTCACGGATTTAGTTCGTTCAGTGGTTTCTTTTGTCGGTTTGATAAACGTGATAATTGGCTGCGATGCTTTTTAGCTGTGAGCACGTTTCTCTTCCTCTCAGTCACATGGTGGTTCCCTAAGAGAGAAAAACTCACCTTTTTCAAAAGATAGAACTAGTGAAATGTGGATGTCATCGCTGTGATTGATCTAACATAGAGATTAAGTTTGTTTCTCATAAATTTGGTTTTATATTCCAATATATGTAAGTGTTATATAAGAGCAGATCTCCACCTCTGCAGTGTCCCTTGGAAAGTGGGTTATATTTGACCAAACTCAAGATTCTTATGAATCTAAATAAGATTTAAGAGTCTATTTTTATTTATATTCTATATCTTATATACTTTATTCTGATATTTAGCTAAACGTCCTGATTTCATTTCAGCTCGCAAAGGATCTGTTGCACCCGACTCCTGAGGAGGAGAAGAGGCGACACAAGAAAAAACGTCTTGTTCAGAGTCCAAATTCATATTTTATGGATGTCAAATGTCCAGGTGAGTTTGTTTACGTGGCCTAAAAAGAACTCTGTCAGTGTATGTTCACGTCCACATGTACTGTGCTTAACTCCAATTATAAATCTTTACGATTCTTCGTGTAGGAGCTCAGTTGTTAATATTAGATGTAATTTTTGTCAACACATTGGCTCAATGAATAAAAAAAACTACACACAATATTAAGATTCTACTAATAAGTATTTTAAAATTGTAACGAATTTTTTCTTGCAAACATATCATTTTTATTACATAAGAACAACGTTAAATTATAAATAACTTATTAACTAAACACTTAATTATTTTTTGGTTCAATAAAATAATTATTGCAGCTTTCTAATTTTTTTTATTTGCCTTTATGTGTTGCCCTTTCATTGTTTCTGTAGTGATTGGGGTGTCAAATAAGGCATACAGTGACTCTTGTGGTTGTCGGTGAAATGAGCTAAAAGTGACTCCTTCACACCAACAGCTGCAAGGACAAACCCAAGAGAGCGTCTGATTATGAACTTATGGTGAAGTTTGTTTCACTGCGTCCCATTGAATGATCTGTGTGACTGTGCGGTTTGCAGGTTGCTACAAGATCACTACAGTGTTCAGTCACGCACAGACTGTAGTGCTGTGTGTCGGCTGTTCCACGGTCCTCTGCCAGCCCACGGGAGGGAAAGCTCGTCTGACAGAAGGTACGGGACACTGTTTCGTCTGGGTCAGTGGTGTAGTATAACTTCACTGTACATCTCTAACTTATACAAATAGATTTGCCTTTGTGTTGCCCTTTCATTGCGTTCTTCATGAACAGGGTGTCTACTAAGGCATACAGTGGATCTTGTGGTTCTGACAGAAATTCATCTTCACTGATGCTTTTCTACACACTCAACTGCAAGCACAAAAGCACGTTAATGTTCCTTGACACGTTTCAAGTCAGTAGGTTCAGGTGATTAGCTCGTCTTTTATTACTGATTAATTGGTTACATCACCAGGCAGAGTACACCGAGGAGGTGTGATACTGATGAATTGATAACGCTTAAGGTCAAGGTTTGTTTTTACACTCACTATCCAGCCCACTGCATCCTCTGCACTGCTGCCGTGGTAACCAAAGCTCCCTGGAGTTAAATGGGTGCAGCTTTTAACCCTTGGCACTGAAATCCCATTTGTTCAGAGGTGATTTTGTTTGTGAAAAGGTAGAAAGCTGTGTGAATTTTAGTTGCCTTACTAGTAGTTTTAGAGATGCGTTGGTATAACTTTCATGCCCTTACATTTCAAAACCTGACTATTTTGGGGTTTGAAAAACATTTTTATGGTACACTATTATTTTAAATGTAACGCAAACAAAAAAGTTCTATTTCAGAGCGTTCTATTAATTTAATAATTTCCCCATCGCTCCACAGGATGCTCATTCAGGAGGAAACAGCACTAGTTTGACCGGGTGTGGTTGAACAGAAGGAGATGGACGACTTGTAACAGTCGTGGAGCTGATGCAGCAAACCAGGACTGGAGGGCAGGAATGCAAATGATGTAATAATTCCTTCTACAGAATATGCACAGGAATGCCTTGAATAGACTCCACAACCACCACACATCTAATTTTCCTCTATTAATAAACTTAAGGATGTGTTTTGGTAAAATCTTGCATGCTTGTGATCCAGTTTTATCTTGAAAAAAATTGCGCTTCAGCTCAGGATCATTCAGAAAAAACAGCTGGTAAAGAGCAGGGGAGTTGACACAAGTGTGGCTTAAACGGTTTCATGTGTTTTGCTTAATTTCACCCTTCAATGACTAAAGACAAACATTTGCAGAAAGACAAGGATATGGCAAACCCTGCAGAGCGAGTTCTAGGAAAGGAGACGCTTTGAATGCAAGACAAGTTTTACTGTGTAAAATCAGCACTCTACATTTTTGTTTTAGGCTCATAATAAATTCAGATATTAATACATATGCATTTGTAAGTCAACACCACAGTCTGTTTTATTTAGGATAGACGGTGTCCACTGCACAGGGCACACGCTCTGAACAAGTGTTGATTCAGGGAAAGTCATCGCTGGCTCTGCTTCTGTTTCCTGCCTCTTGCGAAACAAAGTACACAGTGATGTGATGACACTTAACATTGTAGTCATGAATTTATGTGTGCTTGCAGGCTTCCTGAGAAACTGATAAATTTGGAATGAATCTTTGTGAAGAGGGAAGAGTTGGGTTTATCTAGAGGAATCAAAAGATTTGTGGCCTACAATTTGCACAGTCTGTGTGACCGCATATAGTTGTACACAAAGACGCATTAAATCGGAGGGTTTTCGATTATAATTTTGTTGCTATAGTGACACTTGTCGTGTCTTGCTTGTGTATTGGCACGGCTTTCAAATAAAATCATGGGAAATGTGATTCTGTGTGCCTCCAAGTTACTGAATGACTAAGACAGAATAAAAAATACATTTTTCACTCTGCACTTTTAACAGATTTAGCTAAAAGCTGATTTGCTCCACATCGTCCCTTGATGCCGTGTTTTCAGGGATTAGCAGTTACATACTTACTAGAATTCTCTCATCTCACAATCATAATCTTCGTAATATAATTAATCACATTTACACTATAAGCCAAGTAGTAACTGAATTAATAGACAACAGTGCATTAAGAGCAATCACCACAATGAGAAGTCATTCTGGACCCAGTGTTGACTTCTTGCCTGTTGGTACTGTAAGCAGATAATTACAGTAGTGTGAGCAACTCCAAATCTGACCTGTAGCTCTCAGTAATGTCACAGGCTGCCTGCTGGATGTAATGACAGAAGCAAAGTGGAGATTATGTCTAAACCCTGCCTGCCAAGGTGAAGACACCGTATTGTAGAGAGGTTCTCTCTGTCGGGGAATAAAGTCAGTCATATGACATCAGTGCTATGATCAAGTGTGTATTTTTAAAGCAGATTGTCTAGAAACATCACAACACTCTAACCCCCACAACATCACATGACTTGTGATATGTGCACTACTTGCAATATTTTATTAATTTATTCAAGTAGTATTAATCACCCATTATTGACATATTACTCAGAACAAATGTTCTTAATGTAAATACAAAGCTTCATCTCACCCATATTATCACTAGTTAAATTCAGTCCTTTGTTGCTTGTCATATACCTCTCTCTCATCACTTGTTTCCAGTCTCTACACTGTAATCTAGTCAGTTTTGTATAAAAAATCAAGCAAAATGTGGAAAAGTCAAGCGCAAGGAAATCTATTGGTCATTAAATAAGTCCTGTATAAAAACTGTGTAGGGTTGAGTGTGGCACACCTTGACAAATGACAGCGAGAACAAGAGCACATCTTTGGTGGCCATCACAATAAGCTTAGCTCTGGGCTGAGAGCCAGTTGGGGACAGAGCTGGCCAAAGCAATCGAACACCTTCAGGTATGACAGCAAACCACGACCCTGCTCAGCCAGCCAAAAGTAAAGGTGCACTTTGTAGTTACAGTGAAACCACTGTAACCATTTTCAGCCCTAACTGTGAAATATTAAGTTGTAGGTAGGTGGTGCTACAGTTCAACACTTCCCCTTTGAAAAGGTGAATGAAGCAGATATACAGGTCCTTCTAAAAAAAATAGCATATTGTGATAAAGCGGCCTGGTAGCTCAATGGGTTAAGTGTCAGACTGGAATGTAGGAGGTCGCAGGTTCGAATCCCGCCTGACTCCTAGTCCATCCCCTACCAGGTGTGTCCCTGAGCCAGACACACAGCGCTAGCTCCATGTAAGTCGCTTTGG
>JAUMHF010000008.1:8819901-8860222 GCA_032359275.1 Microctenopoma steveboyesi
CTGAACTACTTCAGTTGTGTGTAATGAATCTAAAATATATGACAGTCTAATGTTTATCAGTACATTACAGAAAATAACGAACTTTATCACAATATGCTAATTTTTTGAGAAGGACCTGTACTAAGAACAACAGGGAGAGGAAAGGTAGTTGATATTCTCTGATCCTTGCTTGCTTTCGTTTATTGGTAAAACGTGAGGTGTGTGTTTGCACAAACTACTGACCCGTTTTTTTCAGTATTTTAGGTTGGAACAGAGTTAGGGTGCTTGGTTGAACATTTATTCTACTGGTAGAAGGCCAGTGGATGTTTCCACGTCTTAAGGCTGATCCAAAACACCCTATTGACCAGGAGTATTTGATTTGCAGTGCAGCCTCTGGGCAGAGATGGATAAAGAGTGTAGAGATTGAGGGCGGTGTTGTTGGGGTTACTGGCACTAAAAGTTCAGACACCAACAAATGACTGCGAATGCCAGGTCATCTCTGAGTGGGAGGTAGAGAGGAATATGTGACTGGAGCATCGATTGCAAGGGGCAGAAAGATAATTCTGAGACATGGCCAGATGAGTTTTTATAATATTGATCTGAGCAGTTTGCATTCACAACCCAGCTTTAAATCTGGCAAGACAAACAATGTAGAATGAAAAAGAAAGAAGAATGTGGAGAAAAGCAGAAAGGAGAACCAAAAGTTTGTAGAAATTTAAAGAGGATGCAGGAAGGGGTGGACACCTTTTGTTCAAAATCAATTGTTGTGAGCATATTTTAGATAAAATCCTCACAAGTATATATAGAGTTTTTGGGGTTAAGACTAGGTTTATGGTTAGAATCAGGTTGAGGTTAGGCTTAGGTATTTAATTTTGAAGGTAAGAGCAAGATGCTAAGAAATGCATTATGTTAATTGAGCATAGAAAAGTGAGACAGGGTTGTGTGTTTGTGTGTAGGAATGTGAAACTAATGTCCAAGGTTGTCACAGAAGAGCACCCTATGACAAAGGGAACACAGGCTGACTTGGCCCTCCCACGCTGCACAGTGATGAAACACTGAACTGCAACAGAAGTTACATAAACACACACACAAACAGCATTAGCTTGTTTCTCCTTCGCAAAGGCCAGGGTCATTACACATCATTAGCGCCCAACGCACAATTAACTGAACTGAACGGTGACGAGCAGGGTCTGGCTGACCCTACACATCTCCATGGCAACGACCTCCAGCGAAGACGAACCAGTGTCTAGTCCGCTTGGCAGCACCCTCCGGGAGTCCACGGTGACAAGCCATGTCCTGTCACACACTGACACAGAGCGTGGTGCACAGGGCAGATGGCATCTCTGGTACAAGGCAACAACACACGGTCGTCGTGACAAGCAGACTCTTGGTTTCTGGGTAAAATGTATCTTCCAATGCTAGAATTCCCTGTACCTTTGACCAAAACCTTACCTTATTTATCCACAGGTAAAGGTAGTGATGGAGTGTCCTGACCCAAAGGGACCACCAACAGGTGCTTGTGGTTAAAAACTTTAAACTTGTGTCTATATGCCAAACACAAAAACACACACACAAACACATGTCTGTACAAAAAACATCTAAAAAGCCGTAAACAGAACATACAAAAGCAGGAAAACAAGCTGTGCAGTGGCTCTCCAGGACTGGTTGGTGGTTCAAATGTTAAAATATTGTAGAGTATTTTGATTGTCAAAAAACAATTTGCAGCACACTCACAGTTTGAGTGCTTCAGTGATGACATTGGTAACGCTGGATGCTGTGTAGCACAATAGGCAGCATTTCATTATCTGTCCCTTCTTGTGAATCTGTATGAAAATCTAAAGTAAGACACTGAGGGACAAACAAAAAATCATACTTTGGTTGGACATGTAGGCACGGGGCGATAAATATGATGAAATATGAGTGTAAGAGTGAGTGCCTCATGAGTTACGGTGAGTTCAGTCTGCTGCATTCCTGTCACAGAGGCAGGCAGAGTAGTGGCCCCTGAGCTCCACAGTCAAAGTTGATAAATTAGTAAACATGAGCTTAAAGCAACACACACACACACACATTAGGGCTATGAGCACATTTTACATGTATATACATACATGTGCACACACATACACACACTGGGAAATTAGCAGAAATAAGGGTCACACTGTGATGGATGTTATCCCTGAATGGCCGGGAGCATTAAAAGCCTAGCGATCTGGCAAAAACAATCTGTCATGTCAGTTTGTCACAGCTTGAAATTAATCATTCCTGTGTCTGTGATCATTTCTTGCATTAATTATTCTGACCATGCAGCTAAAATAGTCGCACGCTGTGAGTGTGTCTGCCAGCACAATGTGTGAAAGGACATTTAGGGAAATGAAGAGGCGTTTTGAGGGATCACTGAGAAATAAGTGTGGCTGTCAAACTGCACCACCTTCTGGTCACACCCTCCACAGCTCTTAAAGTAAACATCACTGAGAAGAGAAAAGACTAAATGAGGGTGAAGATGAATAAATAAATCAGTTAATTACCGGACGTAAAGACATAAAGGTATCAAAATATGTGTTTATTATTTAACATGTAGGGAACAAAAAGGTAGAAGAAGAAAATGAGCTGGAAGGATAAAACATGGCGGCAGACACAAGATGTAAACACAGGCTGTTACAAAAACTAAGAATATTTGAGCACACTTCTTTAGGCTAGCTGTTACTGGGGGGGGGGCAGATAATATGCTAAGACTGTTGTCAATAGTTTGCATTGCAGACAGACTCAGAAAATACACACAGGCAACAAATAGATTATTTCCCAAATGGAAGGTTCTGCAGTCTGAACATTATAGTTTCACAAAAAACTAAAGTAAATAAATTCTGTATTGGAGTATAGATGTATAAACAATATGTTTTTGACTATTGCACAAGACATAATTCTTCAAATGTGAGTTATCAAGCTGAATGACTGTGTTATACTGTGCGAGTACAGTATGTAGGGATGATAACATTTTCCATTTAGCTTGATTCATTCATTTATTCACCCATTGATTCTGTTTGTCCTCTGAGGAGCAAAATACATAGATCCTAGATAGATAATCTATCTGTGCACACACTTTGTTCAAAGAGAGGGAGCACACTGACAAGGGGCAAATTTGCAGTCTCCCATCTACCTGACCTACATTTTTCTGAAAAGTGAAAAATCCAGAGCCAGAGCAGCACAGAGAGTCACACACATGCCAGGAAAACACAAAAACCCTCCACAAAAATGCAGAAGGACCAACACTATTTTCTCTATTGATTTGTGTTTATCAGGCATCAAGTATACTTTTAATTGTGTAATTATAGTTCTAAAGACTGCACACACTACAATAAACTGTATTAAGGGATCATTTGATCATTGTGATCATTCTAAAAATAATGCAAAAAGTACAAAATTAACCCACCATTTAAACCAAACTGCCACTGTTGCCATCAATGGCACTTCAGTTCACAAAAACAAACCTCCAGGGACTTAGAGTCAAATTTTTTAATAAGCCTCAAAATCAATTTGAAATGAATGTCCAATTTGTAATATACTCCAGCCTTTTCCTGCTGGAATCACCCAATTAACAGCTTTCTCTGAGCTCATTAAAAATAAACAGTCGTGTGAAGAACACGCTGATTGCTAATCAACAGTTTCACAAATGCATTTATGTGTTGTTCTTGTGATTCCCTTTGCTCGGCATCCTCTCCCATTTGCAAGGAAGCTCCCTTTTGATGCAGACAGATGGTTGCTATGGGAACCAACATCACTTTACAGACAAGTGGCTGGGGATAGATGGAAAGAAGCTGGTGTGAGGGAAGCAGGTAAAAGCACAGAGAATATGAAATTTTAATATAATCCTGTAGGTGTGTGTGTGTGTGTGCTTGTATGTACACATGCTTCAGTGTACCTGTTACGTGTTTCAACAGAGGAAATTCCCATATTTGTGAGGGGCTGGGGCCGAAGCAGGGTTTAGGGCTGAACGTCAGAGGTGTAGGAGAGACAGAGATGAAGACCAGGGAATTACTGACCATTTTCTCCTTTAATTGCTGAATGTTCAAAGCCAGACGTATGACAAATAACCTCTACCAGATAAACACACATGCACAAAGTTAATATAATAAAACCCAGGATAAAAGTGTCATGAAACAACCGTAGAGCTGAGAGCGATGGTGCTAGAAATAGCTCATTTGACTTGAACCACATTTGAGAGTCCCACCTGCATAGAAGGAGCCAGATGAGGAAAACCGCTGGTTGCCACTCCTGGCATCTAATTGGCTCACTTGTCTCCACCTTTTGCTTTCCCACATCCATGACTCGGGACATGTATATACACCCAGTGTGGTGCACACTGACAGAAGCCACTGCATCAAAGGAAAAGACCTATAAAGAAACAGTGAAGAAAGTATAAACTGGGAATTCAACTTATAAAAGGCACCGGGGATTGGTTGTGATGTGGTATGTATATGACTTACGGTTAGCCGAGTTATGTCACTGGACGAGGCAACAGGAGTAATCCTGTCAGGAGAGGAAGCACAGCACAGCTCCCCTGTGGCATTGTTAAAAACCCCATCGTCTTTTGCTTCATCTCAATTCAACTGAAGAGCCTGAAAAATAGGTCAATTAACAACCCCTGGTCTTCTACACATAGACAAACTGGTACACAGGCACGTCCCCTGTACAAAGCCTGAGGGGAGTGTGAGCTAACATTGTACAGGTCCAGTGCTGTGGTGATGGTGAGGGTACACCATGGACCCACTGCTTTCACACGCTCAGAAACCGGAACCATATTCAACAACAATACTGACTTCATACAGCTGATGCCAGGAAGCCACATTTTTCACACAATCATTTAAAAGAAAATGAATCAATTGAGTTGGGTGAAACCTTCAGGTCCCAGGAAACCATATGTGTAGCATATTAACCGTATCAGCTCTTCCTAGGAATGACCATCCCCTTTCATTTAACTGTCAAGATGGAAATATGCACAGTCCACATTACTATAAATTTCTCTGTGCTGCCAAACCATCCTAGGCCCTGGCAAAAAAAAAACAGACATAAAACATTTATGGATTTCTAAAAAGATAAGAGTACTGCAGTACAGTCAGGGTGTGTTAGATGTTAATGCCCAGGAAGCTGACTGAACAAAAACGCACAGGCATACATTTGAAAGCCTGTAACCTGATCTATTATAATACATTGCATTAATAATTTTGTCCTGTACTACTAATGGAATATCATCATTACTTCTATGACAAAGATCGCACTAATCCAATCAGGTCTCTAATGGACTATGTTAATGGAACAGAAAAGTCTGAAAGAATATGGCTCTAAAGTCCTAAACTATTTATTGTCTGCCTACACAGTGTATAGTTAACTGTAAATGAAAATGTCTACGTAGGTGGCTGTAAACAGAGGGGTTGGCAGAAAGTATATGAGGGGTGATGATGTGCTTTCACAACTACTTTGACAGCCAAATCAGGCAGAACTGAAAACTACACACAGTGCGAATGTAGTGGAAGATGCCAAAGTGTTGATGTTTATTCGTGGCTAAAAGTTTAGGCATTGAAACAAATTTCAAAAAGAAGTTCACAAGTTGTGATCAAGCACTGGAGGTACTGAAGTGACGTTGCTCTCCTCTTGCCACATATTCAGTCATCTCTCCAGCATTAATTGTGCAGCATGACCTGGCTAAAACGAAAACATCTATGAGAAAGTGTAAAAAGTCTAAATGTTACAGAGCAGGATCCTAAATGCAAACATGCAGTTTCATTGAAACTGTGGTCTGAGGGTTACTGTCGGAAACAGGTGAATAAAGGCAGCAATGAAAATAGCAGCAGGCAGGTACAAAAATATGGGGTCTGATTGTTTTGTTGTTGTTTGTGTGGGTTTTCCATGTTTTCACTCACCTATCGTAGGCTAGTCTGTTGAGGTTTAAACGCAGTGCAGCCCAGCTTATCTCACCATATTATTCTTCCTTTCATCATCTCCACGGCAACATCACTGTCAATCTTTGACAGCTCATAATGTTTCTCCCCCACTTCTACCTGCTCAGGCACACATACTGCACATTCACAAATAGAGACAAACATAACACAAATACAATCTTTGTAAATACAATATTATGTCTAATATCTGCCCAAAGAAATGCACACGCATGCAAACCTGCAAGTGTCAAGACCACAGGAAAGCTGTGATTGCAAACCAGGGTTATCCCACCAAATACTGATTTCTCCTAAGCTAAAACATGAGTAATGCGTTGTGTAAAAATAAATATGAACTTCGTTTTGTTTTGAAAACACTGGACCTTTTCTGCTATTTAGATATTTTGACCATTTTTCACTTTCTGCTAATAAATGCTGTAGGACGGTTTTTTCTGTATTTGTCAGTAGTATATAGAGCAAAAAACAAAAATGTTAATTTTACTCAAACATATACCTTTAAATAGCTAAATATTTTTTGAGTGGTCTCCTAATTTTTTCCGGAGTTGTACATATATATATGTCGCTCTGGTTACTAGGGAAACACCAGCATGGAGACAAAATTAACAGGAGTTCAGAGATCTCCCCTTCCTGTTGAACTTTGCATGGTTGGGTCGTCTGAAAGGTTTTACACTAAAGAAAAAACAAGGGTAAGGATGCAATAGTGTATGTGTTTGTGTACATTTCTATGGTGGCTCCTTTGTTATGCATGTGCTGTATCTTTTCAACAATGCTAAAGTATAAAGACACTAATCTCAGCACAAAGAGAAGTTAGAGATAAGAAATGTGGTTGCGATGGGAACTGTCTCCTGCAGACAGAACCTGGAGACATTCAGTCCAGTTGTTATGATGATGAGATAACAGCTGACAGGTACAGCACATCATCGTGGACCAGCACAGGCAGGTGATGTTGGTGGGATAATGGTGGCTGACCTCCATTACATATCTATCTGTCTTGTCTTCCACTGACAAAGCCACAAACACATACACAACCACAGAAACATACGAGCTATCTTCGCCAACACAGGAGAGCAGACATACAAGGTGTAATGATGCAGTTGGACTCCTTCTTGCTCAGGGACTTGGGATTCAGCAAAAATAACCGGGCTTAGAACAACTGCACAGGAAGGCAAGATGATCCGAATAGAAGAAAAAAATTGTGAAAATGACACGTTTGGACACTACAGTTCTTCAGGCCACTAGGAATCTGTTCCAAGAGTCACATCTGGGCAGTCAGGAGTATAAGAGTAACAACAAGGAAGTAAACATCAATATCTGATGCGCTAAGTGATTTAAATATATATATATATTTTAAATTGTGTTTATCCATGTAGTCACACTTTAGGCCACAAAGTTTTCCAATGCAAGTCCAAATCATTACGTTCCATTTTGTGTTTTATAGTAAATTACTTAAACTTAAAACAAAATTGCTTTGGTTAATGCACCTTATTTGCAAATATTAAACTGTATTATTTTGTTTCCTTGTTTTTAACAAGGTCTAATTAAATAGTAATTTGGGCATAATATGGTAATTATTAAAAAGATACCTGCATTTCTTTTAAATGCAATCTTTTAATCCTAAAAAACTTATTGGATTTCTGGAGATGGAGAGAGACAGAAGTAGGAGAGGGCAGAAGCAGAGGACAATGTTAAAAAACTTGGCTAGGACATTACCTTGGCCTCAAAATGAGAGAACACAATAATGAAAATACATAAAGACGGAGAGAGATGATGAAAGCTCTAGGGACTGAAGGGCCTGCCAGTAAATAACACAGATAACAAGCTCATCACATCTGGGTACGTGCTGTGGCCTGGGTAAAGCACTGCCTCAGGCGGTCTGGCTTTCACACCTCTGTGTACTTTGTTTTATTTCCATCCTGGACTGAACACTCAACAGCCTGAGCTTATATGTAACACCTGTTTGTTGTGACTACTGTGACTGCTTTCATGCGTCAATAAATTTACTTGAAAGGAAATTGTTCAATTTCAGAAGCTCGGACTCAGCTTGTCATCCATCAGTTAGAACACCTGAACATAAGGACGGTTCTTAGCACAGGTTTTTCTTTGGTTGTTGTGTTATAAGACATCAACTAGCTGAAGTCAGTGGTGCTTTTTCAGACAGTTGTGAACAGTGGCATGTTGTTGTGGTAAGTAGTTTCAGAATCCAACATTTACCGTCTCCAAAAATGTTTTATGATTACCAGAGCACCAGACAACGCACGTGAATGTTAGCTAGCATTTCAATCTACTTCTCGTCAGAAACATTTACGTCAGCAAGTCGCTGACGTTTTTGGTGCTCTCTTTAAATCCCGCGAGATGATAACCCCGCGAAATCAGCCGTAGATCGTCCACAGCGTTTTAACGTAATCTGGGAATTTCTGGATCCATGGAAACCTCACGGTGACCAAGGAACGAAAATATCCGCTACACCGGACAGTGAAATGTGTAGTAAAACTTTATTTTTTCATTACAAGCAGAGAATATCAAAATTATCTCCTTACATTGACAGATATGAGAAAATTAACCCATGAAATGATTAAAATAGTCTTATTTTTAAAACGCAGTAGAGTCGTGTGGAGACGCATAGAAATAAAAACGCAAATGTGCTTAATAATACACTTAATGAAAGATAGTCTATGTCTATGCTGTATTGAGTGAATTAAACAAGGAATGTTGAACCTTTATGGGGGATCGCACTAAAGCGACCTCCCTACCGACAAGCAAAGAAAGAAAAAACTATTAAATCAAATAAAAAATAAAAATACATTAACAGCAACACAGAAAACATGAAGCTGTAATGTTATAGATATATACTTTATTTATTCTCTCTGATAAAATAAAATTACAAAATAATTTCAACCTCAAACGGCACTTTCCTTGTTCAGGATTATTTAACGTATTGTTAATACATATATCATAATTATAATGACGAATGAGAATAATACTATAGTAATATTAGATATCAGCTATAACTGCGTTTAATTATAATGGTAGAAAAGACTAAGCAATACAAAGCTAAATTTCGTTAATAGCATACTGTACAATTAGTCCAAGCTTATGTAATTCAGTATTCCGGCCACAGCGTGTCGCTATAAGACAGTTTTCGATATTGTCTCCAAAGCAAGGATAGGCTTGTCTCTTTTCACACCATTATAATTCCTCTCAGATGTACCCCAGTCCCTCGTTCTGTTTTATTTCATGAACAGCTGTTCCTTCATGGCCATTTATCCTTTATAAGGTTTATCTGTGTTCCCTTGTGTTCATCTGCAGTCCACCTTGGTCTGTGAGGAGCAGTCCATATACACCACTGTAGTCCATGCCTGGATTATCACAGTTATTCCCCCAGAAATATTGTCAAGGTATCTGCAACGCCTCCTGCTATCTTTTGTCCCCTGTGACAGCAGCGTTCCCTGCTTCTTATTGAAGTCCATTTAAGAGAGAGCACTTTGGTTTTCGAGGTGTGTGCATGTCTGTGTGTACATGAGCGTGGGTGCCTGTTCCTGTGTCTGCGTGGCAGTTTAAGTGATTGAGCAAAGCGAGATGTTTGAGTGTATTTCTTTACACAGAATACATTCATGATAACAGTTGATGCTTTGGAAATGCAAGCTTGAAGAAGGATGGCAGTAGGTAGGGGCTTCTAGCCTTCCTGACGGGTCACACGCACAACCATTACCGGTGAAAAATATTAATCACATACCTTTACAACCACACAATTAAATCTGTGTTTTGTAAATTTTAAAAGAATCAATTCAATTACTAATGTAAAGTCAATATTTTTGTTATTCAAAAGCAAAAAGAATTGAAAGCAAAACAATAGACTCTCAGTTAACTGACTCCAGCACTGTTAGTAAAAGAAACACCACTTCATTCATTATTGATGGATATTTTCGATTGTTATTTTGGTACGCCTCAGGATAGACAGTTCTCCAGTAAATGTTTTAATAACAAAGGCTTGCTAAATGTGGAGCCAATACGTTTGTGCAAAGGTCTATGTTGTGGAGCCACTATTTCACATATAGTTGTAATTGGGTCTTCAAAATGAATCAACCACACTTAAATGCCAGTGCAATAAATGTATACAATTGACTTATTCTTCCAATACCCATCCCAGGTAAAAATGTATGCACTTCAAACTATCAACTGTCCATTATTGGAGATTTTCAGAAGATATGCTAACAGACGATCAACAAAATCAAACTCTCATTTCAGTAAAGCAACACTGTAAAATACTTAGTAACATCAGTTTAACCCAGCCAATGTATGCAGTAATAAAGTCCTGTTGTAGTTGCGTTATTGTTTCATCTGCTGCTGTCTTATTCATAACAAACACAAGTTATGATGACTAATGTCCCTTAGCATCAAGTCAACTTATTTCAGCTCCATGTGTAATTTGTGTAGTTCAGTGAGCAGCTACAATTCCCCCAACTGAGTGCATAAAATGCCACAACTATGCATCGCAAGTCTAAACTACTGCATTAGCTCACACCCACAAACGATAAGACTGGATAAACACTTTTGTTACAGTGTGTCTACATTGCTTGGCAGTGCTCTGTAAAGATTGACATTGCATTGAGTGCTTGGCAGTATAGGCTAGTGCATTTATTCGTTTGAGTGAGTGTAAATAGGGCCTGCTTTGTGAACGATTGCGTAATTATGGTTGTGCTGTGTTACCTTGTATTGCATGGATGATAAGTCAATATAATTTGTGTGCGCATGTATGTGGACGTTGCATGCCACTAGTGTTTTTTTGTTCCTTTTATTGTGGTCATATTGATTAAACCTTCTGTTAAAGGGATGCTCGTTAACACACAATTAGCATTCAGATAGAAAATACATCATAAGGATAAAAAGTCATGGTCATTAATTCCTGATGAAGAGAAAGAGAGATTGGGAATAAAAGGCCTTTTTAGTAATTGGAGTAGATTCCATTTAGGAGTTCTGAGTTCATATAATTATTCCTCGTTATGTCTCCTCCTCTCTCGTCCCCCCTCCTCGTCCTCTGTACCTCTATTTCTCACCCTCTTGACATCCTTCCTCCCCCTCACACCTTTTAGACTCTCCATTTTTCTTTTCCTTCGCTTGTCAAGGAAAGTGCCCCAAAGCCCCATCGTTCATTCTGAACTTCCATCTTAATCTCAAAAATTCCTCTCAAACTTTTTTCTACTGGTCATTCCCTCACAATGTGTTCATTTCAGAGGATCGCCCCATATTTCTCTCCTCCTTCCTTTCTGTTTACTCTGAAGTGAGAGGACTAGCACAACCCCCTTCTCTCTACCAGCGTCCTTTCCATATTTGTCCTCCTGTGGTCCTCAAAGCTGTTTTCAACAGCTAGAGGTGCAGGTATTGGGGTTGAGACTAGACTCCAGGCTTGCCTCTGGACTCAGCGGTGAGGGTGACAGAGGGGAGTCCAAGGCCAAAGTAGGAACCTGGGCTTGGGTTGGTGCTGGAGTTGTGACCTGGACTGGAGAAACTGAAGCGGAAGCAGTGGTTAAAGATGGTGCTGGAGACAGTGGGGCAACAGCACCTCCTGATCCTCCTCTACTACTACTAGTACTATCCCTTGCATCTCTCTCTCGGAGCAGGTGGACCAAGGCAGCGTGCTGAGCGCTGAGGGTAGCAGAGAGGTGGGCCGGGAGGGCGCTGAAGCCTGCTGTGAGCTGCTCCACCCGCTGCTCCAGGGACAGCATCTGACGCTCCAAGTCTTCACTGCGGTCATTGAGCTCCGACATGAGCTCATACATGACACTTTGCATCTATGTGGGAGAGGAGAGGAGAGGAGAGGAGAGGAGAGGAGAGGAGAGGAGAGGAGAGGAGAGGAGAGGAAATTGGGAGATGACTCAGTGCACACACGGTACTTTGAAGAAGGGAGACAGATTGCAAACACATAAACAGCATTATGAGGATTGCCTTATTAAAGCTTGTTTAAAATGATTTTGGACGGACTAAAGGGGTTAGAGACTAAAGAGGGCAAGTATGGGGCTTAAGAGAAGTGAGTATGACACTGAGGAAAAAGGAAAGAAAAAAAAGAAGCTGGAAAGAGGAAGACGCTGGAGGGAAGTCTCTATGTGGGCGTTCTAAGCTGTGAAGAAACAGAGAATAAGAGAGAGGAGAGAGAAAATCAAAGGAAGGCAGCAGAGTGTCCCTGCCATATACTGCCTGCCTTGTCCCGGCCCCTGTAACCATGGTAAACACACAAGTGGCCAATTGAGATGGATTCATTGAGATGGCATTATTGCAAAATATTTGGTGCTAAAGGAATTGCTACTTGGAAAGACACACACATACACACTTGCTCGATCTTTCTCTGTCTGTTACCGAAGTCTCTATCACAGTCTCTCTCTCTCTTTCACAATCACATAGACACACTCTGTGCATGCAGACACACACATGTGCACTCACGTTCACACTCAGACACCCACACAGTAACAGAAAAACATGAGCGCCCCCCTCCCTCCTCTCATTTCCTCCTCGCTCTCTCACTCAGTCATCCCTGTTTTAACACTTGTTCCGGTTGCTAGGCGATGCAATGCCACAGAAATGGGCAGGTCAGTGTGGAAGCAGAGGAATGTTGCTGAATATTTTTTTCGGGGGGAACAGCGTGTTAGGTATGTGTTACAAACCTGTAAGATAGGTACATGTGTGTGTCCCAAATCAATAGCACTCAGTGTGTGTTTGTCTCACCTTTGAGAGGTCCACTAGTGTGTTGGCCTGATCACTGAGTTTCCTCTGCTCCATTTTCACACTGCGTAATCTGCAAACACATTCACACAGATACACTCACAAAATACACAAATACACATACAAAGTTGAAACCCAGTAAACACACAGTGGTCGGTCCAGAGAGCTAATCTCTCCGGGTCGAGACAACAACGCTGTGAAGCGGTCACCTTGCTCAGTTCAGCATCATTTCTACCTGCAGAGTGTTGCTGGATTTGAACGAACAAACACAGCTAGCAACACAGTGTGTCCACAAAGCTGTCATTTTGTAATGCAGGAGAAAATACACACATACATTTAAATGAAATGTAAAAAGTTTGTTCAGAGGAGGACACCCTATGAGAAACTAGATAAAAAAAATAAAGCAATTAGATAAAGTAAAGTAAAACTGGCCTCCTCTATTGTAATTAAATGAAAACTGACATTATGCAATACATTACATTCTTAGATGAACTTGTCTCAATGTTATACTAAATGGTTTGAACCAGAAAATACTCAAATCCCATTTAAACCAAATGTGCATACACCTAATATTTCTATGTTACAGTTCAAATAGTCCTAGGTCTCCTGACTTTGGCCTTTGAAGGTACTTAATGTTCCCAAGTCTAGACGACATTATTCACGTAAAAAAAGCAATGTTGAGAAGTGATTTAATTTTTAGGCTAAACAGGACAACTGCACTCATTCTAATGTAGCTAAACAATGGTATGTGAGAGTAGGTTCATATCTATGTATTGGCATCAACAATGCTCTTCAGTACAGATGATATGATGATCAGAGTGTCTAATAGTACACAATGCACTGATTATCCAGCCCCATAACTGTATTTGCCTGGAGTGAACCTGCCCTTTAGCAGATAATGATTCATTTTGTGTGTGTGTGTGTGTGTGTGTGTAGGGACTCATGCACTTTATCTGATTACAAGTGTTGATTCAACCTGTGGGTGGATAGAAAGTACAGCTGATTTCAAAGGCTTTATCAGCTCAGCAGCACTGTTGCGTCCATGTGCTTGTGTGCACGATTGTGAGTGTGTGTACGTGTGAGGTGTGGTCTCACTGGTGTATGGCCTGGAGGAACTTCCGCTGGTGCTTGCGGACTCTGGAGTGGTCGATCTTCTTCATCAGCTTGGTGTGTTTGTAGATGAGCCAGGTCTCCCTCAGCACATTAGCTGCTGCATTCTTTATCTGCTCCCAGACAATAAACACATACACATACACGCATATTGTTAGCAACAGGTATCCCTTGACAACTGAAGCAGGCAACAGGTTTACCCATCCCTATTATCTATTTTCCTCCAGTCTCTTTGTCTACATGCAAAGAAAAAACTAAACCATCATTCTCCTCTTAGAAGCTGCCCTCATTCTCTCCATCTCACTCTACACACACCAGCTTACTTGCCAATGCTTTTCATGCACGCATAAACAGCTCTCTCCTTAGGGAGATTTGGCAATGAGAACCAACAGGAGACACACACACACACACACACACACACCTCTCCTCTCTCGGTCTGTCTATGTGCCACATCTTATCATTATGTCTTACTAACTCTAATATGCCACCTTGTCTTGGCTGGTTGAAAGTAATTTGGCAAAGTACCACCACAGTTTATTAAAACTACTGATTATTAATTTAATCATAACGACAACCAAAAGAAACAATACCACCATGACTCACTTCTCTTAAACTATTGCTAAAGACAAACAAGGCTTAATAGCTAGCAGAGTCAATGCACAATGGTATTTTTCTCAATTTTTACAGGTCAGATATCAGCTTAACGTGTTTTTAGTTTTTAGCATCTGAATGTGAGATTTCTGTGTAATATAATACAGATTTATGTCACTGTAGGCTTCAGGTTTATTCCTGGGACAAGTCATCATGATTCTGTGTATACCCATGTCTCCTGTATATCATGTACTGTATGTCTCTGCGGGTTTCTATGTAATTTCAACACAGGGGTCTGACACCGAGAGAAAAAAAAAAGCGGGTGGATACTATAGAGAAAGGAGAAGGGAGGGAGAATCTGTAAGGACATAAATTGAATGAGAGACTTCAAAGAGATGCGTAGCATTGAACAAAGAACAATTATAGCCCCGTCTGAGCAGTACAAAAGACCCCAGCAGCTTGGCTAATCAGCACCCATCCTCTGCAGTCAAGGGCTGCTCACACACATACACGCCTACACATGCAGACATACTGTACACACAGTATTGGCTGCAGATGAAGAGACCAGGAGGAATTGGGCTTTGCTGATGTGATTTCAGTGTCAAACAGGAAGTCAAACCATAAAAACATACTATGGATAATAAAAGTCCCCTCCATAAGAATGAATCACACAGCTAACTCTTCATAATACCAAACTTGTCATGTTATCAATCTTACTGACATACATTATACAAGCCTGTCCTACGGTTACTCTTTACATAGTTTGAGATTACATTTGTAACTAAATGTTGCCCATTATGTGTAAAAGATTAATCTTTTACTGTCTAAATTATAATTGTTTTATATAATTAAATACAGTTTTTCTACTTTGAATAATAGACCAGGTGACTGGAGAGCACTTTAATACTCCATACACCTATGGGCCCATCGGTAAATTGATACGTCAACTTCTATTTATCAGTTGATTAATCACTGCGCGCCGAGTTAAATATGATGAATGATGGCATTTTGTGTCTGTGCTTCACTGTGGAAGTTTACAGTCAAACATCCATCTGTCCAGCAGTGCAGAGAGGAAGCGTGTTACACTGCTTCAGGCCATTTAATTAGGCAGCGCTAAAGTTTCAGCCTTCATTTAAATAGTGGAAAACGCTCCACATGCAAACAGCGGATTACAACAGACTGTTTGTTTTTTACGATTAATTTCCTCCTCCACCTCCTTTATGGTCCTCTCTCCTCATGGGGATTCACGCAGAAATACGGTGACTCCATTTACAAAAAATAAAAGACTCAACATGAACCACTAAGAACGCTCCACAAGAAAAACCAAATGACAACAGCAGCAGCCATGCCTGGACCATATGGCGTGTACCTGAGTAACCATGTTGGTAACATATGGCGGGTTTGGGTCAAATATCTGTTCTGGTTGCTCCCCTACATGACACACCTTATGGTAGGTACAGTACATGTGAAATATGTTTAGGCAAGGGGTTCCCACATCTCAGCGTGCCGGGCGGTTGATGACATATTGTGAAGAACAAATCAATCAGTCCAAATAGCAATATTTGAAAGATGGCATTACAGATAATGCTACTATTATTCATAAAAAATAAGTAGCTTTTTTCAAATAAACATAGACTAAAATATACATAACATGGTATCGTAAAATAAACAATAAACATTGGGCTCTGACACCTAATTTGTCATTATGATTGAAAAAGAAAGAAAAATACTAACCCTTCCAACCCAGTGAGTCTTAATGACCTGTGCAATTAGTAATTAGTGTCTTTGATGCTAGAGATACCATCACGTTTTCAAGTAGAGTAGAAAACATAAACAAACAGGCCAATTACCTTGGAAACAACCTCCCTCCTCATCCATGTGCCAGGGTGACACGTGGCCTTACCTCCTCTGACCTTCCCCTCACAGACACGGTGACAACAGTCTTAAACACTAACTCTAAGAATGCACTCAGAGCAAACCAAGGAAAATCTTCAGAAATCTAGAGAATGATCCATTAAAGGGAGGAGGACACATCAGACTGTTGAAGGACATTATTTCTCGGTATCACAATATGTCAACACTAATAATGATCCACTTGGCTTGTATGTGAATTAAAAGGCTGCTGCATAAGAGGGGTTATTTTTACGGTATGGAGTCAAAGCTAGCATAAAAAAATCTTCTGGGGTTAGACTGCTCCCGTTTAAATGGTGTTGTAAACATTGGAAGGCACTGCAGCACCTCTCCCTTGGCCAGAGCCCAGAGTGCACTATGAATATTCAGAGAGGGTGAAGCTATATGCCACTGGGACTTTTAAGAATGGTCTGACTTAACTGATCGTCCAACGTGGAGGCAAAATACTCATTCAGAGTGCAAATTTATAGAAAGACTAACTTTGAACTACTTGCTTTGAACTTTACAACAGGATTTAAAAAGCTTTAAATAAAGGTACTGACCTCAGCAACAGTCAGCAGCCATATTCACCCAAGCAATGGGTTTATTTCTACAGTGAGTGGCATTTAATTGACATAGTACCGTCAAAAGGAAGGAGACACCACTCTATTCCACTGACTTAACGCCTACAGTACGTGTGTCCTGATTTTTTCAGTGTCAAGAGTGCTCTGCGACTGTTCAGGGAAATGTTCTGACCAGATGGACTTTCAGCAGGGCTTTGAATTAACCAACACTTCAGCGTGGCGCTCTAGAAAACTGCTGCAACCAGCACCTTAAGATCTTCACATCAACACAAGCCCTGACATCAAAGATTAAACTTTGCACACGCAGTCAACGTGAGGGCAATGTTAACTGGTATTTAATTAACATCCATGATAATCCTATCACTTCAGTTAACACAGAACGAAACCTCCGCATTTAACTTCAAATGTGTTTTTAAAGCACTTCCTCTTGATCAGGTTATTAGATCTGTACCACACATGACATCAATGCCAGCGCGTCTTGTCGGGTCTTTCTAAAAATCAGATCTGAGGATGAAAGCAGAGAAATGTAATGGGAAATATTTTGAGGTATGATGAAGTATGTGTCATAAAGTGTCAGAAATACCACACAGTGAGATTAAAAATGCTCTGTAAAGTAGAATGTCAGGGGGAAAGTTTATTTTACTGCAGGATGAAGAAGTTTGTTTCTCTGTGGCTTTCAGAGGTTAGCTCTGTCCTATTTACAGGAGGTGCTGTTGGACACCCAACACTTTTTACAAAACACATTTTTAAAGATAAAGGCAACATAATCAAACGCTCACATTGCTAGGTCTACTGAGTAAGAGCTTCTCTGATTGACATTTAATTGACATTCTTGTTAATCCTTCAAAGGGAAGGAACACCATTTCACTGAAGCAGAAATCCTGTGTGTGTGTGTGTGTGCGCACATTGGATGACGCAGGGACGTAGAGTTGAATTATTCATCACAAAGCCTTGAGTGATTATATTCACTTGTTATGATGGTATGGCAGAGAACGGTCATAACCTTGTATCAATTAATGTGTATACACAAGCTTCAATCATTGGTCTCTCTCTAAATTACATAACATTACAGTCATTTCAAAGGAGCAGATGTACACTGATTTCTAGGTGATTGATGAACACCATGGGTGTGTGATCACACTGTAATTAGTAAGGGTATCTCAGTTTATTTTATGCAAACCAAAAATACAGGTAGTAGATGATATGAATACCAGGTAGCTCAACCACACATGAACAATATCCATATAATAATTCTAATTCTGTGGTCTACAAATTAGATCTACTGAGAACAGAGGTAGACACTGAATCAGGAGGGAGCCCAGGGCTCTGCTGCAGGTATGTGAACCTGAACCTGATCCTATATAAAAGCTCATCATAATGCTAAGCTCCTTCTGCTTCCTGCTTCTCCTAAGGCAGGTCCCGCTCCTCCAGAACTGCTCTTCACTACACTCTCTGTAATAGAGGGCAGGAGACAATTACCGCTGCATAAACCCAAGTCTCTTTGATGAAAATGTCACCAAGTGCTATGCTGCATTGTGTTCAAGAAAACTGTTATGTGTGTATGTCTTAAGAATGAGGTCTTAAGAATGAGGAAGACATGCATCTTAATATTGGTAAGTGGTAATTTTAGTTGATTAATTATATCTATTTTTATATAATGAATTCAGTTGCTTTTAAATAAAGTTACAAAGACATACTTTTCAGGAGCATTTTGTTAATTACTAGAACTAAATAGTCTCAATCCACTGAATTCTAAATCCTATAATGTGTAGAAGTAAAATAAACATACAGTAACAATGATTAAATACTGTATTTGTTATGTATTTGCAGTCACAGTAACGAGCACAATAATGTGACTACACAAGAAACTAAACAACCTGACTCAGGTAGGTATTATAAACCTTCTTCCCTAAATGCTGAGCAACAGCCTCGTCAATTGGCTACTAGCCAGATCATTTCTAATGGCTTTCTTTGCATTTATTTAGCTCCACTGCACTCGTGCAAACACTCAAAGTTGGTTTTACACCCATTTCTTGACCTGTGCATCACCACAAATCATTACTGTGAATGTTTACAGAGGAGAGAAGGTTTTGTCTTGACATGCAGGGCGGATTGTAGAACCTTTGATACACAAGTGTGTGTTCAAAATTTGTAGTGCATTTACAAACATTTCTAAAAACATGCTACTTATTAGAGTCGTGATGTTAGCAAGGTTAAATACAATTTAAAAAAGCATAAACAGAACAATGCCAAGATGACTATGGCTTATTTTAAAAACACAGTTAAGATCGCGTAAAATGAGGCAAGGCAAAACTCAAAAGTTTGGAACAACTAGATGGTAAAACAGAGGCTGCAGGAAGAACAGGTGAGTGTCTGGCTCTAATAGAGACAAAGTATTTGGACTGCTATGTCGATATTTTATCCACGCTGAAATCATTGATCAACCTACTCCATTCAGTCACCCAGATACCCTGCTGCCATAATGTACCCTACATATTTGATATGGGAGCTATTTTTACAACTTGGGTCTTTCAACTGTATGAAAAATTGAATAGGACCAGGGGAGGGAGGGAGGGAGGGAGAGATCGAGGGAAGAAGCAAGGGAGGGGGCTTGGAAAGAAGGGGGTAAATGAGGAAGGGCAGCAGAGAAGCTGACAGATAGATAAAAGGAGACTGAAAAGGCTTTACTGTAAGAGAGACAAATGTCAGAGGAGACGAGAGGTGGTAGGATTGAGAGAAGGGCATGTGGAGGAAAAAGATGGGAGATTGGAAGAAAAAGCGAGACAGTAAGTGAGGGAGAGGAACAGAGAGATTGAGAAAGAGATGACCTTTTATTGCCTTCACTCAGTCAAATAACACGGCACTCTGTCACAACAATACAGGTTGATAGTGTGAAGTAGTGGTCTGGGAGGGTGAAGGAGAAGCAGTGAAAGGACAAGTCGTTTAGCTGGGCTCTCAGCTACCTTGTCTCCAACTCCAAAGAAATCCTAAAATACCATGATAGAACACCCAAAAGATGATAACACACAGAAAAACAGTACTTTTGCAAATGACAGTTCTGTTCTGAGACACAATGGTGCAGGCGATCTGGAGTTTAGCTTTATTTCTGCAACGGTGTGACATACAACACAAAAAGCCTACACACCCTCTTGGTGAGTTGCGTGTCCATCATGAAGTTGTGTACGTGTTTCTCGGCCTTGGTCAGCTCCAGCTTCCTGGCTACCACGGCAACCACCAGAGCCGTACAGCCCGCACCCTGAGGAAGGAGGGGGGCGGGGAGGAGGAGAAAACACAGCACTGAGTCAGTCAGTACAGGGAGGAATTGGTAAATTGGTGGCTTTTGGCCAAAGAATTAGACCAGATGAATGAAGGCAGTGAAGATAAATATGAGGAGCGGAGCATCAGCAACAGAAGGAGAAGTGAATGGGAGAGAGGAGAGGATTAGAAGGGATAGCTCTGATCCAGATCCACATTTCCTCATGTTCAGAGGCAAGCCAAGTCTATTTTAACTTCCAATCCATCTGGTGTGAGATCCCTTCTATATTGTCTCTATATGTAGCTGGAAAAATATGCCCTTTATAGATAAAAAGAAAAACACATCGAAGATTGACACCACCTAATTCCTTTTAATTAGATGCTGTCAATCTGAATTACATGGTGTCAGTCTTCTCCTGTTGTTTGACACTTGGGGCCCGCAGGAAGTGTAAAAGTGTAAAACATGGACCAGTTTTCTGGACTGTCTTCCAGCTCGATCCACATGGGACATATGGCGAATTCATTTGGGAAAGAGTGACAGCAGTCTCTCAACCAGAAAGACATGCTTGACGAGAGAAGAGGAGCAAGAACACGGGGAGGAAGACAGACTTAATTAACTTTCCGATTAGACAATGTTTTCAGTGGGGCTGTTAAGTGCTCACAGGTTCCTCTGAAGGGGCAGGCAGCAAGAGAAAAAAACGAGAGAAGGGAAGGGAAGAAAAGATAAAGCGAGAGAAGCGCTCTGAGTAAATACAAACGGGGAAGGAAGGAAAGAGAGAGGGAGGGATGAATACAGGAGGCGAGGGTGTGTGCACAGAACAGGAGGGGAGAACGATGGGGAAGAAGCAATGTTAATGAGGTCACATATCTCCTGATAAGTAATGAATTAAGATTAAGAGTGTTTAATAAAAATGTATGAGTGCTCTTCCTTCCTGTGTATGCACATCTCACAGAGACCTACATGCACACAGGGAGAAGGAAGGGACAACCAGAAAGATGATACAGGGAGAGAAATGCAGAGCAGACAACACAGGAGATCGCAACATTTTGAAGCACGTCGGAAATGACCAAGACTTCATGCACACACTTGAACGAAAAGACAGGTTTGCCAGAAATAACTTTGGCTGCGTTCTGTAAAATATAACAACACGCAGGCCGCATCCACTCTGTGTTTATTCAAAAACTATGAATAAAATATGATTAGAGCTGATGGAGATCTCTCGGAGCACTCGTACATGTCTTTGCTTGAGGAAAAAGAGCTCTCCATGAATTGCGACAGCACAATATGAACAAGCACACAGTGCATTGTGCGTGTATCCCACTGTGTGTATGTGTTTGCGTGGGTGTTCGAAAATTGTCCTCCATGGTCAGAAACAGTGGGATGCTGATTGGTTTGTCAAGACAGACTTTGTGTGTGTGTGCATGCACGTGTTGGTGAGCGTGCGTGTGTATGTGTATGAGAGTTTGTTTGTGTATATGCCTGCATCCATTTCCAGCAGGGTTCCCTGTGCAATCTCCACAGAGTGACACAGCTGATGATGGCTGTGCTGCTGTGATTTGTTTCATACGCCCGGGTGTTTCCCCTCACTTTCTCCACTACAGCACAACCATCTTCCTAGCTGTCATATAAGGGGGAATCACCAATCTATGCTCCTGTGCCACATCCACAAACTACAGGTTAAAGCTGCATCTCTTCGGCTTTAAACATAAACAGAGCAGCCAGACCTGGACAAATGAAGGGTGGATGCTACAAAGAAATGAAATAGTTTGAACAATATGAAAACTTGGAAGCTGAAGGAGTGTAAAATAGGATTGAAATGGCAGCTTCTCTGCTTCTTTTTTGACTTCTCTTTGTGGGGCAGCTGTGACTCAGGAGGTAGAGCGGTCATCTGCCAACTGTGACATGGGTGGTTCGATTCCCAGCTCCTTCAGTCATATGTCTAAGTGACCTTGGGCCAGACACTAAACCTCAGGTTCCCCCGGTGTGTCAGGTCAGATGCATAGCAGCTTTGCCATCAGTGTGAGTGAGTGTGCACGTGTGCGTAAATGAGTGAATGAGAAACAGCGTAACACACTTTATAAGCGCAGACCATTTACCATTTAACCTGATGACATAAAAGTAAAGCGTGTCAAGAAACCTTACCACTTAGCATTTTTAAGTAGGATATAAACATAATGTGAAGTAAATTAATGTCAAGCATCTTCACTGAAGTTCTATTTGTTATAACATCTACATGTTAATGACATCAACAAACACTTATTTTTTCTTATAACTACACATGCAATTTGTTATAAATTGCATTGCAACAAGCACAAATGACGATACAAGCATCCAAATATACACATATATGCATATATAAAGTGCAATGTGATCTGTGCTTCAATTTAGCAAAATGCACACGTGTTGCTTTATATACGTACAATAAAACGTTTGCTGTATTTAAGCATGTTTCTATAGTTTACCTGAACTTTCCACCCACACACAGACACATGAAAGCACACACACGTACGTACACACTAACACCTGGCAGCCTTGGGGCAGTGGTATATTCCAACAATGTTGATCTCCATGTGTTGTCATAGCAACGACAGCGAGAATATCTCCTATAGAAAGTCATTACGATAATTCTCAGCCTCTCAAGAAAAGATCACAGCTTGTTCTCTGCCCTCAGTCTTTCACCTCTGGTCCCCGTCTTCCCTTTACTTCCATGCTCTCTTTTACCACCACCTGCTCTGCCTGGTCTCCATCACATATGCAAGCTTCCCCTTACTCTTTCTACCTGCATCCTCACTCCTTCCCTGATGATCAACGAAAATAAACCACTCTGAGCACTCTGAAGAGTGTCGAGAGAGTGTGTTTGTGTGTGTGACAGGAGAGGAGAGTGTGTGTGGGAGTAGTATTGAGAGTGTATGTTCAGCTCTGTGTCAGTGTTGTGTGGAGGACGCAGTCTGCAGCAGTGGGCTCGGGACGAGGTGTATCCACCCCCTGTTTTGTGTCTTTGTGTGTGTTAACATTACATTAAGAGATGTACTCTCTCTCAAACACAGTTCAGATGATTCACCCAGAAAAAGAGGTCTGTGCGTGCCTCTCTGTCAAAGTGTATGTTTATTCACACATTTAATGGATTACACAGTTAAGGAAGTAGGTGAGCTGGCAAATAGCAAAGTGGTTGGACACAACAAGAATGAGAAAATGATGTACACACATTAGAAAAAAAAGAATGCAGATTTGAGGAGCATGTTAAATTCAAACTACTTAATTCTAGCTTCAATATTCAACACTGGTTGTTGCTGCTTGACTTTATATGTACTTAAACAAAATACTCAACTCAGATTCCGAAGTACTGCACATGGAAGAGTGTAAGTGGAACACATTACTGCTTCTTACCATGTGAAATGTAAGTCAAAAGGGGGTAGGTACCTGGCATGTCCTCATAACAAGATCCCTTAGAATAAGCAAATTATACCCTGAAATAAATCATAATCATTATAAATAATAATAAATAAAGCATCGGTATTACAACGTTTATCATTAGAATTCTATTTTTATGTCGCACTACAATTTCATAGCAGGTTACTAAGGTTTCCCTTTGCAAGCACATAGAGAACAGCCAATGTACAAAATGTGGAAATGCTCCATGTCAGTAGACGTGACTGATTATTTGATCTCTCCATTAAGGAGACCAGACTGTAAAATTCACTGGTGGTGCTCACTGAACTCATCTGACTTCATTCTGGTTTTCATGCAACATATAACAGAATAACTGGAGTCTCAAAGGAACCATTCTAACGACATGCAACCTAAAGTAAAAGTTGTTGTTTTTGAAGCTGGTTTTATTACTGTTTTGACTGTGTAAAATTACATTATTAAATCAATTTAACACTTTGACACATCTGACAAAGAGTTACTGTGAATTCTTTAAACAAGTGAAACATAGAAATGAAAAGAAAAAGGGACATAATGATAAAACACAGACAGGAAATGAGACAAAGACACAAAGTGAGAAAAAAACAGAAAGAAATAGTTTGAGGAGGAAGAAAACACCTGTGAAGTGAAGCAAATAGAGGAACAGTCTGCAGCTTAAACACTGATACTAACAGATGGACTGGAGATAGAAATAAACACATGGCCTCAGGGAAGGAGACGAACAGAGAGGGAAAGAAAGATGGACGGACAAATAAAAGAAACAGAATGAGAGAAAGGTAGCTAGTGGTGCAGATAGAGAATGAAAGACAGAGAGAGAGAGATAAATAGAGTGGGAAGACATGGCACACTAAAAGGTGGGACCTTCATTATGCAATGAGGACAGACAGGGAATAACACGCAGGCAGTCTCTTCCCACAGTTGTGAGGACACTTTGACGATGCATTCCCTAGCACCTTGTCCCAACCATAAACCCCAAGCCTAGCCTAAACATGACTTAAATTGCCTTCTCTTGAATCCTTAAACAGCCATTTGAAGTTGCGTGATTTAGTCCAAATAAACATAGAAAGATATACAACCGACATCCTTACACACCCAAAGACACAGATGCACAGATGCAGGGTAATTCAGGGATGATTGCACAAATCACACAAATGGACGAATTTCCCCTGCAAATGACAGCATGCTCTCTAATCTGCTGACCTTTGAACGAGGTGAGGACAGTGCCAGGGGGAGGGAGAGACGGAGAGAGGAGAGGGAATGTACTCACCATGATTCCTGTGAGCAGACAGACTCCTTTGCCACAGTAGGTGTGAGGAACCATGTCTCCATAGCCGATGGACAGGAAAGTGATGGAGATAAGCCACATGGCTCCCAGAAAGTTACTGGTCACGTCCTGGGCATCATGATACCTAAAGGCAAACAGCAAGGGTAGATAAGTAACAGTAAAAATATATAAACAGTATATCTGTCCCACTGATCACCAAACAGGGCATCAAACCCAAAACATACACTCAAACCTCACATTTTGCCCGACAGAGAACATAACTGCAGCTATTGTCTCCTTCATTCCTGTCCTACGTGCAACACCGTTCCCATAGCAACCAAACCTGGTGCAGATCTGAAACAAAGTTGTTTTCTCAAAAACTATTCAACAGAAAGATGTGAATTTTAGCCTTGGATGTTAGCTCCAGATGACTTTGTTATCTTCTTGCCTGAAGAAACATGTTCTCCAAATTCTTAAATTTGCACCTTGCTAGAAGCAGTTTATTTGAAATATATTTTCTTTTGTTAATTTGGTTTTGACAGATGAGAAGAAATGCCAAATAAAAATGGATGTGGATCAGACAGTGGCTTCCCAGCAGCTGAGGAAATGAAGCATATAATCAAGCTTATTAACCAACTGACATTTTCCCATATTTCCTCAATTATCTCCAAAATACACTGACGATGACATGGCCGTGTTACTTTACACTTTACTGATGTTCCACTGAACTTGATTTATCGTTTAGGTTTCAAGTTGAGCCCTCCAAGAGTTCAACCTTGAAAATGATCTTCGAAGAATGAAACATGAGTGATAGTAAATATGTATACAAGCCTGCTTCATTCATAAATTACCTACTCTGTTGTTGCTGACAAACTATTTAATGTTTATGTCCCTAAAAGACTTAACTGTCCATTATGGATTTAGCAAGTGTGTGTTTTAGGATATTGTTATATTGTTAGACAAAATGGACAAACTAAGTAACAACTCCAGTGCCTGGATCAAATGAAGTGTACAACTGGTGAGAAAGCCTCATAAACTGAAGTCTAAAGATGCATTATGTTGCACACATGTCCCAGATTATATTTCCTGCCAACTGAATTTAATTGCTCTGTTTAATTCCTCATCCAGTAGTCACAATCCAACTCACACATGCACACGCACACGCACACACACACACACACACATTATCCATCTTTGTTACTGACCTCTCGCACACTCGTACGGTCCAGGCAGCGATGATCCACAGAGAGATGCTGAAGACCAGCAGCACCGTCCCGGGGCAGATAGTCATGAGGGTTTTCATTACAAACCGTGTGTTAAAATGCACCTGAAATGCACAAGTACAAAAACACATAGAGTTGCCAAAAAAACTACTATGCTTTTTCTAGGGTCTGTACTACAAAGCCCTGAGCCCTCTTCATATACGTTGTATCTCGTTTCCTTGATCTCTGGCTAATTTGTCCTCCGAGTAGCTTTTTAGTGACAGCACTCTGATAATCCTCAGACCAACTTCTGGCGGATGGATCAGTCGAGAGCAGCCACGCAGCCCTAGAAGGGTTAAGCAGCTGATAAATGAGTTGTCATGTTAGAGCAGCATTTCAATTGCAGCTTCACCTCTTCTCTCCATCACTGTACCCTCGGGGTCAGAAACGTGCCATCACAGATACACTTGCAACCTGCTAAACTACTCATCTAAAGTCTACTCGGTCTCTTCCTCTGTTTTCCTGTCCAACACTTTGTCGTTTGCATATTTCACCAACATGATACATCTCTACTTCTAGATTCTACAGTAATGTGTATCGTTTAGTCATTACCAACGTGGCACAGATCACACACTGCATGGCTTGTGCACATTTCTCCACACTCCTTTTGCAATCTTATTCCTCTCCTTTCTTTTCATGCCCCATTTGAGCTGTATGCAATATCTTGTTCTCATTTCATGCCTCTATCTCATATTGTATTATGAAAGATCTAACATACATCTTCCAATGCACAGTGATAACAAAAAACATATGTGGGAGATTTAAACTGGTAGATGAGAAATAAGGACAAGAGGATGGAGGACTGAAGAGACGCCTATCTACAAATATAAAACAATTCTGACCTTATTTAGGGCACCTATACTCCTGGAGGAGGCATCAGTGAAGAGTTTGCTGTGCAGAAGCATGACTCTGGCGATGAGGTAGAGGCGCAGGAACATGGGCACGCTCAGCACCATGTCCAGGTCAGCCTCAGCCTGCGATGGAGCATACGAGAAGGCCAGCCGTGCCCGCCACTGAAACTTAAAGTCCCCAGGCACTGGATGCACTGCAGACACCAGCAGCTCCAGAGCGATCAGCAGGACCCTCTCCATCGTCATGGCAATGCGCCAGTCGTCCGCTCCGTTGTCGATGACAAACAGCTGCGGGGACAGGAAGGACATGAAGGGAGTTAAGAGAGGAGGCGAGTTACACTTGTTTTAATGTGTCGCAGCGCAACTTTTCATCATAATCCTCTGCTGGCACAGTCCACTCATCAGTACAGCTGACTGATCCAATGATTAAAAGAACCAGCAGCAATTTAGAGTAAATGTCTCTTTACTGAGATGTGAAACGCCATCCATCTAATCAGTAATCTATTCATTTTACACACAGTGCTTTGGCTCATTTTCATGTAACTCTAACTAAAATTAAACCAAAGACGCTAAGTGATCTCAAGCAGCTAGTGTCACGTAAACCAGGTTAATAATTATCACAATCACAGTGTGTTTCTAAAGGAGACCATTAAATTGGCATTTCTACCACTCATGATCATGTGCCTAACAATGTTACTTTAATTGCAGTTTTTCCCCCATGTATGCTATGGTATTGTGCTCGTAATTGCTGTGGTTACTCTTGATATTGTTGCATAAGCCGTTGTTATAGGGAAGTGGTAAGAGCGGGTTTCATTACAGGGGCCCTCCTCCAGACGGGGCTGACAGGAATGGCGGGGTGGAGGGAGGTGGCGTTGGTGGGGTTAGGAAGGTTGATGAGAAGAGAATGAGGCTGAAAGAGATGGATGAAGTGCAGAGGAAATGAAGAGATAAAGATAGGAACGAGAAGCTATCAGGGAGAGAACGCTGCAAAAAAGAAAAAAGCTTTTTAAAGCTATGTCAGTCTTTGAGTGCTTAAAACTCATGGGAATTCACCATTACACAGCACAGTGATTTTAACCAAGTCTCTCCTGTGAATAAATCCCTGTAAACAAGATGCTTGACAAAAAACACACCAAATATTCTTATTTATTTTGTTATGTATATTATTGAGGGATTGAAACAAACAATCCAAAGCGATTCATGATTTAACTATAGGAAGAAACTTTTAGTACTCAATCCTGAACCAAAGAATGCCTTGATAGGAGACTCATGCAGTGGACATAAAAGGTTAAAGAGAGAGAGAAGCTCACAACAGAGACCATAAAGATATAAAGGCCAGGGCACAGTGAGAAAAATGAGGAAATCTCCCGCTGTACATCAGCTGTACTGCCTCGAGTAACAACCAGTTGCTCTTTACCACAATTCATCTCAAGGGCTTTTAGCCACAAAAACATTTATCTGAGAAAACAAAACACATACAGCAGCAGGTCAAACAGAAAAAAAACATAAATGATCATAACTGATCACTGGCACAATGGAGAGAGATCAAAACTCTGACATTTCTCAAACCCCCTATGGATGCAAACACCGTATGTTTTATCATTATCTCTTTCTGCCCCAGCAGGACGTATATGTTGTCCCTTGTTCTTCTTGTGTTCATGTGTGTGCACACATGTACACACACATGTTGCCTAAGCACACACCTGACTGATTGTGTAAGCTATCATTTGAACCAAGGGTCAAACACTGGCTGTATTCTTAATGACTTCTGAGTGTGTGTTTGTGTGTGTGTGTGTGTGTATGCCTGAGTGAATCTGAGAGAGCATGTGCAGACCCAGCCTTGTCATGGTGACTGTTGCCAAGGCAACAACATCAAAGAGCAGCCAAGCTTAATTAGGATCCCCAGCGAGAGAGAGAGAGAGAGAGAGAGTAAAAAATGGAGAAAAGGATGTAAGAGATGAGGAGGCAAGGAGAAAGAAAAAGGAGATATGGGAGAAAGGCAGAAAGGTGTGTGTGACAGCAAGTGAAGATACAGAGGAAAGCACAGACAGGGTGTCTAACACTTGTATTCTCAGCAGAGACTTCTAAATGTGTGTGTGTGTACTCATATCAGGGAAAATAATCTATTTGCACTGTCACACTACAAGGACACAAAGCTGGTACCCACAAGTGAAGTCCCTGTAATTCAGGGTTAAGATGTTTCAGTGTGAACTACAATTATAGTTTTGATTTAGATTAGTTTCCTTATTAATGTAAGTCAGTGCTCTAGTGCCTCCTGAGAATGTGCTTGTTTGAGCCACAGAACACGGCACAAAACATCACGTAGATTTATTCAGACTTTGTTTATTCAGAACATCACATTGTGACTGAGAATCATTCATGCTTTCCTTCAGCTGCACCGTCTGTCTTTTTTTCTGTGAACCTCCTTTCAATGCTCCTTCTCCATGTCCTTCTCCTTCTGAATGACACGTCTCCAGTTAAAAAAAAGGAGGTGATCCACTTTCTTTCCACTGGAGGAAATGAGCGCCTCTCCCTTCCTCTTCCCTCCGCCCTCTCCTCCTGCACTGTCCTCCCTTGTGCTCCTGCTGACGGTCTTTTCCTGGCTAAAGCGCCACGAGGAAGGGATAAATAATTAAATTCCATTAGGGAAGTCATCTGTCAATGGGAGTGACTGAGTGCCACTGCCCCTACAAGACCAGGACAGAGGGACGGCAAGGAAGGAGGGGAGGGGGTTGGAAAGGGGACAAGGAAGTTGGGACTGTCTATGTATGTGTTCATATGAGTGTAAGACAGCCACCAGCTGTCAACTCTATCAGGAGACAAACAGAGAAGAAGGTCAGGGAACAGCACAGCTAAATAAACTTGGACACAAAGTACAAGCCCATGGGGAGGGAGGAACAAGACCTTAAATTTAACAAAATGTGGCATCATGGGGAAGAGGCCAAGGGACAAGAAAAGGAAACAGAAAGTGGACAGGACAGAAGGAGGGCGAAGTAAGAGAGCAGAAACAAAGAATAGCCCAATGGGAGATGAGGGGGGACCAAAAAAAGCAGGCGTGAAAGTGACAGCACCAAACATAGGCTGAGGCATAGGTGTTCGACCTTAGAGGACCTCAAACATCTGTCTCTCCTACTGCTTCCCAGGCCTTCGATTCTTCCATCCAGATGGAGGATTTGACCCCTTCCAGTCCCCCGAGCCACCATAGCTTTGTAATTGTGTTACGTCCACTGTCTGCAGATGTCTCTCATCATGGAACCAGGCACAGCACTGGCCAGACTCTTCCAAAGAGGACGCAAGACATGCAGGTAGAATTTTGGATATACACGTAGCGAGACAGCCTTGTAAAATGTAGTTAGAGATAGACAAATGCAGCATATAGTTGGCGTTTCTCACAGCAGTGAGAATGATTAAACCTCATTCTGGGACAGAACAGGCTGTAATCACTGAGGGAGATGGTGACAGAGTGAACAATGAAAAACATGCACGCATACTTTTACACACACACACACACACACACACACACACACACACAGAGACACCATTGGGAAATGTCTGGGTCCTACAGAATGGAAATCCCCGGAAAAAGCTGAAAATAATTGGGGTGAGAAAAACACCACACACATACAAGCACAGATTCACACGCCTGGATATGCTGCAGGTGAATATGCAGAGAGTGTAGCACGCTTGCTTGTCTGTAATTGCAGCTCTAAGGGAACACCCCCATTGCTGCTGCTTCACAGCCGTTAGAGAAAAGAAAGGGGAGTGGGTGTCATGATAGTGAAAAGGAAGTGTTGGAAATGGGGCGAGAGATGAGAAAAGGTGCACGGTTGTTGTGTGATGTGTGTGTGTGTGTGTGTGTGTGTGTGTGTGTGTGTGTGTGTGTGTGTGTGTGTGAGAGAGTGATGCGATGTTGCCTAAAAACACCAACTAGAGAAGAGTGAAGATAGGATTCCTCCAGCAGCATCTTGAGAGCAGGGATTCCCTTCATTTAGTGCAATAATTAAAGACAAACTGTGTTGCTAAAAGTGGCTGGCCAGAGGCTAGTGACACAGACACATCATCTAATAAATGAAAATTTGTTGGAAGCAAGAGGGTAGAATGTAGTATTCATGTTGACAGACTGCGCAGGATGCTGTGGTTAACTCACGCTCATTATGCCTCTACACAGCCAACCACCGTGCCTGGAGGCATTAACTTTTGAGGTGTCTGTCCATCCCATTCTCATGAAAGTGATATCTCATTTTGAAGAAAACTCTAAATTTGGCAGACGCATCCACCTGGACTCAACAATGAATTGATTCAATTTTAGGTCACTGGAACTACCTGTCTGACCCTTTCTGTTACTGCTCCATATCAGCACCTGGAGGGGCTTTCACTATACCCGGGATAAGTCCGCACGGACCCATGGATGAACTGATCAGAACATGAGTCTTAACAGACGTGCATGTAAAATGTAACGTAACTGGCCAGCACACTACTGCAAGACTCTGAATGTTTCCTCTAATATGGCTCCTACATTATGCGCAGTCTGCAGAACACGACACCTCACGACTGCAGCTCCACTCTAAAGAAGAGATGACAACAAAATTTGTGGGATGACTGATCATTTTATTTTGCTAATGTCATCTTTCCAGCCTTTGAGTGGATGTGAGAGCCAAGCCAGTGTCTTCTTGATCAATGGACAGCTTCTAAAATCCTCCAAAAGTAACTGAATAACACAGTTCACTAATGCATAAAGTGCACTAATGGACTAGAGAAATATCTCTTTCTCACACACTCTCTTAGAGCTTTTATTTGATTCATTTGAACAACAATTCAATTTTTGGCTTTTAAGTCTGATTTCTTGCAAGTTTATAAGCTTAAATGAACCCTTTTGATTTCTAGTGCTTTATTTCTTGCTGCTGGATATGTAAAGGTTTCCCTGTGTGTGTATGCATGTGTAGAAAAAAGAGAAGGCCACCGATGAGCTGGCATATCAGTGACGCAAGTGCCAGATCAGAACTTCATGAACACGTGTGCATAAATGTTCCTGGATTCCACATGAAACACATTAAAGAGAATGTGCAAAGCTCCTTTTCAAGCCAACAATTAGCTGGGTTTTGGACCTAAGACTACATTATTCTTATGATTTCATTTGACTTTGAAACTGTGATTCATAAAAACTGTAATTTTCATTATTGATCTTTGGCAAGACCAATGATATTTCTGTGTCCATTATTCCTGACCAATCTCAGTCAATTGGGTACAATGTTAACTCAGATGAATGGTGTGTGGTTGCACAAATTGGACAGTAAATCATAGCACTCTGAAATGTCTCCTCGCTCACGGTGGCAATAACAATCTCTGCTCAAATCCTAACAATATCTGAATGTCAGACCTCAGCCTTGATCTGTTCAGCATTTGCATTAATACAGCAAAGGTGAATTAAAAAGATAAAAGTGATTAAGATAGAAAAACACTGACAAGTGCAGTCAATACAATATACAATACAAATTATTGTTCCATTACAAATCATCACATACTAATTTGTTTGGTAGAGTTTTAGGTGCTGTGATGGTCATTTTTATTCACTTCACAGTTCAGGGACTAGAACAATTTCCAGCAAACCAAGCAGCAGTCATGACAAACTATCAAGCATTAATACAAAAAAAAAAAAACATAATATACATACTAAGCCTCATATTATACTAAATGATCTGTCACAGTCTAGCAGGCGTTGTTACCATGGTAACCCTAAAAGTCAACCCACCCATAATAATGGTTCTTCTCCTTTAAAAGCTGGTGTTATGGCACTTTATTCACCAAAAGTCAATCAATCAATAATAACTTTATTATCCCCAAAGGGCATATGTTTGTGCAGCAGTAGAATAAAACAAAGACGCAAACAATACAACATCCAACACAGAATACATAAAACAGGTCATGAAAATGGCTCTGATGCAGAATGCATGGCTCATGCTACAGTATCCTGTCTAAGTTTACCCTAGTGATAACAGAGGATAGAAAAGATTGTCTCCCGGTTCTGGTTACTCGCTGTATAAAAAGAGAGTCAGATGGCGTGACATGAAATGTGTGGATGCAGGGGATGAGGGCAGCCAGACATGATTGGCTGTATTTTATCAGCAGCTTTGGGTTCTGATGATTTTAGTACACTGACAGAGAAACATTTGAGCATAATTTTAATGAAACGTTGATACAACATCTAAACTCTGTCTTTGACTTTGTATTTAACTGGTATCTAAAAGACTCCTACAGTTCCTACAGTATTACTATTAACAATTTAATACAGGTCTGGTAACCTCATTTCTGCCAGTTTTAAACTTTTGCTGCAATTTTTAGTCCCAAATGACGCTGACACTCAGGTCAAGACAATTTATTGGACTTTATACGGTCCATTCTGGAGCCACAGCTACAAAGATGCAGAACTATATATGTAAACAGATTTGAAAGAGTGTGGAGTTCCAGTTGAATCTGGGATTCATGTGAACTGCAATGCCAATACCAATAGTACAGTATAAAAACAAAACAAATATTAAAACAGATTTTAATATAATATATATTGTCTTCTTTAATTTTCATGTAAAGAAAATAACTGTGAAACTGATGGCAGTCTCAAAAAACTTTGTGCTAAATTACATGTAAAGGAACAAACTGTACTTTTAGGAGTTGGAATTATTTATTCCAGACTGCTTTCATATAAAATGTCACAACTTTTTCACCGACACAGAGCCAGCAGGGTCTGAATGCCACTTGCAGGGCAATCTTGTGCTTTTATGCAAATTGCACCGCAGAGCTGGAAATACCAGACAAGACGCACCAATAACCACCCATACAGGTGCTTGAGAATTAGCACATTATCAGGACAAAGAGAGACCTTTTTCCCCACAGAGGAAATGGAAGAGAGCAGGGAAGTGTAGAATGTGTTTGGAATCAGAAGCTGACCACAGTAATGTTGCAGCATGTGTAATGAAAATTAAGTATTTGGGTAATTTATCAGCACATATCACAGTGTAGAAGAGCTGTGAACATTTGGTGATGTGCTACCTTGTTCTACACTGATTCAATCTAATCAGATTTAATCAGTGAGATTAATTATCTAAATTCCAACAACAGCATTTTTTGTTAAAGGTTACATTTGAGTTTTTTTGGAGGGACAGACTTGACTTTGACTTTCAAGCTTGTTGGCTTGAAAATAAAAAGGAAAATCCTTCAGAAGTGTCAGTGTCAGGGCTCAGCTGACTAAGCATAGCACAGCGCTGCAATGTTCTCGCTTCAAATCAAACATTTCTCATGTCAGCTCCCTGGCTCTTTACCCTGTCACATCACACGGTAACACTGGCATGTACAAGTACGAAAAACTTTAGAAACACACTCCTGCTTCATGTTCATGTTCGTTACAACAAGTTCTCATTTTCTTTAGACACAAATAATTAATTATTTATATAATTATTGTATATACACACAATTATTACTGATGAATTGCACTATAGCCTAGATTGATTGTTTCTTTCCTTTTTTTCATGCGGAGCACAATTGGCGCGAGCGGTCCCCTGACAGCGAGGCAGTAGAGATGAAGAGAGACGAGGGCGAGTGCACAGAGACAAAATGTGTGATGTAGCAGTGTGAAAAGTAGACAAGATAAAAGGGTAAAACCAAAGAGCATGAGCGTTTCTAGGAGGACAGAAATGCAGGGGAGTGTTAAAGTACAGCAGAGGAAAGGTGAATGGGTGAGAAGTTGAATGCAGTGTAACAAGGGAGCAGAGCAGTCAGAAAGGAACGTGAAAGGATGAAAGGATGTGAAACTCAACAACAAAATTGAATTGAGGCCCAGTGGTGAGAGGAGGAAGATCTAATCTGATAATGACTGAGAAGCTAGAGGAGAAAGAAAGAAGAAAGAAAAGTGAAGGAAAAAACACTCTAATGGTGGTAAACAAATAGTACTGTGAGATAAAAGACATGAGAAAGAAGAGGGGGAAAGAAATGAAGATCAGCGATAGAAAGAGAAAGGTGGGATAAACGCCAGCTAAAGCTGATAACATCATTCTGATCTGTAACTACGCTGCGTCTCCAACCTTCTGTGCATAAGTAAAATATGGCTCTGTGTATACATGCATGAAATATCCTGTTACATGCAGGACAAAATGCTCCAGCAGAGTGTGTCATAATCTTAGAATGAGATCTTCATTGAACAACGCCTTTCATTTTGCACAGCGTTACATCTCATGGTGCACGTGTGTGTGCGCTAGTTTGCGTTAGTTCAGTTGGTTCATGCTCTTCCCTTCAGCAATATTTTCAGCTGCAGCTGTTTTTATATGAAAAAAACACAAACCTAACCAACTGGAAACTACCTGCTCAGCACCAAACAGCAGACAGACATGGTTAGTGACTAGCTGGGGAGCATACGGGAGCATTTAGCAGCTAAACAGTCAGATATTTCCCCCAGGAGTTGTTTGAGAGCAACAATAGAACTAAAAGGTGAGCGAATATTGAAGTTTCATCTACCACGTGACCAGAAACATGACTCCAGATTAATGTTCGTATTGATCCATATCTGCTAGATGTGTAACAAAACAACTGTGAAAAAACAGTAATTATTTTTACATATATTTAAAATTACTTATGACTGCTTTCAATACAGAATACATAAAATAAAAAGCATAAAACAAATAATGCAGGTCTACAGCTCATTTGTGATGTTACCATAGCTTTTTTTTTCTTCTGTAGTCTGGCAATCACAGCAGTGAAGCCCTCCTCAGGTTAACTGCTAAAATTCAAAAGGCTGTCAATGTTAATGTCTTAGTGCTTGTGAGCGCAAAAAAAAGTCGGATCATTTTCCATGAACTCAAATCTATGTTGAAGATGAAACAATGGAAAATAGGTTTCTAAAATCTGAACTGGTGGCCTGAATCTGTTGGATGAGCTGCCTGTAGATACTTTTATATGTATAATGTTAAACCAGTTAATAGAAGTAATTGCAATGAATCATCACCACCCTCACTCACGTTTTTATCAAAAGTGATTTTAGGTTAAATCCCATCATCATCTCTCACAACCTGCTGCACTTGCCTTCATAGCACCCTCCCTAAAGTCTTGACTTAATTTAATCAAAAGGAATTATTAGTCAAAGACATTAACAAAAGTCCATTCTACATCTCCCCCCCTCTCTTGCTCACCATCTCTCCCTCTGTGTCGGTCTTACAGTAGCTTTCTCGAGCTCTTCTCCTCTTGTTAGTATTAGCACGCCTGTCACGTACGGCAGCCACACTGTGTGGGTAGATAACTGACTTTGTATGTGAAAGTGACATCAAACAAGCAGAAGTGAGGGTTCTTTTATCAATGAATGCTTCACCATATCCACAAACGCCCACATGCACGTGCGCCACATGCATACATTGAGCTGCCTCCTTTTCACTGTGAATCTTAATACACACGGGCTGCCTATTACAGACTGATTACCAGTCTCTCAGTCCTTGTGTATGAAAATGAATGAGTAACAGCCGTCTAGTTATTGATCTACAGATAGAGAGCCTGAACCTCAGAGTAGAATGCATCCACATTCCCATCACAGACCAACTGGAACTTAAAAAGACATTTGCAAGCTGTGATGTAATGAGAAAAGTCACAGCATCAAACTACCGCATTGTAAGATGGATGAGTGCAGTTCCATGGTTTAGCTGGTGGGAGAAATAGCCAGTGTAGGGGCAGTCATTGGGTCTGATTTCCACAAGACTCCCATAAATAGTCAATGCGCATCGATTGCAAATAGCTTCAGCTGAAAACCCCAGCTAAATGGCCGTGCAGCCATTATATTAGTGAACTGACAAACAGCAAAACAGATATCATGAACCATGAAAGCATTTCTGATTGATTGTTCTAGCCTTGTGACAGGCTTTGTGTGTGCATTTGTTTGTTTGCTTTGTGTGTATGTGTGTGTGAGCATTTGCATGTGTTACGCGTGTGTTTTATGTGCATCTATGCAATGATGGCATCATTCTTGGCTGAGTGTGTATTTAACATTCAGCGTGTATCTAGTTGATGCAAAACCGTGTAGACGGTTTCGTCGATCCCACTATGACTCTCATTAATGTCATTAATTGCCTGTAGCCGACACACACCTGGGTCCCCTGGTCTATCCCTGGAGCCTGAGGGACGACAACATAATGTGCACAATATATGCATAGAGCTCCGACATGTTTATGTTTGAACAGAGGCCTAAACAAATAGTTACTATTTAGGGAAAGAGTTAGACGAGAAGATCTATACCAATCTCACATCTCTTCATTAAATATGAAACTATACAGTTGTTTAGCTTAGCTTAACATAATGACGAGAACAGTTGCGGATCTAGAAGATTTACATGGAGGACAAAGGAGTGACAAGAGGTCCAGACAGGGTGGCAATGCTGGACCTCCGCAATGAAGTATAGCACCCAACCCATGCAGCCATTATGTACAGTAATATGGGTGTTGTAGTACTAATGGTGGGCCCTGGTTCTTTTGTCTCTGGCTTTGCATTAGCCTACAATACCAACACATGCTAGCTAAGGACAAAACGTGCTGCTACTCCAGCTAAGTCTATGCTAATGTCACTAACATGCTAATGCGCTAATCGCGGTTAGTTTCTTCTATCAATGCTAAATCTGGTCGAAAGTTGAAGTGCAAGTACGAGTATTTACCTTGTGTCCATACACGCTGGTAAACTAAGCATCCACCAGCATTCATAACACATTTACTCTCCAGAAGTATTACAAACTCCCTCAGTACTCTGTAATCTCTCACCACCGCTATGACATCCCGCCTTCACCTTTTCCAACTGGTCTGACAGATGAACACAACCAATCAAAATACACACATCCCAATGAAAAACAGATTAACCTGTTGTGAGTAGGTAGTCACGTAAACCCTGCTGTTCAGATGCACTGCAAATAATTCCTTGTTTATCACTATATTCTCACAAAAAATAATTTTATTAGCAAAGTTTTAAACTTTATATGTTAAGAATCATCTTTATTGTCATTGATTACATTTTTACATGTTACAACGAAATGTGTCTTCTGCATTTTACACATCCCCCTTGGGGGAAGCAGTGGACAGTCACAGGGGTGTCTCGCTCAGTGTCTCGCTAAGGGACACACCTGGTATGTGGGAAGGGCTGGAAGTCTGGGCTGGGATTTGATCCTGCCACCTTTTGCTTCCCAGCCTGATGTTTATCCCATTGAGCAGAATGAACATAAATGCTCTGATTTTAATATATTTTAATATATATAGTTTTTTTTAACGTATTTATTCCTATCCACAAATGAAATTTTAGACTGAGATACAAAAGTTTGTGAAAATCCCCTGTATGTAAGTCAACTAAATATCTACAAATACACTTTAGAACTATGTATTGTATCATTATCTCTTATAAGAAAATAAAGACAATGTTTAGATAAATATGAGAAAAAAATGTTCCCCAGAATAAATATAAAATAAATACAAAAATAAATAAATACAAAAAAACAAACACAGAAAAAGAACATCAATTACTGTACTTGGTTTATTTGCTTACTTTTTTTTTACTTTTTAGTTTTTCAGGGCCCTAAGATTGTATTTACAATTTAATATTATCAGTGAATTAATATTTAATTTAAAGGCTATAAGAGGCTTTTACACAAACAAGCAATTAGTTTTTACAAGTATGACTTTAGGGACAACAAGATCTAAAGTCTTAATTAATGAATTAACTTAATTTATGTCTTAGTTGGCAGATACTTTTAGACAGGCGACTGCTATGCGTCCCTTGCTTTTAGTATTTGAGCTTAAGATAATCACCTCCTAGCTCTAACTCCATACATATGCGTAAACATGAGTGGTAGTTAGTAGTTTTTGATTTAGGTAGTAGTGGTTTGTGTGTATGTCTGTGTTTGAACTTTACCTGAACTTCCCGTGCATGGTAGGCTATGATGAGGCCCAGTAATATGACCGTGGACAGGCTTATCAGACACTTCAGGGCCAGAGAATACATGGAGCTCTGTAGAGATACAAGGGACAAACGGATTATTAAAAACAGCAGCACAAACATTATATTTCACACATGGCCTTGTCGGTTGATTTAATATTTAGAATACAGACAATAAAACAACCAAATTTATAACAATAACACAAAAGGTCCTGATGTGCATATTTTGAGCGTGCTTTACCTCCCAGTTGTCACACAATATCCTCTCTCGCTCCTCTGCTAAAATGGCATGTGTGCCGAAGCTGCACAGTCTCAGCATAGACAATAAGAAGTAACATTTACGAAACAGACTTTCAGAGGTTGAACAGAAGTAGAATGGTGGAAGTCTACCCGTCAATATCACTCTGAAGTCAGGCTTTAAATCCACTGCTTGTCTGGTTTCATAGGGCTTATAATCAATGCGCTGGGGAACTTCCGATCAATACAACTCATAGCACTTCAGTGACTCCTTTAACCCCCTCACCTCACACACTCAGAGCACTGCAAGGCTTACTGGAGTTCAAACACACGTGTACATTTCTTTCTACAATAGGAATCACAGATGAAAGGTCTGAAGAAGAAACAGATTGTTAGATTGTTATTATTTAAAAAGAGAGCTGGGATAAGAATTTTTCTGTAATGACATATCAGTATTTAACTAAATAACATCACAGCCATGGGATGTATTTTGTTTGGCTGACAGATGTCCATTAAAATTCAACATCAGGACATCTCACTCAGCGCTTGAGACAACATTTTAATCACCATTTTAAATCAGTGCACAGGGTCCATTAAACGGCAGGTAACCATAGCAACAACACTGATACTTCACACTGATGGGCATCTCTCAGTGTAGAAACTTACCCACGTGTTAACTGTTTAAACATGGTTTGTTTTGTTTCCGTGGTAAGTGGTTATGTGATATGTGAAGCGCGCTGTTGGTATTTCAACAAAAAAAAATCCTTCTTTTTACAAAATGTCACTCCACTTCAGCTTTTCATATTCTGTGAAATTCAGGAAGCCTTGTTAACCAGTCAGCCTGTCAGCCAACAACTTTGATCCCGACTGAAATATCTCGACAACTATTGGATGGATTGTCATGAAATTTTCATTGTTCCTCCGAGGATGAAACGTGCTGACTCGTCTTTTGGCATCACTGTACAGTTGTCACATGTTGTTCTACCTGATATCATATCAACCGTATAGGTTGCATAGTCAAAATTAGTAGGGAAATACATAACCCTATAGTATGAATTAAGTATACATATTAAAAGTTTATCATCCTGACATTTTGCAAAAATTTGCATGTTTGTGTTAAAATAATGCTGGACCTGCAAAACTGTTCTTCTTCAGCGTCAGCTGGTGACGGAAAACATTATGCTTACTAAGGTGGTACCTTTTAGTTATTCAAATATGGCACTTATGTATAATTTTGTCAGACAAATTTGGAATAGGCATGCCCACTTA
>JAUMHF010000008.1:8860322-8877511 GCA_032359275.1 Microctenopoma steveboyesi
TGGTACCTTTTAGTTATTCAAATATGGCACTTATGTATAATTTTGTCAGACAAATTTGGAATAGGCATGCCCACTTATGTTACATTTTTTAATTCTATGTTTTACTTTACTTTATTTTACGTTTTCTTAGTAGAGTGGTTAACACTATCGCCTCACAGTGAAGAAGGACCCGGGTTTAAACCACAGGCTGGTCGGAGCTTGCATGTTCTTCTCCTGGGGTATCTCTGGGTACTCTGGCTTCCACCCACCACCCAAAGACATTTTGTTAGGTTAATTGGTGATTAGTGAGACTGGTTTCTGTCTCTGTCAGACTGGACTGAGTACTCAATGACAGCTGGGATTGGCTCCAGCAACCATTAAGAGGACAAGCAGTAGTACTATCTATCTAGTAAAGTATTTGTACTTTAACTACATTGTTAGGGCATGTACTTCAAATTGTGTAGATCATTTGAAGTGGTTTTCGTAGAGTAATTTCATGTCCTCCAATGGAGATAGCATGATCTTGCTACTTTATTTGGATAGTGGAAAAACTTTGGTGCATATCTATATATGTATACTAAACAATAAAACAATAATATAATTTTAGATTTATCTTTAGTATAAACAAGCAGAGGCATGAATAGGTTTTAGGTATTGGCTTGCTGACCTTTCAGCAATTGGATTTTCTTGGCATAGCTCACCAGGTTTCATGAATGACAAATTATTATGGTTTCAATATTCTGCTTCATAAGATCGCCCATCTTGTCACATAATGACAAAGTTTGATTTAACAAGCCATAGAAATCAAAATACCTCTATTCAGCACTTTGGTTTCTACAAGTCCCACTTGCTAAATTGATTCAATTCTCTAGCTCATAGCTCAAGGACTATGTTTTGAAAAGTGGAATATAATATACAAAAACTCCAGAGTACATTCATTTTCAGATCGCCGAGGTCACATGACGAACGCAATATCCTCCTTCAGAAGAGGAGTTGAGCCCCCTTAAGATTAGACCATCTCTCATCAGATATCTGAGCTGTCAAGACGGATTACGTTACAGATTCATTAACATATGTCAATCTGACAGTTAGCTCTGAGTTTAGACATGTATTACTCAGCATTCCCTTCATGGAGTTTGTAAGCAGAATCTACACTGAGTTCTGACTTCATGAATACATATTGCAAGTCAGCCTTCTGGAAAATGGAGCGTGTTAGTGTGTAACTGTGTCTACTTAGGATCTCTAGATGCTTCGCAGACTTAATGCTATTAATTTAAAATCACACAAACACTCTCACAGCTAATGCCCAGACCCCCTCCTCTGCTGAGTATTCCTTTTTATCAAAATCTGCCAGGATTAAATATGAGGTTGGGTGCACTTTCTACTGTTTATGTAACACACACAATTGCACAAACACATTCATACACATTCACACAAGGAGGGAGTTTAAGAGAGTGTTGGCCATTTGTTGCTAATATCAGCGCGGTTATGGGCCACTGCACAACACTGGGAAAATACCATCTAGCTTTAACTTTCCAATGATTCCCACGGTCAGCTCGTCCAAAGCTCTACTGGTCTTTTGGTCTGTATTCACTTGCACTTTTTGTTCCTGTTCCCGTTCTGGTCAGTCTGTCCTTTGTTAACATCTCATTTGCAAACTCGGTGCAAAGCAAACCAACATGTTGTGCTAATGAGAAAAATGCAGTCTTGGGTTGCAGCAGAGAATCTGTTTAAACAGCCCATCACATTGGTGATCTGAAATATGATTTGATTGAAGTAAATTCTCTCCCTCTCCCTGCATTTACCTCCAACCTTCTGTCGACCACTGATTGTTTCAGGAGCATTTTGTTTCTGTCTGTTTCCACTTCAGCTACTCTGCTGGTATAGTGAATCTCGTTTAGTACTGTTTCAGTGAGATACTGATGTATATGCTTTCTGTTTTGACCTTTCTACACTATGATCACTGTGGTTTCTTGATGCCTATTGATGAGTTTAATACATTTCCAGCAACTGGACACATTTGATGAGTGTTGCATATCCAAATAAATAAAGAAATAGAAAAATAGAAAAAGATATTGACCTCCCCACTCATAAAGAAGAGATCCATTGTTTAGTGTATCTCATTTAACAACCAAAGAAGGTTATTTGTGTTCTTTTGTAATTGCTTAAAGATGAATTGTTAAGATATAGACAGTGACAGATCTCCTAGCACAGCTTCTCTTTTAAGCAAGCGTCCACTTTACTTGTCTGGCATATGCACGCAGTCACAGGACTTCCAGTGCTTAAAGTCAAAGCTGAAATATACTGTACATTACACAGTCACATGTGGATGCAGCAACCATTAATTGTGTTAGTTAAATATCGTTGGGAAAATAACATTTGTGCAACACATTTACAATTTACACCACTGTCATAACCTGGTGTTATGATGGAGATGGAGGCAGTAGGTGTTCAGCTTATCTTAGCACACAGGCTGGAAGCAGTGGGGAAACAGTTCGGTTTTGTTCTGAACATCCAAACTAACACACACAGGAAGAGTCTGCATCCATACAACAATAAAATAATAATATACGAGTAGTATTGTGGATTTGCAGAACATCTTGTCAAATTTGTGCTGTCCATCTGTTTGCATGTGTGTACCCGTGTTATGTTTGCGTAGAAGTGTGTGATGTACGATTGGTTTGTGTGGATCAATTGTTCAGTGAAAGCATGCAGTGATAATGAGCTTTTCGAGCTTCTTTCAATCAGTGAGCGCGCTAGCTCACACACACACACACGCACACACACACAGGGTATTATCTAGATGAGGGTTATCCCCAGTTGTCCCCACCTCACCCTTGTTGACACAGATGTGAGAGCAAGTAGACTTCAGATATGAGCACATTACTCTCGTAGTGATAAGTTGCTCACAATGTGTGGTGGAAACGAATATGAACGTGTGTATTTGTACGCATGTGTTAGTCTTGGGGGTCTCTCCCTGTCAGAGCGATACCTTCGTGCAATCAGTCTCCAGGGAAACAGGCATTCGACAGTGGAGCGATGTCACCTTAGCAGGATAAACACACACACACACACCACAAACGGATGCATGTCGACACACACACACACACATTTCTACCCACATTCCACCAACCCAGACAAAGAGAGATCTGAAGACACACATGCATCCTAGCAGATACACCCAAAGACACCAACATGACAGAGCTCACACACTGCGCAGAGGTGACGACATTTACTCACAGACGTGAATATTTACGTTAATGGCGAATAGTGCAAGTTCTAACACACCCTAGTGTATCATCACACTCACACTCACAGAGAGAGGTAGCCTAGCCTTGTTACACTGGAAGAAATGAGCATATTTGTACCTGTTAGTAGTGGGACCTGTGGGATCTACCGTCCCTTAGAAGCCTGTGATCTAGAAGATGAAGGGAGTGTGGAGTGGAGAAAAGGAGAGGAGGTGGAGGAGGAGAGGAGAGAGAGAGCAGTGCAGAGGTGCTGAGACGGCTGATGGCTCCTTTGGAGAATATGGTAGCAGTTAGTGAGTTTAATTCCCTGATTATCTTCATCTACTGCCTTAAAACCAGCTGAGAAAGGCCTTGAAAGGTCTCGCAGTAAATGTCTGCGAGAAATGTCATAGATAAAGGGTCGAGGGCGAGAAAAGAGAGACGAAGGAGGTAGCGAAGGGGTAATGAGGGAGATGTTGTAAGCCTGCTGAGATGGCAATGACCCCCTGGGGAAATGGAGAGGAAACATATTTAAAAAGCGCCAGGGGAAAACCATGGACGCGCCTCATAAGTGAGGAGGACACAAGGAAGGAAGGAAGGAAGGAAAGGCAGAATGGAAGTGAGTATTACTGCTAAACGGTGAAATCATTGATGTTTGTGGTGAGAAACAGTAAGTGGGTATGTGCTCACACATAACACCCATTTGCCCCCTTCTCTCTCTCACACACACACACACACACACAACTATTTGTACATTAAGTCAGCAAGTGTATATACTGACAGCTTGACAGGTGAAGCTGACAACAGCTGTGCATCCCCTCAGAATAGCATTGTTCCATTGCGGGCCTGATACGTGGCGAGGGGCTGGGTCCATAAGACACGTAGGCCTTCGTGGAATTATCTACTGATGTGACAGTGATAGGCCACGTGTTCATGTCTCAAGTGTCTGAAGGCCTTGGTTATTCTCAGACATGTCACACTAGGAACCCCTCTCCTTTAACCCGCTCCTGATAAAATCAATAATAGACATTCAGATGTCTTTCAAGAGTAATTGTCATCTTTCTGTTGTTACCTCGTGTCAAGGAAGTGTGAAGGTCCTGGGTCGGTGTCAGTGAACTGGTGACACTGGTCATGAATAGAGGGAACAGAAAATGTCAAGTGATGCTTCAAACTCTGAAGATGCACAGCATATAATCACTCTCCAAGCCTGCCTGAAAATAAGCTACAGTAGTAATTTGAATGCCTCAGATTTGCTTCTGTGTTGGAAGGCTTTTGTGTGAAAACTCACAATTCTGCCTCAGAGCAAATTCAGTTATTTCACATTCACAAATTATTTCATCATCCAATATTCTCTCTGCAAACTCCATCTTGGCTCAACAAATGATATTGGACATTAACAATACAGAAGTTTACTTCCACTGCCAAGAGTGCTATATATACATACAGAAGATCAGTACTTTATATGAAACCAAAATTTGATCTCACATGTGGTTTTAATAATAACTAAACCGAGTTATGACAACATAGACTAAGATATGATGAATTGAAAATCCCAGCTTTAGTTGCAGTATGTGCCGACATGGTTTTAAATCTGTTTCCACACATGAATATGCTTACTCACTACACCGACAGTCATGAACACCATGTTCTCCTGTGTTAACCTCTCTCCCTTTATCCCTGCTAACGCACACACACACACACACACACATTCACTCACACAATCCAACCAACCCTGTTTAGTTCCATTCTTATTTTTCATTTCTATTTTTGGAAGCAATAGAGCAGCTGGACCTGCTAAAAAAGTGCAGGAGAGCTTGGTAGACCCACACCAGCAGTGTGCTGTGATGCTGAGTTTATAGCTAGAGACACACAAATGTTGTGAAGCCACAAACAGGATGTATATAGTTTTTATATGTTTTCAATAATAAAAATGATCGCTAGCCATTTCCTCACAGGCCCTGACACCGCCTCTGAAGTATGGTTATCAATACACAGCATGCAATATAGCGCCTCTGACAGGCAACATCCATTTTCAATGTGCGATTGCACGGCATGTGTGTGCAGGGTTTAACAGTGCATGTGTGGGTGAGAGATGATCAATAATCAATGGACAAAATCATTCAGGGCTTCCCTCCTAGACTCGTTTAAAGCACTGCGTGAACCTCCCCACATCTCTCTCTGCTGTCCTTCCATCCATTTCCTTTCCATTTTATAATCCATCCTCATGATCTCTATCCATTTTTCACAACAACCAGCGGGCTCCTTTCCACCTCAATTATCTAAGTGAGGGCTTGAATTGTCTGATGGAACTCCAGTATCTGCAGGAGTCAAAACCAAATCGGCAAAGGGAAATAAAATATATAACTTGGCACTCGGTATTTAAACTTTCATTTTGAACAGGCTTTGCTGAAGCATACTTACTGTACCTGTCTGGCTTCACCTTCCCTTTAAAAATGTACAACCCTGAATGGAGATAATGAGGCCCACAGATATTTTACATACTATTCTTCCTAAACTTTGGCTTCCTGTTCATAACTAGATATCCAAGACTACATAGATTAATCAATACAGCAAGGCAAAGCAAGCAGGGCTCCAGCAAACACAGCTGCCCATCAGATGAGGACTGTACTGTTTAAATACCTAAGTAAGGGTTTTTATTATTGCCTTTCATTTTTTCTGCCCTACAGATTTTCATTTCTCGCCTAGCCGCTTCTCTTTTCCGATCACACTCCCCCAGCTTGACGCCCACTGGAAGAGCAGAGGAGCAAAACGAGGGAGAGAGTAAGGGTAAAATGAGAGAAAGAAAGAAAGAAAGAAAGAAATCAGGATAAAAAGACAGGCGTGGAGCTGAAACATAAAGGAGAAGGAGCGCATTCAAAAGTGTCGGCCGTCTTGTTCAGGGAGGAGAATAGACCGCCAGAAAAGAAGAAAAGAGACAAGGAGGAAGAAAATCAAACCATGAATTCTTATTAATAAAAAGACACTGCTTCTAAAACAGTGATTTTCATAAAGAAATGAACAGGAGAAAGGGGAGAGAAGATTAGGAAGCAAAGACACGACCAGCAAAGCTGAACTGGTGGATTTTTCACATATGGAAAAGAGAGAGAGAGACTTACTAAAGACCACAGTCTACAAACAGAAAGAGAAACAGGGGGGAAGCAGACATACCTTGCCAGCCTTTTCTAGACTACCTGGGAACCTGTGCACTGAGTTGATGTCACATCAACAAGCTGTGCAAGTGGAAGTAATGTTTCTGTCTTATTAGCCACAGAAAGCTAACCCTCTGTGATAATGTCAGACCCAAAGTAAGGGTGGAACAAGGTTAGGGGCATCTCTGCATCAGGAAGGTGAACACTACATGCTCCGAGGCTCACTAGGACCCTGTACAACACACACACACACACACAACCAAAATAAACAGACAATAGCAGCCAGGGGCCAATTCAGCTTATTACACTCCCCATTACACAGACAAATGAGATCCTGGCCTCCTACTGATAATCTGCCCCCCATGTCCTCTGCATCATTGCATTACATCACCCGGTAGCAGCAACTGTCAGGCCTGGTCATTACAGTACACAACCCTTCAACAACATGAACATGGCATTGGTCAGACTGAGTAGGGTATACTAATCACATATTCCGTCATTAACTGGTGGACTTTAATTATCTTCCCACTGACCCGTTCTAACAGCTACACTTGGAGCCCCCTTGTGACCTGGGGGTTGATGATGCATATTGTTTAACATCTTCAGACACTGTGGAAATTTTGGGCCCTTGTATTTGATTTAGTTGTGTTTAAAGGGCCCCCCACCTATTTAGCACTGCACTATGATATAGTGACTTGTGAGGTTTTTGCGATTTACTATTTTCCGTCATTAATTTGGGTCAGACTTCGAAAACACCTCCAGTAATCCAACTTAACAATATCTTCATTTTATTCTATGATAAAACATTATATTCCCAGTTCGCAAGGCAAGCTTTGTTCACTATATGTGTAACTTTCAAACCCAAGCTAGGGTATCCCTGATGACATCACTACGACATCATCACAATTATGTTCCTCCGTATACAGAACGACCCTCCTCCCAGGCTGGGTGGTGCTACCTGTGGCAAAGAAACAGAGCTTTACACGTAAACCTCACCTTTGTGTAGACGCCCCATGACAGCTCTGTCTCAATCACCATGACAACGATGCCAAACATTCCAAAGATAAGGGCGTAGTCGCTCAGCCTCTTCCGCTTCTCAAACAGCGCCCTACGATGGCCCAGTTTATAGCCAATGTTTTGGTTCTTCCGTTTCGGGGCCTTTGAGGTGCTGCCCCTGGCCCCAGTGCCCACTGGCCCGGCCGCTCCCTGCCTGCTCCCCCTCCCTGTCTGTGCTCTCCTGCTCTCCACCAGTGCATGGTTCTGGTGGTAGATGGACATCTGGTTGGATGTGGAGTCTGAGATGTCATACCCTCCTCTGGGGTACGGCGAGTCTTCTTTGGATGAAATCACAATCTCTGGGGGGCTCTGGATTGGGGGTTGATTCGTAGAGGACTGGGCCATCGAGGAGGTAGGCGGGGCTTCGCGCTGGCGGTCGTGCCCCCCAGCGGCCGTTACCCCAGCAACAGCTGAAACGCCACCCTCTTTGGTTTCGCTGCTGCTGTCTGATTCTATGAGGTTTCTTCGGGAGGCGCTGAGGCGGCTCAGGGGCTTCATGACCCCGCCTGTGTACTTACAGGAGCTCATGGCGATCTCTGTGAAAGGGTTACTGTCCCTACGGTGAACTAGAGGGCTGGCCTGTCTATGTTTGCAGCCCCTCTCTCTCTCCCTGTCCCTATCACGCTCTCTGTCCCTCTCCCGCTCCATGGATGGCGAGTGGGAGGAGTAAAAGAGGGCGTTGTAGACCGGGGAGTCTCCACTCAAGCTGTGCTGCGAGCCCAAGCACGAGGAGAGTGGGGTGCTGGTTGGGTGCAGAGCATTCGGTATAGGTGGGGGCAGAGGCTGGGTTCCAGAGGAGGACATGGGAAACTTAGGAAGCGATGCTGGAGGCAAGTTGGGTGTGGCAGTGGAAGGCGATGGGGATGGTGTGCTGCCATTTAGACGGTCCAGGCTTGATCCTCCCATGTGGTTGGAGTGGTTTGATCCTGGCTGGTTGCCAGTGGCGGACGGGTGGGATATAATGCCCAGGGGAAAGAGAAAGCGTTGGTCCTCATCCTCGCTTCCTCCTAGCAGAGCCAAGCTCAGAGAGGGGGGAGGCTCCATGGTCACGGCTGTGGCCACGCACCTGTCTGCAGAGAAACACAAAAGACAGAATAACTGTGAGGAAAGACTCCAGAGAAAAGTGATGCAAACTATGTTTTATGACAGTAGTAATGAGGAAGGGACAGGTAGAGAGAGGGGTTAAAGCAATTGAGAGAAAGGCAGAACTCCAAAAGATGAAGACGTGCTATAAAGAGCAGCAGCAGAGTGAAGAGAAGTGTTCATAATTGGGGAATATGTTATTCCTTGAGTCACAATTGAGTCAGCTGCCCAGTCACCCTCTCTCGGCACTCTCTCTGTTTCCCAGTGCCCTCTCCTTCTGTCACATCCCACAATACTTCCAGCAGTCGATGCCATAAAATGTCATCTATGCCACATGGTTGTTAGATAGTGCAAATGCTTCGGCTTTACACCACAGAAACGAGATCAGGCTCAAAGGACTAAGGATAACCATTCAGCATCAGTCTGCTCTGACAGTAAGTGAACGCACACCTCAGCTGACAATAAGTTGGCTGCATGTGATTGATCCAAAACAATAACCTACTTTCAGTGTGATATAACCAGACACCTTCACGGCCCCCTCCTCCCTGTCTGTTTCTCTACCTACCTCCTACCTCTTCTCTCTCAGTCTCTGTCCCCCAGGTTAGTTGGGTTGAATCACTGGCTGGATCAAAATAGATCACCACACTTTTTCTTTTTCATGTTGTCACGGCCATCCCATCATCTTTTCGCTTCGCCTCCTTTCATATGGATCCTCCACAGGTCCTCGCTGGTCTCTCGAATTTGCGCGTCGCTTCCCACAGATGTTGCCTCCGTCTTCGCTCACTTAGTACGATCAGTTTGTTTCTCCCTGTGCCATCAGGGATATATCGACGATGCCCATCTCGACGCCGTCAGTGACAATCGACACAATATGATGAGAAATAATCCATGGTTACTGGATTAAATTGGTCAACCTGTGGACGCGCGTCAAAAATGTGCAGCAAAAAACCCCCCACAGGAAAATCAGGAACGGAGAAATGCAAACCTGACCGTCAAGTAACAGTCCTCAGATGAGCGGTGAAGTATGTGATTTAATGTGTGACTCCGCCGACTTCCACTCAATCTACAGCCCACTGTCTCTCCGCATCCGTCTCTCACTCTCTCCTCCAACTTCTCTCCCTCTTCTCTCCGCCCCCCGTCACATCGTGCGTTCCTATTGGACGCAATCAAACGGCCAAAAAAGCGCTGAAAACAGGTGGAAAGGACAATAAACCTGGGTTATTAAACCTGGGCGTTTGCCATGACAGTACCCCCCCACACACACACAAAAAAGTGATTGACTTTTGTGTCTCCTGCAATACAGACTACAGGGCCTGCTCCGTAGTTTATGGCACCTGTTACGCCCGCTGAAAACGGGCACCCAGAGAATAATTTTCACATTTACATAACACATCTGAATGCATCTATAAAGCAAGATTGTCTCTTATTATTACAGAACTAGGATTTGCCAAAAGAAAAGTGCAACATATGGCGAGGAGGAGGGTGTGCAAACAGCTCCTGAGTGGCGCGAGTGCGAGTGCGCACGAAAAAAGCCTTTTTATGCCTTATTTGACAAATGCAGAACTCCACTCCACCATACAAATCAACTAACAATTCCAACTTTGTAGAGTCTATAGGCTACAGCATAAGCCTCCATAATTAGACTATTCCACCTGGCGTAATAGGTGTAATCTTGTGGCGTCCTTGGTGCGTTATTTGCCCCCTTAAGCGGATGAGCACAGGCATGGAAATGTGGGAGAGCGGATTAGGACGTTTTTTTCCCAAGAGGTCAGTTTATCCCGCTTTTATGCAACATCACATACATCATTAAAACAAGTCATATCGCGCGGAGGATGATATTTGAACATTGTGCCAACACCTCGCTCACACAGCCAATGCGGACGCAGGACAAACAGTGCTACTTTCATATAGAAGAAAAAGATGGTAACCTCCAACATTATTAGTACCATAGCTTAATTAACATAACATTTGTCCTATCTTATTCTCTTTATATACTACATGCATTTGTCTGAATGTGAAAGTGGGTTCTTTCATCCGCCGGTTCCTCTTGAGAAGGAAATAAGCACAGTGTTGTTTCTGCCTTTGGCGGAGTCGTGATGGGTTAGTGACGGAGAGTGGCTGATTCAACAACCGCTAAATTGTTCATAAAGGCCCGGGGAAAGGTCAAACGTCATGTCATCAAAAGCCAATTATTTATTTATCTTGACTGGAAAAAATGGGGAGGGAATACAGTTATGTAGAAGCATATAACATAACAAGGTCAGTATTTGTTGGGGCTGATTTCAGTCCAGTTGACGTGACTCAATATTCAGACATGATTAGTGATATCGTTTTGACATATATTTTTAGGATTGGAGCAGTAGTTTATGCAAAGTTACATATGATTTTGTTAGGAGAAGTCGTAGTACTAGGTAGTAGTAGTTGTGCGTTCAGCTTCCTGTCTCTCTACAAGCAGATGATACTTTTACTTTGCTTTTAAAATGTTGTAATATGAACTGCATTATATGAACTGAATAAACTGAATTGCTGACCCGAGACTGTGCTGCCAATAGCAGTTGCTAATGCTGCAAGAAGAGAATTAAGGTAAAAAATAGTCTAATCTGAAGGATAACAGGCCACCAGCCTCACGATGCAATGTGCATGGATACTTGAAATAATAAATAAATACCATACTGTATATCAAAATGTAGCAGGGTCATGTTTTTGTATAAAAACAAATGTGTTTATAGCTGTGTATACTTGCAGTAAAAAGGGTTAACCCACTGAGTTTTCACCTCGCGTACACAGCTGGTATATTCATGTCATGACCTTATTTCCTCAAAAATAAAATGTATTATATAAAAGAATCATAGGCTAACCTTTAATTGTCAGTCGGCAGTTTCTCCACAGCTTGTATTCTGCCAATAAGGCACCGAACATTTAGCAAGCAAGACAATTTGACAAAAACAATACAAATGAAAAATAGGACTGCTGGGGGCCCAGGCAGGCATGAAAACTGGCACAAAACTGGAACGGTGGCAGGCTACACTAATACCATATACTGTATTTCACACGTTGACAGACGTTAGCAGGAATGGTGGACCCTTTGAATGAAAAGTTTGTCGATATGTCTGCCCTACAGCATACGCCACACATGTGGTAATAAAATAAAATAATATGCTGGGACGCCAACGCTGTAGTATACAGATGAGTTTTTAATCAACTTGATCTATCTTACTCCCTGTGTTCAAAGCCACATACAAACGTGACAGCAAGTGATGGTGTACAAATTCCACAACACTTTTACCGCAGTGTGTATCCGGTGGAAACCAATTAGATCTGGATGAAATGTGAGAATTAGGACGAGGAGACTTGTGAGTGAAAGGAAAGAGGGACTGATTAGATTGTGAGTAAAAGGACAACAGACTTTCCCATCACACACATGTTTAGTCCCTTCGGAGGACTACACATTGAGTTACATACATTTCCTGGACGAATACTCTAACCTAACTAACATTAAAACATCTTAACATTTGTGGAATTTATGTTTTGAGGATTAGTTTTCGTCCTTTGAAGGGATGCAAGACCCTGCATTGTGATTGCATAATCAGATGTATGTCCCCCCTCGTGAACACAAGTATAGAGTCAGCAGAGGTGATCAAAATGAACAAGTTTTCAGCAATGTCTGTCTAAATGTCTAAATATTAGCCACAGGTAAGCTACTGCTTGAACCAGACAGGTAACGTGGTGAGTTTTATTGCCTATATATCATATAAAGTCCTGAATCTTCGTACATAAAACAGCTAATTATTTACTCTAAGTAAGGAAGTAATTGTGCTCATTGTATAGAATTAATGTCATAGTAATACAAATTCTGTGATTGAATCAGTATGTTTGATTTATCAGCAGTGGTATTATACAGTAGAAGCAAACAGAAACACTCGAATTGAAAAAAAAGAAAATCAAAGAATAACGTTCTGAAAAACACAGCCCCTCTGTGGCTGAGGTTTCAGAGAGGAAAAGGAAATACACAAGCTGTTTTTTCTCCTACACCAGACACCTGTTGTTGACCTGATCTCTGATAAATGTCGGAGAGGTGATGAGTAAATGCATTGCACAGCTGCATGGCTGTTTTTAATAGACTGCTAAGCTAACCCCGCTGTACCGTTGCCCGGCTCTATCGAGTTCTAATGGCTCATATTGCATTAGGGGCTGGAAGCTGTGCGGGCTAACCCACAGCCCACAACCCACCGCTCTATACAGATGCATGTCTGCACAGCAAACAGCACTCTGATCGGCCTGCCTGAGAGAGACTAATCAAATACAGAGAACGGGAAACTACGGGGGGTAAAAGATACAGTGAAGGAAGGGGTGGGGGGTGCTGTGTATGTGTATGTGTGTGTGTTTGTGTGTGTGTGCATCTGCGCTCCCATTTAAGTGGTGAGCAAGCAGTGCAGAACATCTCATATCCAAACAACTGTGGTATTTTAATGAAAGGACTGACACATGGAGACACACACACAGACACAGCAAACTGCTACTAACACAGCTTTATTAGACTTTATGTCTGTCAGAATTTCAGCACCACAAAAAAAAGAAAAACAAAAACAAACTCCTTGCTCCATGTCAGGTTTATTACATGCCGTGTCAAGATCTTCCACTGAGCACCGTTACTGGAGAGACAATTTGTTAAGTGTGTTGCTTACAAGTGTGTGCAGCTGCCTCGCTACTAATTTGTGGAAGTGTCTGAGGAGTTCAGAGGTTTACTACAGTTTCACAGTGTCAGCATCACAGCAGAGTGTGCTCTGTGGGGATGTTTGTGTCAGCTGTGCTGACTGAAGGCCACTAGTCAGCAGACCAGTGACACTGTCGGATTTCCACTCTCACACACTTTTCCTGACACTTTAACACTTTTTCCCCTTCCATGGTTTCGTTTCAGTTGTTCAGGCTGTGGACACTTCAGACGCCCTTGTGCTGGAATCCTCGGTCAAGGTCCACTGGTATCAAGATGGATCAGCTGCTACACATCTAGGGCAAATAGCACTGCTTCAGTTCACCCTTTACGAGAATGCTGGTCACCTCTCCACCAGAATAGGTGATTAAATTGGTTTCTGTTGTGACTCTATGACAAATCCAGACATGGTGACATATTAAGGGTTGCCATTCACTTCTCAAATGATTGCTGTGGCCAGGGCTCCTTCAACATCCCTCTTTGAGACTGCTTGCTTCTTGTAGTCCAGCTCCTGAACAACATCTCCCTTATTCAGCAGCTTGTGTTTTTAATGTGTTATTCTCATGCTTTGCCAGTTTTTCCCTGGCTGCCAGCACAGCTCTACACAGGTTATATCAGTGACAAAGATTGATTGACTTGCCACTTCATTTTGTTGGTATTATCATCACTCTATTCATTGTTTTTCTGCAGCCACTCAGTAGTTAGTGAGGTTTCTGTTAAGTCAGTGAATTTTTATTCTTTTGTTATTGATCTGTCAGCTGATTAAAGAACAATAGTCAGCACTAGTGACACTGCTGTTCCCACTCAACAGAAACTTCCAGACGGGTTTTACCGATTCTAAACAGCTGTAGTTTATTTTCTGTCCTTTATTATATATTTGGCAGTAATTAAAGATATGGAGACATTAAAATCCTGCATGATCCTTGATTCCTAAAACCAATCCACTGTAAACATAAACACATAAATAAATACACAAATAGATCAATAAAACATGCGCTTGTTCCCCAACTCAGCACACTCTCTTCTGCTGATAGTAGTAATGGTGACAATTGTTGTAATGTAGGAGTCACAATGCTGTGACACATCTGATCCGTGTTCTCTCAGTTCTGAGAGACAGCGTCAAATTTACACCACTTCTACTTCCTAGATAGCAGCGAGTCAAGGTCTCAAGCCTTATGAAAAGAGGAATGCTGTATTGTATGCTTTGTGTCGCACTTGACTGAAGACGCAACTGACTAAGCATGCTAGCAAGTGTGTGCAGCTGTCCTGATACAAATATTTAGAGGCGCTGAAGGAGTTCAAGACATATCTACAGTTTCAAAGTGTAAAGTTATGCAGGGCTGGTATTTGCATGTATTTCATGTTTACTGCAATCTTCCTGAGTCGCCTGTCTCCTATCTCTCAGCTAAGTGACACTGCAGTGCCATCATGCAAGTCAGCAGTGTACAGTACATACTGCACAAGGTACAGTACCTGGGCTTCGTTAAAATGCCACTGTACTTTGATACTGGTGTGGTGCTGGACAATCACTGTGGTGTTCCTTGTAGATGTTCTCATCCGTGCTGACTCAAAGCTGAGTCTGACAGTAAACTGTGGCTGCAGAACAAGTAATCTGACCTTGAGCTGAGATAGTTGTTTTTGTTATGTAACAGAAATAAACTGTCTTGTTCCTTCTGCTTTAATGGTAATGTGAAAGTGTGAAAACACGTACTGTATATACAAGCATTCACTGAGCTGTTTAGGTACATATCTGCTTAGTGGTTGTAGTCAGTGGACAGAATTCAATTACTTTTTGTAATTTTCAGGCTATAAAAAGTTAAACAGGCCACATACCTTCACCTAACAAGGCTACAATCTGAAGCCGTCCTAGCAGTTGGGTAAATGCCATTTCATCCAAAGCTCAGTGGTGCTTTGGATGAAATGTTTATCTTTGACTTTCTTAGTTCAGCGTGTTAGCATCAGCTATTATCACCAAACTCAAAGTAAAGAAATAATAATTTCTTGATGAGTTAGAGCACTTATTTTATTTTTAGATTGACTGTACACGTCTAACACATACGGTGTGTTGTTTAGTATGTTTTTTATACGAGTAACTTTAGTTCCTGGGGATAGTAACATAGGCAGGAGTGGAGTGTAAAATCGTTTGTTTACCGTCTTGCTGTGTTGTCATTGATTAAAGAATATTATTCCAGGAGCCCTCTTATTGCCAACAGCCCAGAGAGACTTCATGCTACCCACCAAGAATTCAGGATTTCAGCATTGCTTAGTAACACAGTGTCATTAGTCCTGTAGGTGGGAAAACTGTTGTGTTATTCTGTACAGAGGGCAATGAAATAACAGTACAGCTGTATTATTTTTATACTAGGCCAAACTATACTAAACTTTACCATGCTACCTTCCCAGATTGCTTCTTTCCTTCCCCGGTGCTTCAAGGATTTGTCCATCGCTCCTGTTACACCTTTGATGACTATTAGTTTCTAAACCTTCTCTCTCCTCAGCGTGTATCTAGTTATTCCCTCCTTCGCCTCTCTCATTTATTTCCATTGGAGAGCATCGATTGGCTTGTTTAAGCCCTTCGGTCTGGACTAATATTTCACTCCATGTAGCTATGTTCACCTCATCCATTCTTCCCTCCATCGTGCTTTCTGCACTCTCTCTATCATTTGTCTTGCCCTCCTTCTGCCATCTAAATACTTCACTGGAGAGGTTCTATGAATCTGACTTAATGGGGCAGCATCCTGACTGAAGAGAACCTCACTATTTGAACACATGCATCCAACTATAAGTGTATATCTCTATTTTTTTCTATATAAAATAATATATTTATATATATTTTACTTGAAGGAAAATAGTGATACAATACATCATTCTACCTTAACTATAATTATTATTTGTGTTAGGTATAATAAGGTGTATTATGTGTGTCTGAGTACTGTATTTCTCATTGTTTTCTTTGCTCTGTTCTCTCTTCTAATGAAACAGTATGCTGGGGAGTGTTACCATTAAAACCCGTTTATGAGGTACTACACTGACTGGGTGGCAATAATGCTGCCATTGTTCTGTCCCCTGGCAAATACAAAGGCTGCTGAACTGGAGACAAGACCAGATCTAATGCTACATCAAATGGATTTAAAATCATAACATAAACATAACTGTCTGCGTCCAATGACACAGCGCAGCGAGCAATGGCTCTAAATACCTTGTTCAATTGTTAGACACTGCTAAAAAAGTGTAAATTATCAGTTAATAATTATCAGTTAATGAAAAAAATTATCTCATGTTGCAGTTTTATAACACATAAAAACATATTAACATATATAAAACAAAGACCTATATGTATATACAGTATATATAGATATATACACACATATATATATACTACATTAAGTTGTACTCGTACGCAACTGCATCAATGTATATACCTATATAGTACTATGCAAAAAGTAACCCCAATACAGAATTGTTTTGTTACCACTGTATTTACACTCTGAATGTTTAAAACTCAAGTTGGTCCACAAACAATAAAGGTGCAGAGACATAGCCGATCTCACTCGTTTGACAAGTGCGGGGACCAAAACATTATCATCTTATAGGATGTGTGACTCACATAGCATGCTGGTCTGCTGATAAAATGTGTCAACACTGCACAGACCTTGACTAAGAAACCTAATCATGGAATCCGTCCTACATCCGTTCTGAATAACAGGTAACCTGGAGCTCATTTCACGTAGCCTTTCTCCACATGCATACACATGAGCACAGCCCACAGCCCTAAGGTGTGGAGATGTTTCCATCTGGTGAGGCTTTTAAGCACTGCAATATTCTCTGCAGGTATTTACAACAAACTGGATCTAAACATCACCACAGTCCCTGCTGTAAGAAATAGCTGTTTTTTTTAGAAACATCTTTTTCCACAGGCACCGTGTCCAGGCTGTAAACTCTGACATGAATGAAGAATCAAAGACTATTGATAGATTTTATATA
>JAUMHF010000008.1:8877611-8921421 GCA_032359275.1 Microctenopoma steveboyesi
TAAATAAATAATATAGTTTATATATAATAGAAATATATGGCAAACATCACGCTCCTTAAATGTTGCTACTGCTTTTATTTTTCCAAACTTTATTGATAAAAAACAGCATAGTCATTTGAACAAGAATTAAAACAGGAAAAATTATAGAAAAATCAATTGTAGATGATTTCAAAATATATACATTAAACCTATACATTTACAGACACACAGACACACACACTTTATTAGCTACACCTGCAAATGTTCTGCCAATTCTACTTTTACAAAGTTATAATTTCTCAGTTAAAATTTACTAAATTACTACAAATAATTCTACTTGTTATTGAAGTCAGAGTGGGTGGTTCCACCCAGTTTGACTCCACCATCGCATATAACCTCAATAATAAACATAGAAGAATTATAAACTTTCTGACAGTTCAAAGCTTGAAACTGAGAAATTAGAACAGGACAGGTGTACCTGATAAAGTGGCCAGTGAGTGTATATAAACATCATATTCAAACATTTATTTTTGGATACAGTGGGGTAAAAAAGTCCAAGTCCAAAACCATAAATTCCATGTGATTCACGCTAAAAACAAACAAATAATCCTGTTAAAATTCGTATTGAAATACATTTAGAAACATATAAAAAATCATATAAAAAATAGTGTATATTTTACAGAAATGCATCAAAGTACTAAGAAGAATCATCAGTTTTGTCTTTTATGCAAAGGTAATACTGCAGTGTACACAGTATGGTAAACCTTTAGAGCTTAAATAAAACAGATAATCTCTGAGAGAGAGACCCCAACCTCTTCGACAGAGGAATCATCATGTTTAACGTAAAATCAGAAACAATCAACTTCACAGCGAAACAATGGCTCTGCATGTGTCAAAACTACACCAAACCGTTTAAAGAAAAACGCAGTGCTGAGACGTCTGCTAAATCCCATGGTATTCGGATTCACTGCAGATTCTCAAATATGGTCAAATTCAAGAGCAGTGGTTAAAGGAATCACTGCAAATGTCATTTTCGTTATTTTAATAGGTCAAATGAAAACAACGTAAAATATTTTGATAAATAAAATTACTTCGAACTGAACTGGACTCAGGCTTTTGAACCCCACTGTACATCTATGTGTTCATGTATTTGTATATACCTGATGTATATATTGCATCAGCCACCTAGATTTAACCAAAACCAGGAAGAGACAACACACTCCTCTTAAACAACAAAGATGTCCTCACCTAGTGGTCCCCAAGAACTGGCCACATGAGTGAACCTGAAATTTTTATTTTTTTAGCCAAGATGTTACAAACAGTATGCAGACAGGCTGCAGGCAGGATAGCAGAAGGTTTTCTGGGATTTCTGGCATCGCCAGCAACTGATGACCATATTAACAATCGAATCAAAAGGAGAACTCAGAAACACACACAAGCAATTAAAACAGAAATGTTGTACTTCTTGGAGATCTTGACATCAGTAATTGCATCTAAAAGCAGAGAGAACCTATGGGGCTGTGCAAATAGAAACCCTGGCAACAACAATGTGCATGGAAAGACAACAGAGGGTGTACACAGTGTACATTTTACAGCTGGTTTAGGCTGTTTGAGGAGCATGTACAAGATCTAAAGTCTCAAAATTGGACAGTGAAAGTTGGCATCGATGTTCTTATGTACAGTGAAGCTTATATACCCTCTAAGCTGGGCCAGCACTGAGTGGGGGCGAATTTGAAAATGTATTCCTCATATCTACTTAGAATGAGGGCCATAAAAAAATAAGAAAACACAAGCTTCTTGCTGTGAGCACCCCATTATTTCTGCTTGCATCATTAAAGCAGCTGCTTATATTTGTATGTTGTAGAAGATCGGGAACATTTTTTTTCTAAATTGAAATGTTTCGGTTCAAACACTACCACAATGGAGGCCGTTAGCTTGAATGGCAACTGGCAGTACTTGATAGCTCCTCAAGCTCTCAACAACCAGTGGTCAAAGCGAGGTCCCACCAAAACAGCAATTGCAAGGGTCAAAGAAGCTGCAACAAAGTTCCCGAATGGAAAATAATGGCAGCATTGTACACTACACCACAATTACAATGGAAATCTGAAAATAACCTGTAAAGGACTACAAACTGTCTTGTTGCAAGTTGACACAACTCTGCTATGTAGCAGTGTTTGCCGTGGTAGCTTACTGACTTCACACTAGTTTTTTTTTTTATTGTAGTGTTTATTGTGCACACCCCCTGAATCCCCCCTCGCTCGGTCTGCTTTGACCTCACTCATTCTTCAGGCATCTTCGCCTCATTGATTCTCACCCTTTTCATCACTCTTCCACTGCAGCCTTTAACAGTGTAACATCAGAAGATAGTCACACATTGTACAGTTTTTCCCTCACATTCACCCTTGCAATCTGCCTGCATTTTGTGCTTTTCCATTGTCATGTTCGTTACCCAGTTAATATGCACCTTTGCTTCTCCTACGCCTCATCTTGCTTGTACTCCAACGCTCCTCCATTTCTACTGCTGCCGTATCCCATGAGGACACTTGCTTCAATGTTCACAGTTCCCTCCCCCGACTCAAAGCTCTTCTCTTCCAGTGGCTTGCCAATCCAGGCGCCATAACCGTAGCTGCTGAGTGTTTGGAAGAACTGCTGCTTAGCATGCTGGAAGGACACAGCTAATATCTTAGCCTGGGCGTAGGAGGGTAGGGAGAGGAGATCAGTGCGACCACACCGTTGACACAGAGAGCGGAACAGAGAGAACAGATTGGACTTGGACACACGGGACACGCCTAGTTTGCTCCTACGGGAGATAAGATATTAGGTTCTTAAATTGAGTGTTCATAAAAAAGTATGTTGGTCATGGAAAACAGTTGAGGTGAGATGATTTTCCTGTTATTGTGCAGTGTTTTTGGGTGATGAATTTAAATTAGAGTTAACGTAAAATATAGAACTCTATGTTATCAAAACTTTACCAGGGACTTCTCACATTTGTGTGTGTTTTCTACACAGTGCACACAGTTTGGAATTAGTTGGAAAGCACAGTACTAACAGAAACTAAAACATCACAACTGATTAAGATCTCTTCAATTACTACTCTGGAAACAAATTCCCCGGAGGTCTTCACAGTGACATGGCATTTAATCAATACCGAGGTGATCAATAACTCATACAGATGCAAAAACTAAACCACGTTTCTGGAAAGCATTTTAAACTCATAAAAAGCTACAAGGTAAAATCAATTCAAATTTAAAATCTCTGCTCAGGCAAAGACTTGACTTGCATCTAGTGTGGGTTAATACAAAGTTAATGTTAGTGACTTGAGAAAAACAGAAACACTTCATGGGTGGCATTTGTTTGCTTATGTGGACACTACTTACCCATCCACTTTGCCTTTGGTCCCATCCAGCACCTCTACACAGTGCTGGTCTGGCAAACTCCAGTTCACGCTGGATTCCTTGGTCTTCCCCGTGTGACGGGTGGAATCGTACACACTCACCCTTCCCACCTATAGTCCAACCAGTTTGGGTCGGAGAGGGTGGTGGAGAGAGAACATATTTGGTCAGGATCATTTAGCTCATCTGCCTGAATCATCAATTTCAAACAGAGTGCTTAAATTCAGTTGTGTAACTTGTGTGCCAATTAGAAATTGTACATTCAGCCTATTTTATCAATGTGTATATGAAAGCCAAGAAAGTGATGTGACTGCACACTACTGCATCTGTCTCTCATTTTGAACAGTGGTGTAATACTGACTTAACTGCTTTCAAATAAATGAATGAGACTGATGAATAAGACAATTTAAAGAAGATAAGAGCTGAAGAAAATGTTGTGCAGGCACAGGAGTGCTGGCTGATTGATCATTTATGTGATAATGTCCTCAACATATGTCATTGCCAAACACTTATCTGATTACCTCTGGGTGGTTTAGCTTATAGGGAGTAGGGAGACTCTGTACAAAAGTGTCAGCATCTCTCGCCAGTCGACAGCAAACGGCACGTGTCAGGTGACCGTGGCTATAGAGATATCCTAGCAGATCAGAATACAAAGGTTGTAAATCAGAAATCTGAGAGGAGAAGCAACATAAACTGAGATTAACTCTGGTTTGACTTGTCACATAATCTGCTTTCTATCTAGCTACAACATTGAAGGGAACATCACCAAGTTTACCAAGTGTGATGGACTTAAGGTAGATAGGATGCAGGAAATGGGTAAGCAATGCCCCCTGCAGGCCCAGCACGTTCCATCGCAGGATCTTATCACTGCAGCTCATGGTTCTCAGTCTTTCACCATGTTGGATACCGTCCCAGGTGGGCACAATGGCACTGGACTCCACTGGGATGGTCCCCTCGCCTGGGAAAATCAACAACACTTAGCTCACACTGTTCACAACTCTTGCTTAATCATAAGAATGGTGAATCATTTGCTTCTTGCCATTTACAATATTCACCCACCGTTCTCCACTTTGGTGCGTAGCTTTCCCTGTTTAGCATTCTCAAACAGAGGCTGGTGGCCCGCGACTTCATCCCCTGCCTCGCTGCAGGACTTATCAAACAGAGCTCCATCCCCACAAGGTGCTGTGCTATGGGTAGAAAAAAAGCAGCCACAAAAGGTTGATGGATACAGCACAAACCAAAATGGTATGGAGTTTAAAACAAGACGAACATCACTGATCCAAGCGTGAAACACTGATGTATCTGACTAATGGACAGAATGGAAATGAAAGACAAGTGTGTAGAGGAAGAGTAAACATCTGATATCCCCCACCTGATGTAGAGGTGAAAGGTGATGTCAGACTTGATCTGCAGTTTGTTGTTGTCCGCTGGCTCAAATATACTGTCATCGGCACCATCGTAGTGCTTGAGCAGTTCACTGTACAGAAATCTGAGAAAGAAGAAGATGTTAAGTTCAACCTATAATATTCTGGTTCTGAAAGAAGAGCTGAGTATTTTCAGAACTTGGAGAGAAGCATCGATAAAAAAGAAAGATCTATTTCTACCTAACGAATCCCCTTCTGGAGATGATTTCAGCATGGCAATCATTAACAGTCTCCCCCTTAAGACTTAGCTCCTCCCCTTTAACGCAGCGATTTCCTGACAGAAAAAAAAGAAACACATTTAATGTCAAAGAACCCAATGCAATACCTCTTGGTTCTGCAGTGGCCTACTCAGAGTTTCATTTTCTGACAGTGCACAAGAATAGAAAACCATAAAACTTATCAACATAGCAAAATGCAGTCATTGTACATTTCCTTTTACTCTGTTTTACCACTTCCCTTGTTTGAAAGGTTGTATGCGAATGATAATAAAAATACCAGTTCCCAGGCTGACAACAGTCCCCAGGCCTTCCCCTTTCCTCATGATGATGGTAGCCAGAATCTTGCGTCCCAGAAGGCTGTGCTGGATACGTGTCGTTAGGGCGTTGAAACGCTGGTGACTCAACATTGCTATCTGGTCATGCAAAGTGCTCCCACTCACTGGGAGCTAGACAGAAAGAAACAGTTATTATATACTATAGTGCCTGATTTTTATTGATGATGCATATTTCAAAAAAGCTCTGAGTGTGTACCTCAGCTGGGATAAGCTCCCCAGTACGGGCTGCCCTCTCAGCTTCTCCAATCAAAACCCGTAGAGCAGCATCTGCTGCTTCCTGTTTTCCCTGCTTTTTGTTGGATGCACAGACTGCAGGGAACCACCGTCCACCCAGTTTAGCCTGGTAAGTGAATCTGGGACAGTGGGAAAGGCAATCAGAGAAATTGGACCCCCCCCCCCCCCCTCATTTTAAGACCCTAGCCTACATACTTAGGACATACTTAGGCTCGTGGGGTGGGCCAGACTGGTCCACCAGGCGGATCTCAGCGGCAAAGCCCCGAGCTCTGGCGTACTCCAGAAGACCTGACACTGCGTTGTTGTTCAGATGGTTGATGAGATCGCCAACCCCTGCCTCATGTGCTGCTCGCAACTCATCTGCAGTTAGAGGGGGCAAGGAGGGGCAGATTGTGGCAGAACCACTGCCTTCGCTATCACTGGAAGGGCCCAGGGGCAACTGAGGCTGGAGAGAGATGAGGATAGAGTATGAAGAGACAGAAACTTGTAAAACGTAAATGACTGAGTGAGCAGAACGGTGTGACAGCGGTGACATGACCCCTGTCTTTCTTGATTAACACTGTATGTTTCATCACATCATCTTTCCGTCATTTTCGGCTTCTCACCTTGTTAAGCTGCAGTCTCCCATCAGCCATTAATTCTTTTACTGCTTCCTCTGCTGCCAGCTGACGGGCTGCCTTCTTGCTCGGAGCTGAGGCCTCTGTAAACAAGTTTTCACCAACCTTCACCCTGTACATGAACCTAAACAAAGGTCATAGAAGATGGACAGAGCGGACAGGGAGAAAGTTGGAGAATTATTTTAGTTGAGATCAGAGATGAAGCCACACTTTGAGTTTCTACTCCAGACACCTTATTATTCCTTGTCACATTTAGAAAATCAGCAGATCACCCGGGGTCATGGTAACAGCAGAGTGTATGGTGTGATAGTTATCACGCCAGAGGGACTGACTATAAACAGTCAGAGCTGTAGAAGTGGATAGACAAAGATGATATTGTGTCTTTGTCGGCCCAGGACGGACAGAAATAGCTTCCCATGGAGCAAATGTACTACCACAGAGGGACTTGACTAAGAACATGCAGTGTGGTGGAGACCAACATCCAAAGGCACAGATTCAGAAGGAGATAAAGGAACCAGTACCGTGGGTCATGTGGTGGACCTGCCTGTCCAGTGATGATGAACTCGATGGGGTTCCCACTGCGCTGGCTGTACTCCATCAGGACAGATACCGGATTCTTCCCACCAGGCAGAGAGCGGGACAGGGGCTGGCGAGGTCCCACTGTCTCGATACTTTCCACACCACTGGACCCAAATGTTCCAACTGTCCCCTAGTGCACAGCAAAGGAGACAAGATAAATTAAGTTCATTAAAGTTTCTTCTGCATTAGACTACAAAACAAAAGTTGAATTCCAAGGTTTCGTTATCTACACAATAACCAGCGGCCTGAAGAAAGTAGTTTCCAAACTAAAAAAAAACAAGAGTGATGCATTTCTGTGTTTGTAGGACACCAAGAAGTGCAACAGAAACTGTACATGAATTTGAATCATTCAGTTAAGTAAACTTGCTTATTTATTAGTGTTATTCATCTAGTATGTTTGTTGGACTAGATATTGGCTTGATGCACTGTTCAACCACCACCAGCAGTAGCAACATGCTCCTTCTCTGATCACGTGGGAGCAGATGTACATGTTACCAGGTTGTATTTATTGTTATATACAGTATATTGTAAGTTCTAGTCATAGCTAAATTATTTTCAAACATAGCTTACACTGGTGTCTGGGGTTGAATCCATTACTTTTCCCATAGAGGCAATATTTCCCTCTTCCCCTGTGCTTGCTCCTCGTTGCATCTCACTTATGAGAATGCGTAAGGTGGCTGCAGCAGCATCCTTTTTTGCGACCTTCTTACTTGAAGCTTCTGCAAAAGGAAACAGCCTCCTATTGAGCATCACCTGCATACGGAATCTGACAGGGAGAGAGAATAAAGATTACAGACAGGGTTATCTGCCAATACTCCATTAACAATACAGCCAAGCAGAGTAATTTTCAGGCTTAATTAGCAGCATCAGTATTTCTCACAGACACTGAATCAGGTTTGTCCTCAGGTGGTTTAACAAAAGCAAAAAACACAGTGGTAAAAAGGAAAATATTATGCAAAAAGCATTAATAAAGTAAAATAAATAAAAACACCCTACATTTTGTGTATGAATGAATCATATTTGAACATACTAATTCAACCAGTAAAGCAATGTGGATCAGTTAATGTTTGATTCACTTAGTAAGTTCAGCATCGTCAATGATCTTTAACTGACGTTAGCGTCTGTGAGTACAGACAATGATCAAAGATTATTTTACATTTGATCTTGTATCAATTACAACGTGATGTCACTTACCTCGGGTCATGTGAGGGACCGGACTGGTCAAGGAGCAGGAACTCACAGTTCTGGCCCAGATACTGGGCATACTCCATGAGGCCGCTGACAGGGTTCTTTAGCCTCACCTCCTGTAACTTGGCCCAAAGGTTCTGGGGAGGTGGCGCAGCCAGTGACACAGCAACGATGCCTACAGAATTAGCCTTTTCAGCTGCCAGCTTTTCAGCATCGGTCTCTTTGCGAATGGCATTGAGGAAATCTGGGATATCATCAGTGGCCCACTGTCCCTCACTGGTCTCTTCGTCTTGAGATAAGGACAAGGTTGTGGGGTGAAGGGAGGAATGTGACTGAATAGAAAAACAGAGATAAAGGGTTGAAAAAGTTGAGATTGCTCTCCTGTCAGTTGGATATGTGTACACCCTATAGCTGTTTAGTATAGCTTTTTTAACCTCTGCAGATGGTGCGCTGCGTTTACCTGATGGAAATATTTTCATTACCTAAATATTGTTTGTAGTCGTTGAAGTTGAGCCACATCGTTCAGTACTCATGAGAAAGTATTGTGCGTGTGTATGTATATATATATACATACATATACATATACATACACACACACACACACACACATATATATATATATATACACACACATACATATACACACACACACACACACACACACACACATATATATATATATATATATATAAATAAACACACACATATATATACATAATTCTTTGTTTATATATAATAAACAGAGAAAAGTCACCTACCACTTCACTCTGACTTTGCTCTGCCATCCAGCTCTCTAGGGGTGGTAGTGACTCAAGGCCTAATACTGGTGGCAGTGGTGAAGATGGCAGGAAGACGGACCCTCCTACTGACTCATCCATCTGAAGCCCATCAGCTACCTTGCTCTGTGCAGCTTTGAGGCTCCTCTCCATCCTCTCTCTGCGATGTGTCGACAGATCCCAGGTGGGAGGGTTAACTTCACCATTTCTAAACACTTCACCTTGCCTCTCCAGGGAATAAAGGGTGGGATTGACCTGCTTGGCATTTTTAAGACCCAAATTTTTGGCTATGGTGAGAGCAGTCGTGTTTCTTGAATTGAGCAGGTACTGCAGAACTAGCTCCTTCTGCTCTGCCATTATGGGAAGCTGGAGTTCCTTATCAGGTGAGCTGGTAGTGCTGGGATGTTTTATCTCTTTGTCCTCACCTTTTGCCGGTGACTGTAATTCTTCAGTGTCAGATGACTCTAAAGAAGAGCCATAAGAAGAACTGGATTCTGTGTCAGTGTCCTCTTCTTTGCTCAGTCCCCTGCCGTGTACCGTTTCTCTTTTTAGTTCAACCTTGGCTTGAGGTTTTTGCTGGTGTTCTGGACTGACACGCAGAAGGGATGATGGACGTTGTACCGAGCTTTGATCTTCCTTACCTGTTAGAGTTTCCCTGTAAAGACTCCACTCGGGTGGGGAGAGTCCTTGCTTGGAGGCTTTCTGTGAGCGCTCCAAAGAGTAGAGGGCCTTATTCACTATCTTTTTGGGCAGACGCAGCTTTTTGGCCAATAACTTTGCAGAGACACTTTCACTTGGCTGCAAAGCACCTAAAGCCTTGTGTACCTTGTCTTGGATGTCTGAAGTGAGAGTGATGTTCACTTTGCTTAAGTTCAAATTTGTTGAGCTGCTGGACACAGAGTGTCTGTCAAACCTTTCTCCTCTCTGTGGTCTGTCTCTATAAAGAGACAAATCCTTTAAATTGTCACAAAGAGAGTCTGTTTGGACACAGCATTGTGTGTTTGAGTACTGGTTGTGGGTATTACCTTGTAAGTGGTTTTGGTTAGGGTATCGAGGGCCTGGCGGGCCCCGTGACCATCCTGCAAAACTCTGGTCTTGTTTATACCCACCTCTAACCCTCGGGCTGCTATTGGAGTATTGATATCCACCGTACCCCGACTGGGATTGGTATGAAGAACTACGTGGCTGGCTCGGTACCACTCCTGCTCCCCCTCCTCGTAGATTGGCTCTAAATTGAGGAGCCTCAGATCTATGTCCTCTCAGGAACTCTGTCTGCTGGTACTGAAAGGAACTGGGACCAGGAATAGGATTGTGATTCGGGCTACGTGAGCCGTTAGGTTTAGGGGCAACTCTGATGTGGCCTGATATTGGCGGAGCGGAAGCAATGAGAGGTGGGGCTGGGGGCTGTGTGGGCAAACCCACAGGGATGGGGCTGTTGTAGTAACCTGAATGCGGGATCTGCTGAGGGCCAGCTCTGGGATAGAATGAGGCTGGGCCAGGTCTGTAGTAATTATGCTGGGCTTGGGGGTGTGGTAGTGGATATCTGTGGTAGTGTTCGTTGTAAGGCCCTCCTCTACCTCTGCTCATAGCGCAGGGGGTGAGCGTGAAGGGGGCTGCTGAAGCTAGCTGTGCAGCTTCTGTACAAGTGTATTTCCTCTAGCACAAACAGCAGACCCTGACGGAAAATCAGGGCAGGCCAATTGTGCACGGAGAGCACCTGAAGTACAAAGACATAACAATGTTAGGAGATTAAAAAGGTAAGATAACTGAATAGTAAAAAACATCAGCAGCAGTCTGGAGGTCAGCTGTGTTAATAACAAGAAAACCTCCAACATGCTCAAGTGTCCTTGGATTTGACTCTACAATGACTCCAAGAATTTATTTATTAATGTGATCCTACTTTTCCTAATCACAGAATACAGACAGTGAACAATAAAATGTCGTTATCATGAAAAAGTAACAGTACACAAACACTAACATCTTCCACACATTGTATATATTAAGGCTGAACACTAGCTATGCAAGGATACTGCAGGGTGACATACTGTCTCTACCAGTCACACTGAAACTTAATCCCAGGGTAAAAGGATGGTGATTAATAATTCAGAAGTTCTTTTGAGCATTCTATTTTATTTCTGGCCTTTCAAATTATTGCTGGATCTGGATCCATAATGGGGGGAAAGTGAGACACTGATGCAGATAAAGAGGGCAGTTCCAAAGACACGAACGCTTGAAGGACTGCCTGTCACTGACAAACTTTGCACAGGAAACCATGTAGTTGCTAGCTGATATTTAGTAAATTCAGTCCTCCCAAAAGCCACCACGCAAAATATTCATGATGGAAATAGAAATGTCGATCCTGCAAAACAGTATAGTCCAGAATTCCAATATCCTTCTATAGTACAACAAACATCGATTCAGACTCAAGTATCATATCTGACAACACTCAATAATGTATATATTAGTGAGGCTGACAACAAGGTGACACCCAATATTGAGTCAGGTTTCATCCCCGCTGGCCCAGTCAGCATCACTGGTCTGTCACATGGAGTGGAGCAGGCCCAAACATTGCCACATTATTAGACAACCCCATAGTGTTGGTTCATCACAGTAATTGGGGCGGACAAGGCTCGGAGCCCAGAGGCCAAATGGGGCTGAGGCTGACTCATCTTGACCCTGATGCAAGGCAACAGTTGACAGCCAAAATAACATCTCTGTATTTTATACGAATCCACTGTCATTCTGTTTCTCTCTGTTAGGAGCCGGGCGGCGGCATGGACAAGACAAGCCATTTGACATCTGATGAGTCAACTCGTCTGCACGCTGGATGCTGTGTGTGGAGCAGCTAAATGCCCCCAATGAGCAGTGTGATGTTCAAAGTGACCCCTCCCTCCACCGCGGAGTGTCCTTTGTGTCCCCTGCCTACTTAGCTTTGCAGAAAACCTCCTCCAACCAAGCGCACTACGTTCACAACATCTAAACTTGCAGTATAAGGCCCAGTGGGCTGACGTTGGATCTCACCTGTAGTAGTCCAAAAGGTGCAGCGGCCAGAAAAGAAAGAAGAATTAAAGTCGCTGCTAAAACTCCAACTCAACATTCAGATAGCAGTAACAGAATTCACAGGTCACGGAGTAAGGACGTGGGTTAGAAACACGAACGGCTGCAGATCAAACACGAGTAAACTATGTTGTCTAGTCTGTATAGAGCGACATGCACTTTCCAAGCAGGGTCTTCCGGTCGCGTCCACAGCTTCCACGATGTACAGTCAACACGATGCGGCTCGCTTCTAAACGCTGGACGCGCTGCTCGGGAAACTTACACAGGCACAGCTAAACTAAAGCACAAAGTCAGAGTTTGCTCAATTTAAAAAACGACACCGTGAACAACACAGTAAGTTAAGTTTCAATCTCATTTCTGAAGAAAGTTAAGTTTCCATTTTGAGTCACGTGACTCCCAGAGACGAATAGAGGCCTGACGCACGGTCACACTCGTTAATAGTCATAATAACATGAATCATGACCTTATATTATTGCTCCTCTATGTCTAACAATTAATTTTAATGCTTAAAAGAGGTGGCCCTGCGGTCCAATTCAATTAATCAATGACTTACTGTCAGTTACAAGGTAACTGGGGCAGAAGAGACATCGCATCCTCAGATCAGATTCACACATTAAAAATACAACGGAGGAGGTAAAATGATGGAGACTGTAACACAGTGTTGGGGATACACATTTCACTAAAAAGACGTGGAGCTCTTGTAACAGGACTGGGTTAGGATGGAAGGAGTACTATAACTTAAAGGCCGCCACAGAATAGTAATACAGCATCACACAGAGGTCCTGCACAGCCGAGAGTCAAGTGGCTTTTTACACACCAATTCTCCAATAACTGGCATTGTTGTAACATTTAAATTTGTTTGTGTAACCAAACCACACACGTTGTTTTAAGTTTTTTAAGTGTGCGTGTTAAAGTGATGTACACAATGCATCAACAGTTATAATGAGTTAGTTTTACGTTTATTTAGCTAATGGTACTTTTTCTAAATTATGTTTTAAATGTGTGATGAGTGTTCACTTGAAACAGATCATTGATGCACTGTGGTTCTATTTTATACCAAATGATCTGAATACATCTTCCCCCACTAAACACTGTCATGTTGTCAGATCAGCAATTGTACAGCAATTCAATTTGGCTAAGGGAGCAGTAATAAATACGCACTTAAAATAAAAATGCCCTTAGTTACATTAATCAGCAGCAGTCTGTTCACTTTGTTGGTAATAATTAACAATAAGCAACAAGTACTTTCCCTCAATCATTTTATGTGTGATCCATTGTGTTACATGCCAAAACTTACTTGCCCCCTAAAAATAATAATTACTTGTTCTACTTGTGACAGCAACAACAACAATCAAGCATTTGACAGCAAGTCTTTCACATCACTGTACAGAGTTTTTGGCTAATGTAATGCAAGCTTTTGCATTCTCATTATTCTGCAGTGGATTTTGCCTCAGAACTCTTTCATTAATGCCTTTTTGGTTGAATCTCGTTCTTAACCTTAATGAAGGCAAGTGAGACCCGCAGTTCCTTTAGATGTTCTTGTGGGTTCTTCATTGACCTCCTAGGTAAGGTGTTGTTGTGCTCTTTGGTAGGTTCACCAGTGTTTCTTCACTGTTTCTTTCAAATTAGTTTCTCCATTTGTGGATTATGGTTTTTGCTGTGGTTTGCTGGAGTTACAAAGCTTTAGAAATGGATTTGTAACCTTTTTCAGACCGATATGTGTCTTTATGGAAAATAACTTTTTCAGATCTTCTTTACATCGCATCATGTTGTGTTGCATTTTTAGATATTTTGGAGTGCTTGGTCAGACATCTTCTGCTTAAAAGATTTCTTTATTCAACAGGTCTCGCATTAACCAAGTGAAATTTGACTCATTGAGTGATTAATAGTTAATCACAGTTTAAATTTAGCAATGTAGGAGGGAATTACTGTTTCACATGTGTAGTGCCTGGCAGGTTTCAGCTTTTTCCTCTGAGATCATCATTTAAAATGTATTTTCTATTTACTCTGATTACCTCCGTGTAATAGTGAATTAGTTTGATGATCTAAATCATTTCAGTGTAACACAGAGTCAGGTAGGGGGTAAATACTTCACATCATAGCACTGTTACTTAGCATTAGGAGTCAAAAGAGGTGGATATACTCGTTTAAGAACATTTTATGAGGGTTCAGAATAAAAAAAAGCAACTCACATCTTTGCTGTTAATCATGTTTGAATTTTACTTGACGCACACTTTTAAAGAAAACAACCAACACTCGGTTGTTACTTCATGGAACATACCGCTAAAGCTATAAGTTAATCCGCTAACCGAAGCGGACTGGGGACTGGAGCGCTCAGATTTTTAACTTTCTGAATGTGTTTCCGCCCATGCTAATTTAAAAACCACATTAAAGAACAAAATATAAAGCGAAATTAACCTCCAGATAATGTTAGTTAGTCTGCCTCTTCCGCACTGACACTGCACCATTTCCAACTGTCGCCTGCAGCACTGCTACTGCACTGTCTGCTAAAGCGAAACACCCACAACACACATCAGCCAAACCGTAACAAACGACTTCAAGAGCTTCAGTGGCAACAATAGATGCCCTTACCTGGCAGCGTTTCGCCTTAGCGAGGTCCCGTTACTGTTTATCAATTAAATGCGGCGATACAAACAAAGAACTGGTGCGCGAAGAAGCGACGCTTTTCATATGCGACAAAACAACTACCCGTCGCATTTGAGTGACGCAGAGACATCGGCAAGGTTCGAACATTCTTAGCGATCTCCTTCACATTCCGCAGCGTGTGATCTGGTTATCGTTACAGCGCTGTATGTATTCAGTCTGGTCAGTCTCACTGCGGCGTGTTGTAATCAAAACGACGCATTTATCTTGACCATAGCAGGTAGAGTACAGAAGTCATTGCAGTAGAGGATTTATGTCATAAATACTGAATTTTGTTTATGTCGTTTTTCTTTGTATTTTCAAAACAAATCTATAAAATAAAACCTTAAATGCAGACATAGTTAAATAACGTGTGTTATTCGAAATTTCATGAAATAAAACAAATTTTATATGTAAGAGAACACATAAATAATTTGGTTTATCGGCTTTAATGAAATAAATTACATCAAAAGACCCAAAAGACGCCAGGCTTTCAAAAGCTCAGTTCCATTTGGCTTTGAGGGGTTTGCCCTAAGAGCGTTCTTGGTATTTTGCACTTTATGGATTTATCCAGTAGGTGTCAGCATTTACATGTAAATGTACTGATGTGAGGTTTAACTAGTTAAAAATCAAAGCAGATTTTAAAAATATTTAGTTTTTCCAGGCGAAATACGTTCGCCTTGTTACAGTGTCACTCATTTTAAAATGAAAATGACAAAAGAGTCACCACTACAAAACATTCACACCAACACAAATACAAAATAACATTAATATAATTAAATCAAAAAAGGTTGCTGGTAAAATAGGAGACAAATTATTACAGAAAAAATAGGGAATTTATATTTTACCCCTTCTGTTTCCCTTCTTCAAGATGTAAGTTAAAGCTTATTTAACCCCAAATATTGGCATGCTTTCCATGTTTAAAGAGACCTTTAAATTGTGAATTCCCTCTTAAAATCCACCAATGCAGGAAAACAGTGAATTAATCCATAATAAAATTATAGCAGAAGTCTGATGTTTGACAGCAGAGGTAACTGCATATCAGGAACTGATGAGCAGAGAAGCAAGAAGAGTGTGTTTGGGCAGCAGGTCAGGGTATGCCCAGCTCTCAGAATGGGAATAACTCCCACAAAGCATCTCCCTCTTTAGAGGACTGTGATATTCACTGCATTTCTCACCCACCCTGTCTCTCCTGCGCTCTCTCCCTCTCCCTTTCTCCTCCTTCACTGCCAGAATCACACAGTATTCACTTCTCTTCTACAACGTCTCTATCTCTCCAGACCTTGATTCAGCCTGCAACCGCATCCATATCTCTTCCTTTCTTCCTCTTCCACTCTTTCTCTGTCAGTACAGAGGAATGCAGAATGTGGCAAGCTGTGGCTCTTTGGCTGTTGATATTCTCGACTTTGCTTCAAGGTGAGTGACTTTCATTGGCGTTTAGAGTGAGACTGTACTCGAACAAGTGTGTTTTCTACATGTGCTCTATACACTGTTTGTGTGTGTGTGTCACCAAGCAGTCTGTCCCTAATAACTAGTGCAGCTACTTTCTGTGGGTGTGCAGCCAGATGGAAGAAATCAATTTGTTTTTATGATGAGCAAGCAGCAGTATGAAATGTTGCTGAATATTATATAGCAGAGCTGGATGCAAGATAGATAGATAGATAGATAGATAGATAGATAGACAGATAGATAAACAGATAGATAGACAGATAGATAGACAGACAGATTTCCAGCTTATATCTAATGATAATAACACTCTCCACCCTCGAGCCCTCTCGCACACACACAAACACACATCTATACACACCAAAGTGATTGCCTTGTAGAGAGTGGATTAAGAGTAAATCGAAGCCCCTGGTGGAGTTATGGGGTGATGAGAGAAAGTTCCCTGCTTTCATTGTTGTGAGTGCTGTGTGGGGTGTTTCAGTGTTTAATGGCCCCAATATTTCCTGCAAAGAATGAAGCTGACATTTTAACGGCGGAGAGACTCTGACTGTCTGCTGATGATCAATCAGAGATTGATTAGGCGGAGCGGAAATCTTACTCTTTGCTCTGCTTTGCCTTCTTTTCCCTCCCTTTCATACAGTTTGAATTTACATCCTCCATTATCCCATGTTAATGTGCTTTTTGCAAACTCCCATTGTAATTGCACACATTTATCTGCTGTTGCTTGATCTACAGTCCTATGCATATAACGCGTAGCAATCTCTCCTGTGAATTTTTTTTCTATTGCAGTTTCCCTTCTCTATTAACCATTCTCTCTCCCCTCCTTTCCTTTTCAGTATCAGTGCAGGGTCCTCACCAGCGCTTTCTACTCAGGGAGCTGCTGAGGGACTACAACCGCATGGAGAGACCGGTGGCCAATGACTCCCAGCCTCTCACTGTTCAGTTTTCCTTTACTCTAATGCAGGTCATGGATGTGGTATGCATGGCAAATAATTGTGCTGTTATAGTCACACAATACAAGAATATGCTAACGGGGATACTAAAGAACCTTAAATGATAGGTTCATTCTACGTTTATCTTAATGTCATACTCATATGCTGACATGTACATTTAGAGAGTTACTGATCATCAAAAGTATTTTTTTTCTCTCCATACTGGATGTGAAAATGCAATTTCAATGTAAAGCTAAGGGTAACATGCTTTTATTCACAACACAAAGAAGGATTTCTTTAGTTGTATGCTCTTTTAAGGCTGCTTCAGATTAGCTTTTGTTCAGATTAGGAACAATCTTTTGAGTCTGTAAATTACCAATATCCTAATGTGCTTTCTGTTATGCTAGGATGAAAAGAACCAAATCCTGACCACAAATGCCTGGCTGCAGATGGTGAGTGCAATTAGTTACACTAAATAGGTGATATTGATCTTTTTGCATGTTCTCCCATGAAGAACACAAGACTCGAATGCTTATTGGATTTTAGTGTAACGGTAATGTTCACTGCCAAACTGCCAAATGATTAGCCACAGAATAAGGACATTAAATCTACATCATGCCATATCAGTGTGTGTAAAAGCAGAGTTGTGCTTGTGTCTCCCAGCAGTGGTACGACCACTATCTCCAGTGGAATCAGTCAGAGTATCCTGGAGTTAAAAACCTCCGTTTCACCCCTGACCAGGTCTGGACACCTGATATATTGCTTTACAACAGGTATGTAGCATATAACCACATACATGCGCAGGTCTTCTGCCGAGCTCCATGTCACCTTATCACTGTGTTCTAATCCTACAGCGCACATGATAAGTTTGATGCCACCTTTAAGACCAATGTGCTGGTTAACTCCAGTGGTTTTTGTGAGTATCTGCCTCCAGGTGAGTTTTTATTAATTCTCAAAACTATGTAAACTGCTGTAACAGAATCTATTTATAAGAAAGCTGAATGCAATCAAATATCTTCTTCTTCACTTGTTTCAGTTGGCTGTACCAAACAAAATGTAATTTAAAAACTATTTTTATCCCCAGTTTTAATTTCATTTTAAACTATTTTCATGCTGCCTTCATTTCAAGGAATATTCATCAGCACATGCAACGTAGATGTGCGATGGTTCCCATTTGACATCCAGCGCTGTGAGTTGAAGTTTGGTTCTTGGTCGTTTGACGGCTGGTTGCTGGACATCCAGATGAAGGAGGCTGATGTGTCAGGATACATGCCCAACGGAGAGTGGGATCTACTGGGTAAGTCGTGCAGACATGTTGTTCGTGATGCGGAGGCAAAACTGAAAAACTGTGTTGCTTGGTAACAGTGCTTACATCAAAGCAACACATACTGTACCTGTAAAGTATTAGATTTATAATTAGATGTATAATTAGACTTAGGCAGAAGAAGTCAAAGTGTTCATTACATGCATTTCACTGAATTTAAATGAATGTTACTGTGCTCAGGCTTTCTGTTTCAGCTCTGTTCAGTGGCAGTTTTATGAATATTGGACATTTCTTTATATACGTCTCATTTCATAGCACTAAAAATTTATTTCTCACTCAGTCAAAAATATTCAGGATACAAATCATGAGTCAGACACGCTAAGATTATTTGGGAAATTCTGCACACGGTGCTGTTTTCTGTATTTTAATGTCTGTGTTTTTCCTCTCAGAGGTCCCTGGAGGTCGTCATGAGGTCTTCTATGACTGCTGTGCAGAACCCTACCCAGATGTGACCTTTGTGGTGACATTACGAAGGAGGACCTTATTTTATGCTCTCAACCTCCTCATCCCCTGTGTGCTCCTCTCTTCAATGACACTGTTGGTCTTCCTGCTGCCTGCCAACTCTGGGGAGAAGATCAGTCTTGGTGAGGAGTCATAAGTAAATGGACAATAAGTCCCTCATTTATCAAGATTCAAAATCTAGTCGCAAATCCTTTTCAGTTCCCATGGGCTTATTTCGCAATTTTTCTCTGTCAACATTACTGAAAACTCTACATCAATTATATGGTGTCACATAGTGCTGAGATGGGGGGAAGCAGAGATATAGAAAAGACAAGGGCAGAAAAGGTGTGAGGCGAGATGACTTAAACTAAATGAATGTTTTTCTAGGAGTGTCAGAAAGAAAGATGATTGTGGTAAGAAGTCAAGTGCAGCATACCAAATACATTTAGTGTTTCACTATGAATACTCAAGCATTTTTATCTCTTAACAATTCTCTTGTTTCTTTCTTTGCATCCCACCACTATCTTGTGTCTGCCCCCAGGCATCACAGTTCTGCTTTCTCTGACTGTCTTCATGCTAATGGTTGCAGAGATAATGCCCGCCACTTCAGATTCTGTTCCACTGATTGGTCAGTTGTTTTCTTCCTGTGCATTTAGTTTGTGCATTTGGTTGGTTTATAGGGACACACACATGTTCATAGCACATGGGTTGTCAGCACATTAATGAGTGACATGAGATGTGATATGTCCTAGGTCAGTACTTTGCCAGCACCATGGTAATTGTTGGGATGTCAGTAGTAGCCACAGTCATTGTCCTCCAGTTTCACCACCACAGCCCTGACAGTGGACACATGCCACATTGGGTAAGATATAAGATGATCCTTTATTAGTCCCACATGTGGGAAATTTCAGAACAATATGACAATAATGCAAAGAAAAATCCGATTTATGGAGCAACATGAAAACATAAATCCAAACCAGGATGTACTTCTACGACAGTTACATAAAATAATAAAATACCATCATTGAAAAGTCAGAGTAAAACAAGACGGACACAGTTACCTCAGTCTTCAGGAATTCACAGTAATATATGTTGATGTCTGGGGAGAAGTGTTTTAAAGTTAAATGTTAATAGAGTTTCTGAAAAAAATAGACAGCCAGTAGAAATATGTTGAATTACATGTAATTTAATTCAATTATTTGTACTGTAGAAATGTCTCTTAAACCAAACATAAACATAATATATGATGTTTTAATCTAAACAAGAATGAAACAATTCATTAAAATTTAAGATGACTCCAAATGTAATTCAGACTTGGATAAAATTGCTTTTATGATTATCTAGTACAGCTGGTGACATTAACTTTACTTGTGTCAGGTGCACTTGATTCTGCTGCAGTGGGTTCCTTGGTTCCTACGTATGAAGCGTCCAGGTGAAGGAGTGGACTCTACCCTTTCTAACAGCCAGGCAGACTCGCAGAGCAAGACCCTTTCCTCTCCTACCACCACCGCTACCACCACCACCATTCCCACCCCAGTGCCCTCTGTCTTTTGCCAGAACCTCAACTCCCTGCATGCCAGCCTCGCCCAGCTGAACCACCCTCTGTCACACCCACCACCACACAGACCCAACTCTCAGGCTGTTATTGTCCCCAATCCAAGCCACAGAGATCCTAGCCCTAACCCACACCCACAGCCTAATGGTCACCTGCCTTACATGGGCTTCCAAACCTTCCAGTCCGCGGCTGAACTGGAGCCAGTTCAAAGGAACAGAACCACCAGTCATGGGAGGGTTAATACTGGACTTGGAGGAGAGGAAAGAGAGAGGACTGCCGCAGCATCAACAGCAGTAGGAGGAGGAGCACCTGAAGATACACCAGTCCATCACCACCTCCCGTCTTCTAAGTATGGGAGCACCTTACAAGAACCTCCTGCATCCCCAGACCCTGAGCCATCAGCCATTTCCTCTGGACACTGTGTTTTAGAAGCTGGGGTTGGGACAGGGAGATCCGCTGCCATGCACACACATGGCAGTGTGATTCGCTCTATGGCAGTGGACAACCAGCTGCAGGCCCTTCTGGTGGAGGTGCAGTTCTTAGTGGAACGTGTTCGGGAGCAGGACCGGCAGCTGAGTTTGGCAGAGCAGTGGCAGTTTGCTGCAGCTGTCATTGATCGCCTGTGCCTGGTGGGATTTAGTGTTTTCAACATTATCTGCACCATTGCAATTCTCATGGCTGCACCCAACTTTGGAGAAGCATTGTCAAAAGACTTCCTCTGAGAGCTCAAAAATAGAGATTTCACAGAGAAGCGGATAAGACAGACAGGACTTGTTGGAAGCACAATTGCTGTTGAAAACGATGGGACAGCAGGAAACATCAAATATGACCTTATATGACGTGAAGTGAACTATTACTTCTGCCTTCTTGATAGAGCGTGCCTGATCGTGTATCACATTTACAGTCTTTTGGCAGTGGTGTCTGTGGCCGTTTCACGATGAGGATGATGGTTTGTGGAATAACAAACTAAATCAACTGTGAACATTTTGAAGTATTAAATAAGGAATTGGTTGTTTTGTGAAAGACTATTCTAACGGGAATTCATTTCAATTTTTGTGGCTAGCATGACGCAATTTGTTAAGTAAAGAGACACTAGGCACTAATGTGCTGCATGAAGTCGATGGGGCTTTTTGCACTCAAGTAGGATTCAGGAGCAGCATAAACAACATTGAAACTGAATTGGTTATGTTTGTCAGTGGAGATGCTAACTTTCTGATAACATTATAGACTCTGCTATATGGTGAGTGCACAGTTTCCCAAATAACACTGTAATACACTGCATTACACTTGGGGTTTTCTGAAAGATTTCCTTTAATAGAATCTCTAAATTCATTGTGATCAGCATTTTCCCAAATGAATAGTGAAGCTGAAAATGAAAATTCTTTTTCACAACAATGAAGCCTGGAAATAATCCATGTATTGGTATAATGTCTCTGGTGACTCACTGTTAACCATCGTGTGAGCTTTAGCTGATACCATGGTGCTAAATAGGAAGCAGAAAAAGTATCCCTTAAAAAACACCCAAACATAGAGGGATTGTACAAATCAGTTACCAGTAAGAGTAATTTTTCTAAATGTCCCATTGTATTCACAGTGGAGAACATTGTCCTTTTGCGGGGGCTTCAGTGAGATTCAGATGGTAGCGTGGGATAGAGAGAAGAGAACTCACACCCTGTTCTCTTTCTAAGAACCTTTTTACTTCCCATGTACACACACACACTGCATAATACTTGTGTATTCAGAAGAATATAATCTGAGTAACCCAGGCTTGGAATAACTCGTGTGTTGATCACTCAAATGCAAAATGCTTGTGACAGACTGAGCAGTAAACCTGTGGAATAAATCCGTCATTTGTAGACATGCAAGCAGTTTTTCTGTTCTCAGGCTCGCCTCCGCTGATAGGTGTAGAAACGGAAAGCAGGAGGAGTTAAGGACAGGAACATGATCGACGGAGAGGAAAGGGAAGGTGGATGGAGGCAATGAAGCACAGCAATAAAAGGGGCAAACAGCTGAACGAGACAGAAACAGAGATGAACGCAGGGCTTTGCTGAGGCACAGGGATGTAGAGGGGGAAACATGGTGGAGGGAGACAGTGTGTGTGTGTGTGTGGGGGGGGTGCAATGTGCTGAGAAAGCAAAAGGGGACCAATAAAGTTTTTAACTGATTTCTCATTAATGAGAGAGCGGCAGGAAGAGAGCGAGGGGAGAGCGGGGGGTAGGTCGAAGTGAATCTCCCCTCTCCTCTGGGATCCTGCTGCTGCTAAACTGCATCTAGACCAGCAGTTAGAGTTCGTTGGCTATATATTCTGAAGTAGCAGAGCAGGTCTTCATCAGAAATGATGTGACTGATTTTTGGCAAATATTCCCTTGTAAAATGATTTTCTATTAAAAAAATGCAAACACCTTCAGATGAATGAATTCGACTAATTGGTGTTTTGGCACAGCTCTACCCATGCTTTCAGCCCCAATGCCATTGATGTGAATTTAAACTTTTTACAGTGAGTACAGTGTGTACTGCCGGAGCAGTTCACCGTATATTTCAGTGACCTACTGAGCTCTTTCTGCCTATGTGACTGGGGGCGATGCTGAGAGAAGCAATACGGTGCAGGTAATAAAACCTCTTCTCCTCCAGTGACTCAGTCATCCACCTGCTCTGTCCTGACAGCTCCTGCAGAGAAGAAGCAAACCGCCTCATACAAAACAGGGGAGCATGCGGCGAGCAGGAGAGTGGAATGCAGAAAACGTGGCTTTGGTCTCTAAGGACCACTGCAATGTGTGGCTGCAGTTGTCGCACAACACACACACACACACACACACACACACACACACACACACACACAAACAGACACACACAGCAGCATAAACACAAACTTGCTAACACATCAGGTGGTAGAGTTAAGACACTGCTGCAGATGTAATGCAGTAAACCAGGCGTACTCATGTATACTGCTATAAATATTTCAAAAAATGCAAAAAAGAACAATGCAAAGAAACACGAGCATATAAAAATACAATATTTGTTTGGTGTACACTCTCATTTCTGGTCTGTCAGCTTTACACAACTCAATAGTGAAAAATAAATTGCCCATCAAGGGTTTTTTTTCCCACAGGTAGGCCATCTCACAGTGGGTTAAAAAGTTTAGAGATGAATCATAATTTCAGCAACAAAATCGATTCATTTCACTCATGACTGATAACTTGGGACACGTCTCTGGCCGTTAGACATTTGCTTTTCAAAATTCAGCTGTTCCAAGGTTTAATCTCACATCACCAGCAGTCAATAGCTTTTAATTACTGGGTGCAGACATTCGATGCAGGTTGATATGGAATGACCACCTCACTGCCTTGGGGTAATTGTCTCCCACATCTCATTAAAAGACTTTGTAGTTGGAGAGAGACGAAGTGGTCAATGATGAGAGGAAAAAAAAAACACAGGTGCACATAGGAAGAGTGGGCAAACGCGTGTAAAATCATCTTTACAGGATAAAACTCCGGTGTGTAACTTCCAGCACACAAAAAGTGAACGAAAAAATAACTTAGCATCAATAAATCAGTTTATTTAAAAGAATATGTTACAATTTCTTACAGTAAGCAACGTAACCAAACACTTTGTCTTAAATTTTACATGTCAACATGTCAAAACACCCTGCAGGTTGTCAATCCCCATCTTCTTAGCGTCACTCTGGTGGAAAACCTTAGAGTTTTTTAATTTAACACTGTATCTTACTGAAATAAATAATGCATCTCTAGACAGAAAGAGAGAAGTGAGAGAAAAGAAAAAGCACACACTTGAAGATGGGTGGATCAGGCAATGTCAGATAATAGACTACGTCAGACATGGTTCAGTAAATAGACAAGAATCCTGGGAAATGCGTTCAGCCTTTAGGATTGCACAGACAATCTCTTAATTCAAGCCTCAACACAATTAAACCTCTTTTACACACGCACCAAGGTCTCTAGAAGCTCATTAATCACCCAGACTGGCTTTTGAGAAGAGCACAATCATTACAAAAAACAGTCAGTAAAAGCCGTAGTTATGAATCTGACTCTTTACTTGCAAATAACAAAAATACTATTAATGTTCTCATAACAAGGGGTGGATGTTATAATTTAATTAGATAGCATACTCTGTGGCTTCATATCGTGGTCATATTACTTCTGAATTAGTGCTGCTGTATTCACGTACATGACATTGATGAACGGTGCAAGCTGCTCTAAGAACTCCTCAATCTGGAGAGCATGAGCGGTTTATCTGTGCAGCAGAGTACAAACCACTGCATCATATCATATGCATATATGATTTACAGGACTATTGTAACTGGACAGAAAGCAGGCAGGAAGAGAAAGACCCCTGCTGTTTCACCAAGGTACTACACTGCAACGTGTCTGCTCTGCCATCTGCATCATGGTCGTCCCGCAGGGACCTCAAAGTTTTACATGGAGAGTCTACATAATACTTAAAATTCATAGAAGCTGAATGCATGGCACACACACACACACACACACATTACATGACACGGTACATGAACATCCTGTTGTCAGTGAAAATGAATAGAAACTAAATAAATCTAGGCTTAATCCAGCATTATGTCCACTATCTGCTTCTCAGGTTACATATTTGGAGGTTGTTAATACTGTTGGATAAAGTGCAACATTAGTTTTATGTTTAATATGCTCCTGCTCATGTGTCAAACAATCACAGCTGTCTGCTCTGTATACCCACACCTATGAATGAAAAATATATCTAACAGTTCTACAAAATGTCTTTGCCCTCCCTCCATCATTACATTACAGTATTAATAGTTTTCTTTTATAAATTCAGACGTAGCACTTACAAATGTATGTATGACTGATGGAGCTGTGCCTTTCATCCCGAGGGCCTGGCTCTCTGACCCTGCACCTTCTGGGACATACACACTTGAAGGTTGCCCCGTGACTACTCCACATCCAAAGACACTTTCTCTAATCTGTAAATTGAGAAGTTTAGTATGTTTCTGTGATGAACTCCCAGCAGATTTGTGCAAACAGCTTTCACTTTGCCGTCTTAGTCCATTCCTTATTTGCTTCTCCTTTCTTTTCCCAAGTAAAAAGAAGGAGAAGGCCCAATACCTTCTCATTTGCACGTCACATTTCATTTCAAGTTCCTGCCAATAAGGAAAAGGCTCGCATGAATCCAGGACTTAAGTTTATAGTTATGGTTATGGTGTGCTGAATTCAACAGTTCTTGTTCGTGTGTCTGTAGCTTTTAATGCTTCTGTTTATTTAATTTGTTTATTTGCAGATTCTTGTTGGTTTGCATGTAGTGGCGGTGGCTTTTCAGGCTGTAGTCTAACTGATGACCACTGTAGTTGATAGCTGAGTGTTGCCAGGTGTGGCTCTAGATGAGGACAAACACTGAGCTGAGTTGATGACGACGATGTGAAGTTAAGAGGTAACAATCTCCCTTCCTAGGTGCCTCCATCCCTTCTGTGCCTCAGCAGCTGGAAAATATTCTGCAACAGAAAATACGATTAGGACAAAGACACAAGAGCAGAGAAATTGGCTCAGGCTATCACTGATCATAGACTGGACAGAGGCAGGCAAAGCCTTACCTTGCCACACATACCATCTTTACTGCAGTTCTTATTGTCCTTGTCTGTAGCCTCCTCTTCCACCTGCAGACACAAAGCACACCACAGATATGAGTAAAGGACGCAAGTAATTGGCTTGATTATAGTAGTTCAGTCAATAAGTAAGTAGATGGTGGTCACCTCCTTCCCCCACTTCAGCTCACAGAAGACTCTCTCGAAGCATTCGTGCATGTAGTTAAACTGAACATTGTCCAGTCACAGGAAGCACCAAGAGAGAAACATGGATTTAGATGAAAGTTACAAATATTTGTGTAATAACTATAAGTAGATTTGACATGTTTCACTGAGTAATTTAGAGTTAGACGAGATAGACTCCTACAGTATATGTCATACATGAGGCAGCAGCTGGTTAGCTTATCAACGACTCGAAGGAGGAGGAAGCAGCTTGGCTGTCTTCATCAAATAAATACGCCTTCACTTCCCTAGAAACACCTTCGTGATCGCTACTTAACACTTTTTGTTATGTCTATTCTAAACCCATAGTGTGAAAACAACAGTTTGGGAGCAGTAACTTCCTTCTGGTGTTCAGTGGTTGGCTGTGAACTTTTAGGAGCCAAGGAATGTGTAGAAATAGTGTAACCAAACATTTGCACACACAGTGTGTTAAATTACCTTCAGCTGCATAATAAAGTATAATAAAGTGCGACACTCACATAAGGTGTAAATATCTTGACCCAGCGTGGTTTCTTTTCTCCTCGTGCATATTCAAAACAGAAGGCCATGCCCTCTTCATCTGTGTCCCACCTCTGCATCTCCCCCCAGTCAAATGCAATCACCTGGTTCTAGAACAAAATTGGAAGTTTATTGCTCTCACACCCTAATACACGAACTAAATCTAAATGTGTAGTACTGACTGAGTCCTTGTACACTTTTTGCCATCCATACAATTTGCATATAAAGTTTTATCTTCCCAGAATCCTATCAATATTAAACCCTCCACCAAGGGTCCTCACACACAGATGGACAATAAACAATGGAGTAGGGGACATTTAGATTCCACCATTTAAACCGCATGTCTATACAAAGTCAAATACAATAACAAAGTGTTGCCCTTGCCTCAAGTGTTCCTTCCTCAGTGCAGGCATGCAGCTTGAAGTGGTGAATGCTGATGGCTGTGATGACGTGGCCTTTACGCCGGGAGTCACAGGAACAGTGAGGGAATATGATCTCATTGTAGCCCTCACAACCCCTCAACAAACTCAGATACTGAGAGGGGAGTACGAGAGAGAGACAGAGAGAGAGAGACACAAAGAGAGGAAACAAGATGCCAGACAGTGTTTTACTAAACACACATATAGTATTACAATGTGTAGATAAGTAGAGGAAACTTCTGATGTACATTTGTATATATTTGCAAACTAAAAATATATGACTCAGTATGTGTGAGTTACTTGGGAACCTGTGTGGTTTGTGCGCGTGTGAGACACTGACCGTGGACATCTTCTTTTGCTCTGCCAGCTTTTGCAATTGGTAAGACTTTTGCTCGCCTTTGATAAAGCCTTTCTTAACGTCATCCACAGCCTATAAAGATAAGGAGCAGTTCAAACAACCATGTAGGTAAGCACGCAACAGAAGAAAGAAAGACAGGCAAGTGCACACACCTGGTGGAAGAAGTAGTTTACAGCAAGCTGGTTGTCATTCAGCAAAATCTCTTCTTCTGTGGTGAAGAGCCATTTGCGCAGGGTGAGGCAGGTTCCTGGGATGGCTGAGGTATAGTTCTGTATATACAGCTTATGGGGGAACTCATTGGGGGCAAGTTTGCGCACTGAAGAAGGACACAACAAGAAAAGGAGAGGAGAGAATGTAATTCCATTGTAAGGTGGAGCACAGGGTGCAGATTACATATGATACTTTATCACAGGCATTTAGGTAAATACAGCAAAATACTGCAACTCCTCTTATGGTTACACTAAACTCTATGAAATGTCACACTAATGACTAAACACTGTATGCGTTTAAGGAGATAATCCGTTGACTGGGCAAATTTAAATATATTAACTGAAATGTGTTTAATACTTTTATGGCCAAATACTTCCTGAATATTCGCATATTTTAGAGTTTAGCTCAAGGAACTGTGCACCTATAGTACAGACTCACAGAGTGAAATCCCTGGGTCTTTTGAAATTCTTTGTCACTGAAGCTTCTTTAAATTTGAAATTCAGACTGATACAGCCGGAACAATAAAAGGAGTCAAAAACAACAGATTTAGGAAGAAGTTAGGAATGTATTTCACAGAGAGCTTCTCAGGGGGATAAAGTAAAGGAACTTTGGTGAAGAGCTATCTATATATGTAAAGCAGCCAACAGTTGCTAGAATATCATATATGCCGTAATATAGTAAGTAAGAAAAATTAGTCAATGGTGGAAGGAAAAAGTAAGTGTGGTGATTCGTGAATGAACTGCAGCTATTAACTTTCCTCCTTTCAAATTACAAAAAATAAAAAGAAAAAATAAAAGAAAAATATTTACCTGAAAGAAACAATTTTGGCCTCCTGTGCCATGTATACAATACTTAAATTCAAAAGTCACGTGTTTTGAATGCTGCTGTGCTGCTGCTTCTTACATTCATGGGGAATAACGTTCTATTTTCAATGTGAAATAACCTTTTTTCAAAACTAGCCTTGAAGGTGTGAAGACAGGATGAAGTGACATAATAAAAATAAATAGAAATATGTATTTACAAAGCTACTTGGATTATTCATAAAAAATGCACTCATGCTACTAGTGCTTGAGTGTTACTCACCAAAGGTGTGGTTGATGACCTCAAACAGGGCAAAGTAGCTGGCTGTTACACTGTCCATCCCTAGTTTCATTACCACAGCCTAAAAAGGAAAGACAGAAAAACAAAATTACAGGGTAGAAGAGTAAAACAGACAGAGAGAACTATATGGAAGGTGGTGTTGATAAGTTCATGGTCATAATGGTTAATAGTTACTGATTACAGGATAAGCCTGGGTTTGCGTTTACCTGGTAGACCTGGTCTGTTGTAGACTTTTTGCGAACTCTAACAGTGAGTGTGGTTTTATCAGGCATGGCTATTCTCAGCTCCACATCTGACACGCCGTTATAATTCTAGTTCATAAAAACGAGAAAAGTGTATAGTGAGTCACAGGCAGTAGACAAGAACAGACATAATTGTTTTTCTCTTTTACCTCGTCTGATTCAGAAAGGAACTCCTGCATGATGTCACTTTCTCCAATTACCCGTACAGAACACACTGCAGATCAAACACATAACAATGAGGCGAAATTAGGTTTTTCTCCCTTTTACGTCCTGTCACTTGAGTTTACAAACCACAGAAATTATAATTACTACTGTACATTCTCAACTTCAAACGTTTACACTCACCTTTCTCTAAGTATTCCTCTAAGCCTCTGCGTCGCGCGTCCAGCTGCTGCTCTGACAAGGAAAAAGGCCATTTCCCAGGCAGCTTAGGGAAAGCAAAGTTGGCAAACTCACGCTTAAGATTTTGGTGTAGGATCACAAACTCCCGATAACGCTTGGAGCACAGCTGTCTGCCTGCCATGTACACATTATACACCTGGAATGAGAGAGTTGAGGTTTGAGGTAGAGAAAGAAACTAAAAAAAAACAAAACAACCAACAATCAGTCAGTCATCAAACTAAATGTTTAGCTACAACAAGTGCCTGGTTGGAAAAATTTGCCCAATCACAGATCAGGACACACGGTTCATATTAAAGTTGTGGGTATTGTCAAACCAAGTTACATATTGTCCTCTGATCACAACCTTGCTATTTCTTCTTTGCCTATCTTTATGCTACATTTCCTGTCTCCACTTACTCCTCCATATACACTTTACCATGCTGCTTTCATTTAGCCATCTATCCAGTCATTCACAAATGCACCTACCACAAACTTCTCTTGGTTGAGTTCAGTGTGTTTGTAGCTCGGCACAGAGATGGGGACCGCTTGCTTGTCAGAGTAGTCGTAGCAGGACTGAGCTGAGCCATCGTCTCCGGGATCCAAGCAGTCAGCCTCCTGGGGTGGGACAGACAGGACAGCAAGCACCAGCTCCCTTTCACCGGCCCGGATCAGGTCCACCACCTGCTTATGGGTAGCTCCTTCTACGTTCACTCCATTACTTAAGAAAGGTAAAAGAAAAATATTTTACTTTTTTATATTCGGCCAGTATTCATATTCATCATTCATTTCATCCCTCATATCTATGGTATCTTTGGAGGCAATGGTTTGCACTGGACTATATTATACAGAAAGTGGTATTTTACATTCAGCAAACATACTAAAATATTCTAATATCATTCACACCAATACTGAAAAACCGCAAACCATAGGCTGACAAATACCAACAGATTTCCCTAAATAGATATGTGGTTGTTTTTGTTGTTGTTAAGTCACAAAGGTCTGCTGCATTTATCATCATTTTATAACATAAACTTATCACAAGGGGAAAGGGCAGAGCAATTATTCTTTTCCCAGCACATGGATTGTAAAAACAATTGAAAGCATTACATATTAAATACATCCTGAAAGAAATCTCAGAAAATGACCAAGACTTCCACTTATGTGATGCAGTGTGGCGGACTCTTTGTTCTTAAAATCCCCCAGGGTTCACATCTTCCTCTTCAGGAATCAGAACTTTGGTTTATGTCAGCGACACGCTGACTATGAGCAATACGGATTGTGTTCACTTTGACAGTCATGTGTCAGAAGCATGACAGCCCTGTTGATGATTGTGCTGCAGCAACTTGACCTTTAGTAAACTTTACTCAGAACAGTCAGAGTATCTCTTCTAGAGAGTCTGCACTGTTGTGAATAAAAATGCATTTTAACTAGGCTGGACTGAGATCCACTAAATTAAATTATCCTGGACTTTGTGTTGTGGGCTGTGAAGGGTTTTTGCAATTTAAACATTACTATGCTAAAAAAGCCTGAATAGATAAGCCCGTATTTGACCATTTTCCAAACACTGCAGAAGCCACCACTACCTCAAATATATAACTTACTGTAAAACAAATACCCCGAAGCAATCTATAAACAGAGATTAGACCAGACCGTCACAAATAAGGCTAATATATGACTATTAATCAGAGTTTACCCTGGAGATGAATAATGATGTTGACAAAAAAGCGGACACAGGGATAAAATAAGTGGGGTTAGCACATTATTTTAAATACAATTTAGGAACATAAAGTCATATGCACACAAAAATAATGGAGTCAACAAACTGTGTGGTTACTGCAGGCCCTCAATTAACAAAGCAGTGTGCAAAAGCCAGCCAACAGGACTATGAATTTACAGATCAAAGCCAATCAGAAATGGATTGAAGGCATCCCTTTCTTTCTGCAAAACCCTATTCCACACACACACACACACAGAACTGATGCTGTGATGTATGCTGTGTATTTCTCTCCATAGCAACAGAATCTAACATCAGCAAGCCATCTCCATGCATACTAACACACCAGTGAAGACAACCATTCTGCATGCAGCACACATACACAAGAGCGCTCATTGAAGGACACCAATGCAATGATTCTGATGATAGTGGTCTGACTTCATGATTAATGCAGAAATATCACATGCAGCATCTGTTTGATATGATATGAACACGTAGAAGGGATGAGAATAGGTGGCATGCTGTGGATAGGTTTCAGTGTGACGGGAACTGCTAATGATCGCTGGATCTCTCCTCTCTGACACACACAGACACTCTTTTCATTAGGATGAACTGCAGGACCAGTGTGATAGTGCATGCACACGGGTTTGTCCGCCGACACCGGACCCACTACTAAAGCTGTATTGAATGGTGCTCACAGGTCGTGTTTGCCTTGAGTTACAGTGACAATCAGTCTTAGAAAAAAACTGACATTTACACGTAAATAGTATCTAGAAATATACTAATGTTCTGCATAACCTTAAAATTAAGACAGCAGCCACTTACACCTCAAGAATCCGGTCTCCCTTCGAGATACCGGCTCTGTCCGCGGCACCTCCCGGTAGGACAGCACTAACATGCTGCAGTGGAGCGTACAGTTCCCCGTTAATGCTTCGTAGTTGCCCTCCTTCACTAACTTGCCCCCTAACATTGAAACCATAGCCCGAATCTGACTTCACTATCCGAACTAGCCGCGGGCCTGAAGTAACGGTGGTTGCAGTCTGGCAGCTGCCGCCGGTGCCCGGTTTAACGGTACCGTCACTGGAGCCGTTACGAGAGGAAGGGTGAGGCAACGGAGGGACCGACGAACAAATTCCTTGTCCCTCGACGTCCGCCATTTTTCTACACTATTTGTAGCATCCACTCTAATTCAGCAAAAAATATCCTACAGACATTAGCTGGTAGTAGCAGGCTAATCAGCTTTGCTAGCTAACTGACCGAGATGTTCCGGAAAAAGCCGACGACGTCCGGTGATACGCGAGAACGCCCCAGGATGTGTTCCGTGTGGATCACTCGCTCGGTTTGTTTCTAGGCACCTCACAAGTTCAGAGACAGCCAGTTAATCTTTAAATTGTATAAAAAAGTTAAATATTATGGCCAGCTGTAACACCCGAGTGCTTCTGAGTTACACCATGTTATTTATTTTTATTTAACCAGGTAAATCATTAAAACAAATATTTTGTTTCAGTGAACACTTTTCAGACATACTGTATGTGTCCCTTAATCGGAGGGACAAAATCAGCCTTTGGTTAAACTGTTCTTAGCTCAAGGCCATAAGAAGACTACATGCTAATTATGAATCATTCATAGACACAAGCTAAGAAATATCTGAAGCATCAACAATTTCTACAGTCAATAATTTGTATTGTAATTCTCGATATATTGTAATTTTCACAATTTTCTGATATTTTACAGACATATATTTAATTGATTACTAGGTTAAAAAATAACGAATAATGCCTCAAATAAACATATTTAATAAAATAATTAAAAACAATATGATTAATTATTGCATCTTTATTTGAGAGGAGTACAATGTGATGTTGAGAATCAGTTTACTAAAGATGATGTTGATGTGATGTTAGAGAAGTTAGAGAAGTTGTCCTCCAGGCTGAATTGCCAAGTGTACAGAGCTGGCCTGTGAATACTAAATGTGGAGTGAAAATTAAAGTTCCAGGGGAAAAGTGAATCAATTCACAATCAATCAATTCATTCACTGCAACATTATCTAGCGACTAACCTAAGCTGACACAGGTACTGCATTATTACATAATAATTTACTTAAGGCTGTGCTATACTGTATGATGCATTTAAAGATGATTAAAGACCATTCTTTCTTGGCCATATGCAGCAAAAACCAATATTTGTGTTTTTGTTTATTACTTAATAATGACATTCTCAATAAACGGTACACATCCAGGTCAATCATTACATGTCAAGTCCCCCAATCCTCCTATAAATAGTAACCATCTATTAATCAGAATATTTACTTGATGATCATAACATGTATACATTTTAAATATGTGGTACATATATTTAACCAATGTGAGTTTGACACTGCTGCAAGTGGGGCATTCTTTTCCATTTAGTAGGGGTACAACACATTTCTGAAGCAATGCATTCAAAGTATTTATTTTTGATGGCTAATCACTGTAAATGTTGCTACAAAATTGACATATTCAATGAAATTAACAACATTGTCGTGGTCATCATCCAGCATGCTTAGGAAATTATTCTCTGCAGCCTTGCATGTAGGCTGAGGAAAGATAGAAAGACAGGAGGAGTTGTTAGGAGAGACATTGCATTCGCAGCTTCATGTTGCAGCAGCACTACTTATCGTACTTACTCCTTCGCTGGGAAGCTCATTACGAAGCAGTTCACAAAGTTCCTTCTTGGTTAAAGTGCTTTTGTCTCCTTCTTTTCCAGCATACTTGTCAAAGGTAGCTTTGAGTATTTCCACCGCCTGTGTGAGCCCTGACATGGTGACTGGAACGAGAAAATATTGTAGACTAGCTTGACTATTTATTTATCTGGTTGTTCGTTCCTTGTTTTTTATATGTGTAAATAATTTTCAACAAAAATATTTAGTGTTATATGCTACTTAATTCCACCGCTGATTTTACTAATATAATGTAGTATTTGTATTTGTGGTAATAATATCAGTAGATACACTGGATGGCATGCTTTCCATTGTTTCCTAGCCATGTGACACAGCCCTCCACCGAATACTCACATCACACATCACAAGTACATTAATGTTGAAGTTTGTCTATAAAAGTACTGTACTCTAGTATGAGACGTGTTTTTACTTACCGAGATCGTGTGATGTTCAAAAAGATGAAACTGAGGTGAATGAGCACAATTGAGCGCACAAAAGATTTAAAGGTTGGGCACACCTTCTTTCTAAGCACGCACCCTCCCCATTCATTTTTTTTCTTCTCGTTTAGATTGTCTGCTGCCTAGCTGTCAGCGCTGGAGAGAGACACAGGTGTACATTCACAGCGGAAAGTTATATCCAAACACCAGCTAAAAGAAAAAACTTAGGTTGCATTAAATACTAGCAAATCAAAATCTGTTACTGAATAGCACAGTCTTTTAACAGCAAGGACACAACAGACGATTAAAAGAAATCCTGCACTAATAATTATTTCTTTTTCTCCCTATATCTACGTAAGCAGTTATATTTTACACGAGATTCCTCAGTGTAACATTGATTACAACACTCATTGGAATGAATGTTGGAGGAATGCTTTATTTTGTAACACAAGGACATTTTGCTGCAAAGAATTTGTACTTGCTGTAAATACTTTTTTCGCAAAGCAGCAGAGAATAATGGAAACTTTGACATATCTAACACGTCATAAGGCTACATGGTCACCAAGCTTTTATGTTAGCAATGTCACCAATCAGTCAATCTGTTTGTTCAATAGTGTTATAGCCCTGTTGAGATTGTTATACTGTACGACCTGTTGGCTGAATGCATCCCTGGAAAGGAACAATAGATTATACCATAAAGCTTAGTTCTTTTGACAGTTGCGTGGTTTTAGCAAAGGTAACGCTGTTGTTATCTTTGTTTACGAGTAACCTCTGGACACCAGGTAATATGAGACCATAAGGGCACAACACAAGCCAAGTGTTGTTTGTGCTTTAATGGGCTCTGGTTTCCATTGTTTCCATGGTTTGTCAGTTTGCATTATTATTATTGTTTTGCCGAAGCTGATGCTGACATTATGCTATAAAATGTCTTCCTTGCACATTGGCTTGGCTGCGGAGCATTACATTGTTCCAAACCTAAATTGATTGTGGATGTGTCTCTGCCCAGTAATACATTTTACATGCATTTCCCTTTATATCATTTAGTTGATGAATTTTACTGTACACACACGACTTTTGACTAAATCTATCATCTTTTCAACAAACATAATATTTCAAACCAGTTAGTTAAATGTTAATATATGACATTGTGTTGTAAGGCATGGTAACTGATCTGGACTAACACACTGGCATTCATATACTGTATGACATGGAAACTATGACAAATTAACTGTGATACGGTTGATTTGCATTCTGCAGTTTTATGCCTCCCCTAACTGTGTGCAGAACCTTTTTGTCTGCAGAAGGATTGTAGCCTAAATGTATTCATGAAATGGAAAAGACATTAGGCTTAATTTACACAACTCATTACACAGTGTAAGTTTTGGAATAGTCTGGAAGGGTTTTCATGTCATTAAGATGTTAAATATATCTGTTTTAAAACAAATCACATGAACTGGCATGAAGACACATTTGAAAGCAGGACGATGGTTTGGCCTATTGTGCTACTTGGCAGGCAGTCAGAACAATGCAGCAGTTCGTCAGTGTTCTAACCCCTTAGGTGACTTTGATTTAGAAACTAGTGATGGAGAAAAAGTTTATAGTAACATCACAGTTCACTCCTTTCAACATCCATTTACTTCAGCCAACGTGAAGATAAAATAACATACCTCTTTATTGTCATTGCACATGTCATACCTATTACAATGAAACTGAAATAATGTCCCATATCGGCACTAAACATAATGAAACACAACACAGTAAACTTTAACAATATCAGATGTAAATAATAAATAATGATGCAATTACTCACGATGCTCTATGTTATTTTTTGTAAAGAAGTGAAACTTATTTCTTATAGACCCTCCCTATGTTTTTTTCTGTTTATTTAACTTTACTTAACTTTATTTAACTTTACTTAACCATATATAAAAACTGTTTAACTTAAGTTGAATTTGAACTCTGACATATAGACGTGACATAGAAAATATTAAAACATATGACAGTTGGGAATAAAAAAAAAAGACGAATGGCGGAAGGGAACATTTGAGGTTTTGTGTTTCACACACAGGCAGCAGTATTGTTTCCCTCTGTACAATTATCCTGCAGCAGGTAGAAAGGCCCAACAGACCTGAGAAATCTGCCACCTCTAGATAACCCAATTGTTTTTAGCAGAATATTGAAAGGCAGAGCTTTGGATAGAAGAGCTGTTTAGTTTTCATCTGTTTGCCTTTGTTTAGGATCTGCTGTAACTTGTATATGAGCTTGCTGTAACAAACACTGAAATTAGGAGGAAACTTTTATGCACGTATGCATATCAATAATAATAATCAATAATACAACAAATAATTGTGATGATAAAATAATATGTTTTGCTTATAGTCAAGACTTTTTAATCTCGTTGTTTTGACTTGAGCATTTTTTTCATCTGGATTAATTTTTCATCTATTGTTTTCTTTCCCTGGAAGAAATTAGATGTAGAGATGTAAATATGTAAAATATGCTGCATTGAGATGCATGAATTTTTGCTTTCTTTCTTCTGCTCCTTTGAACTTTTTAGATTTATCACATTGAGATGGATTACAGCATAAAACATGAATAACAGTAATGTCTGGGTGTTCATCAAAGTAAAGATGCTGCTTCCAGTGTGGTGGAAGTGGTTCGCTTCTGTTAAACAGTTGATACAGGTATTCCACTAGCAGGACAGCCAGTAGAAGGCAGCTATATGGCTCCATCTGCTGGCAGCCAACAAAGCCCCTACATGGCCCAGAAATGAGTGTACACACTGTCCGTCTCCCAAAAAAGTCTTTGGACATCATTCAAAGTTACATGACATTTGTGACTACTTATAGCTTCTAAGCGCAAAACCTTATGATACAGACTATTCAACCAATCACTGGCGCCTTTCAGGGAGGCCGGAGTGAGGTAAACAACAACTGTCTCTTTGTTTCTAGACACACTGGAGTGAGTGAATCAACACTTTGTTGAATGAATGATAATGCAAACAATAGGAGGCAAAAGCCAATGTAAACTTGGATGCATTAATGGATTATGAAATGAAAGGGAGTAATTGAAACTGAATGAAAATATTGCAATTACTTGTGCAACAACAATTTGTGGAATACTATTGAGAACATAGTCAGTGAGGTCTATTGAAGTTCTCCTTCCACAGCAATGAAGAACAAGTAAACACTTCAGAAAGTGTGTGTGATTGTCATAAACAGAGAGTCCACACCAAATTAAACTTCATAGTTTTTATTCACTGCGGATATAAATATATTTGAAAAGCAAGTTAAAGTGAGACAAGACTAATAAATACATGCATTTTCTTTGCACACAAGAAGCTGCTTCGAGTACACAGTAGACGAATAACATGATTCCGGCATCACAGGGTCACATATCACATGCCCATATAAAACATTTCAGATTTGTAGTCAACCTTTCTCAGTCTTCTTGTCTATCTTCTTGTTCTTTGCCCTTGCTTCTCTTGCCTCCCTTGCCCGTCTTCTTGTGATAATAACATTTTGCCAGGTCACACACACATCGACAAAACTCTCGGAAGTTGACTTCGCCATCGTGGTTTTTGTCCAGCATTTCCATCGCCTGCTCAATGTCATCTGCATTAATTTTACTCTGGAAAGTAGGATGTCACAGTTAAACAACAGCACAAAATGCACACGATGGTAAATAACATGCATGATCTTTAGAAATAGATGCACATATGCTGTCAATCTACTGTCAGGTTTCTTACTTTTAACTCAGGGCTTTGTATTTCTTGCTCCAACACTTTCTTTAACTCATCTTTGTTTAACTGGGTTTTCTTGCCTTCATCATCAGCATACTCCAGGAATATATCCACAATGTTGGTAATGACCTGATCCAGACGAGCCATGGATGTAGCTACAAAAATGTAATTGATTTTCAGGAATTAACTACGAAACATGACAAAAAAGAGCATTGAGAAGAGAACATTTTCTGCTGACATATGAAATCTCTTGTCAAAGATACAAGTTGTAGAATAATTTTCACAAAGCACATGACTACTGTTGGGAGCTTCTTCTTTTTAAAGTACCAGGAAATAAGATAATTAAATTTTCATTAAAATACAAAATTTGGTGAATGAACAAAGCATATTCTGTTATTCCTATTCCCTCATTTAGGCTGTGTGGCACTAGTCGTGTGCAGTATCTGAATCTTAAATGTTATCATTTTCGATCTTTCCACAAACCTTCCTCTTTCCCTGTCCTGCTTTCCATCCGTACTCACCTCAGAGTTCACAGCAGCCAAGTGAGGAGCGATCACGTTTGTATCAGCAGCTGCCCTGAGTGAGACTGTTGTCAGACTGAGAGACAGACTCCTCTTAAAGAGTAGACGCATGCACATGCAGGCATGTGTCCACACCAACACACCAACAGTGATTCATACCATGGTAATGCGCCCCGCTCCACCCACTCCGCTTTCTCCGGATTCACTGTCCCTGCTCTGCTATGAAAATAGATAATTTATAAATTACAGACAATATTTCTCTGAGAAATGTGTTGTACTCGTTGACATGCAGACGTGTGTGTGTTTGGGCAACACGGGTTCTGTTACAGATGTAGAAAAACATTTGAGACTGGTTGATTTGCTTTTTTCTTTGTAAAGCTGCTGAGCGTAGCCATCTGGAGGAAATATGTCAGAGTGAACCGAAAGTTACAGAAGCTGTCTGTGTCTGTCCTGTTTCCACTGAACTTTTGATAATGTTCTTTATTCAAATGGATAAATACACAACTTTTTTTACATGAAGGAAAATATAGTGACTATGATCAAAGCAATTCTTTGTGTAACTGAGTGTTTTATCTTTATTTATCTTTATTGGAACATGTTTCAGACACAGGTCCCTCCCATTCATCCTGTTACATAACACAGTCTCCATTTTTTCACTCCTGTGTTCCAAAGCAGTCTAAAGGCTGCAATTTCTTTTTCCTCGTCCCCATTCTTGCCAACTCACTTTATTAAGTTCAGTTTAAAGTGTTGGACCAGCTTTACCTCACATGGACCATATTACTTTCACTTATTGAGTACTATCAGATTCTCCCTGCAGGAGAGGGAAAGAAAACAGAGATGAGGGATCATGTGATGTTAATTACAAAAAAGTTCATCCTTCCACACTCTGCTGATTGGGGTATGAGTTACAGCTTCACTGCTGGAGAGGCTTTGTACCTCTTCTGTGGTAAATCAGCACCAGGGGCATCAACATGAGATTACAAAAGGTTACGTATTAATAAAAAATAACTTTGAACTTCCTTCTTAATATTTGATTAAACACCCAATCTCAGAGGTAAATATTTTAAAGGCAGTTTTAAAAATATAAATAAACAATTTAAAATGAAATAGAAAAGGAGGTAACGGTTCTTTCTGGTGTTTAGTAAACGCTGCAAGAAGCAGAAACTAAAACAAACTCTTAAACCTCTCTTAAATATTTCAGAAACAAATAACTAGGCCCAGCTGCCCATAAACAACCACATTAAGGCTGAGCTAATCAAATCTATTGGTGAATTAACACCTCCCACTTTAAAGATAGCAATACTAGATTTAGAATTCAATTCATACCAAAGGGTTGTATTTTGGTCTCATCTGACGACATGACATTCTCCCAGTCCTCCTCTGGATCATCCATTTGGTCTCTGGTCAACTCTAGACGGCCTGGACATGCGCTGGCTTAAGCAGGGGGCCTTTGGAGTGCGGCAGGAGTTTAATCAATGACGACGTAGTGCTTTAGTGCTTTATTGTTACTGTGGTCCCAGCTGGTCGCCACCGTGTAGGTCTGAGCTGTTTGCTCATCGTTCTCATGACCATTTTTACCCCACGAGGTGAGATCTTGCATGGAGTTGCAGGTGGAGGCAGACTGTCAGCAATCTTCTATTTATTCAATTTTCTAATAATTGCTCCAACTTCTCACCAAGCTACTGTGCCCTTGCCCCCCCCCCCCCAGCCATCACTGCCACACCCACTGCTGATTACCCGGACCAGGTATATGCCCAGGTATATATGTATACAGTATACAGTATAAGAAAACCTTTAAGTAAACACAGAAACAGGAAGTGAAATCTAGGTAACAGCTGTTTTATTTGAAATACATTTGCACTTTGTTTCTAAGGAAACAGCATTTTTATTTATCACTTGCATTTGCTCATCACTTCTTTCCCTTATTTTCATGGAGCACGTAACACTTCTCACAGGCCAGTGAGAGGCCGGCAACGAGGGGAAGAAATTCCTCAAAGTCCAACTTATCATCTTTGTTGCTGTCCAAATCTTTCATGATTTTATCCACAGTGTTTGGGTTGTTCTGGCTCTGACAAAGAGTTGCCAAGATTACAGTGTGAGAACAAAGTTCAAATAAAGCATGAAGTTACATGGTCTTTGTGAACTGTTAGAAAGCTTTTGAGGATAAAGAGCCAATTTCATAGAATATTCTTACCTTTATGAAGCCGGGTAACTCATTCTCAACCAATTTTTTCAGTTCTTTCTTGTTTAAGGTTTTTCCATCGCCGTCTTCTTTGGCATAGCGGTGGAAAATTATGATCAGGTTCTCCATGCATTTCTCTAACTCAGTCATGGCTGCAGGAAGTGACTGTGAAGGAAGAACATTTTTGGGGAAATATAGCCATGTTTATCTAACTGGGAGAGTGAGAATGTATTGATAGATTGATTGATGCTATAGTTTTAATTACCAACCAAACAGGTTTAAAAGTCTATTTGTACTTGCATCGCATCATATCATAACATCTTACTATCAAACATGTATCTATTTTTAATTTTTTTTACTATCACAAATGTTGTGGATTCAGATATGGAGGTATCGATAAATAACTTTGATGAACAATGAGGCTGCATTCAGTCAGTACCGTACCTCCATCCAAAACTAACAAACTGTTTAGTGAGGATGTGGGTGTTGGTTTTTCTGGCACTCCAAGCAAATTCTTCAGATATAAGACATTGTTTTCTGGCACATGAACTAAAATCCTTATGCCATGAGTCGCTCTCTGATTCCCTTACTGCATTTTCTTTCTATTGCTATTGTACAGCTGATTTTGTGGTTTCAAAAAAGCTTAACAGATATTAAAAGTAGGAAAGGTGACATCTTATGAAGGGTATCTAAGGACTAGTTGCTACTTGTCAGAAGTGAAAAGTAATGCACCATCAACGCCTAAACCCACCCCTGGAAACATGCGTATGTTTTACAAACAAACCCAAACTGTGAAAAAATGCAGCTTTTTCATGAGCTGTACAAACCTCAAACTCCCACCAATCCTCTTCCTTAGGAAACTAGTTTGCTGCAAGGACTAAAGCAACTTTGAAAATAATGAAGCAACAATGAAAACAGAAGGAGTGAGTGAAAATATTTGCAACGAACTTACCCTGGCACAAAGAAGTTGAAAACTGTATGCTGAGATTCTGTGGAGTGCACAGGCACACTGAGAGTTTATACGGGAATTTATAGTCAGCTAACGCCCAGCATGATGGGAAGGAGAGGGAGGGATTCAGAGACAAGCCAGGGAGAGAGCGACTGTGCAAACACAGTGCGTCATCCCTGCCCATGTTTTCCAACAAAACTGTCATCACAAGAGATACAGAGATGAGTTCCTAGCTCCAAAATGTGACATGATTTGCATAATAAGTTCCTTTCAAACTATCCCAGTCACATTAGAAGGACTTGATTGCTTACTGGTCAGAACTTTACCACACAGAGAATGTTCTAAATTTGGTGCACAGCATCTACTCGAACAACCAATGTAGGAACAACACAGCAAAACGCAGCAGTTCCTGTCTTCCTGTGGGGTCTGAGCTTTTATTAAGGATCAGAGTTAAGTTCTTTGGCAAACATAGTTGACTTTTATTCCCTTGTGATTCGAAACCCGTTTCCTCTGATAATGTTAATTTAACGAATCAAACAGAAACAAACTAACTGTAAATGATCATTTATTTCCAGGTATTCTCTGATGTCGAACTGCCAGCTCACATGGAACTGCTAACAGGTTAATCACCTACACAATTGCAGGATGTTAGCAGAATTACTTTTTAAAAAGCTTTTGTTTATCTAAAGGACATCTCCCTCTTTGTCAGGAACGCCCTGTTTTCACTGACAGACACACCTCAAAGCTGAGGAGGACAACAGCTGGCAACTGACTACTCTAATACCTCCTCTGTTTCACTTTACCCATCCAGATATTTTGTGTCAGGACAGCATTTAAAATGTCACTCGCATTTAGACCTCCACTGCCCCACATTCACATGTCTAATTCTGATGATCTTGAAACAGCGCTGGTTTTGTTTCGGGGGTATACTGCCCCGTACTGTACTGTTTGTAAAACAGGAAGCTGTGGAAACTATGATTTTTCCACAGAGAAGCCCAGGCCATTAGCTGATATCAAGTTATTACCACACCTAGATATATAAACAGACTCAACACTTGCAAACAAAGCAGGGTTTGGCAGAAGAAAAACCACAACACATACAAAATATTTTTCAGAATTTACTTATAAAATGGATTGAACAAAAATGATGTGCTGATGAATCTAGACACAATGTGCTAGGATACTGTATGAATCTCTCTGAAACCATTTAAAGTCAGGCTGAAGAAAAACTGGAATGTCATTAGCTGTTTAGCTATTAATTAAACACACCACAAAAATGGTTACAATGAATACAAGGTAGTTGTCACTGTACTGATGATCACTTTTTAAAGTAATATTATCAAACCAAATGTCTAAGAAGCCTGTAGGACTACACCATGGGTCATGGATTGAAGAAGTTATAACAAAATATACAACTCCTTTGTTGCACCAATGACCAGCACCTGGGTAATAGTGACTGGTTAACTGGATTGAACTGCAATCCAATAAATTCATCAGTTCTTCCTCTTGCTCTTGCTGGCAGCCTTGGCTGGTGTTACTGCAGGAACAGCTGCTTGGTAGAGAGCAGCAGATACTTTGTTGATGTAGTACAAGGCGAAGAGGGAGAATATCAGGCTAGGCAGAAACAAAGAAAAAGCAAAAGATATATATTTTTTTGTAGAATGCAGTGACGAGCAGTATTTTAATCCCCAGAGGTACTGTTACTTACCATGTGGTGACACAAACACGATGCACCAGACCAGAGGCAAACAGTGACAGGCACAGGCACAACAGAACTGGATGTTGAGGATTAAAAATATAAGAAAAGAACATAACAGAAGATTAACATAACGAGTCTACGACATTTCAATATATATTTAGAGCTAAACATGCCAGGATTTGGTAACTGCTAGACAAATTGTCTGTTTGTGTGTATAACTTATTTTTCAGCTAACATTGTAAACACTGTAGGAGTAAACATCTACAAGAAAAACAAAATTGACCGATTGCATGACTGTGACTCCAGCTCGAACACTACTTACTTTCTGGGAATATCTTGGCTTGGAATCCCTTCCCAAAAATCAGGTTTTCCAGATTATTAAATGCCTGAAAGAAAGTTAAGGCAGTATGCTGCATAATAGCATTTCTATCACTGTTGGAGATTAAATTTCGTTTTTATTAATTGTGCACAGTAGTGGGCGCTTATTTGTTGTTAAAAAAATGATTAAAAAAAACCCAAACAAACCAATTTATGATTTAAACGTTCAATACTCCAGGCCACCAAAAGGATACCGTGAGGGAGCAGATGAAGAGGACAGAGCCCAGGAAACCCCCCAGGATGGTGAGCCACTCAGTAGATCCTAGCTGCTTACTGAACATCTGCATCCCAGCAAATACCAGCACTGATAGCAGACTGGAGAGCACCAGAGAAGTGCC
>JAUMHF010000008.1:8921521-8940848 GCA_032359275.1 Microctenopoma steveboyesi
AATCTAGGTAGCTGAGATTTTTCTGAATGTCAGAGCAGGTCCTTATAGACTTTTGCATCAGAACAATGGCAGTTTTAATGAGTCCACTTTAAAAGAAACCCTCTCGTCTGAATTAGTTTGCCGGGCAAGGCATGATCAGTGTAACGTAAGGCCACGTCAGAGTTTGCACAGAAAGGTTCCCGACAGATATTAGCGGTTAGCTTTATGTTTAAAAATCCACGTTAGCAGCTAAATCCGGTCAATATAACGCTCAACATCAATAACATTCGAGAGAAAAAAATACAAAAATTGTTGCTCAAATAGAGAAACATTACAATTCAAGATAGTTGAACCATAGCTAGCTAACTTTAGCTTGACTACAGACGCTGACATCGTCTTATATCTCCGCAAATACAAACATGTTTGTAGGATTATCGTGAGCGAAATATAAATCTTGCAATACATACCCATTATGCAATGTTTATTTACAGTCCTTGAAACGAAACAGAGGTGAAATAAGTTTTACTTCGTTGAGCCTGCGAACTATCCCGGCTCTAGGAACTATAAACGTCACTACCCGGTCTTGATGACAGGTGGGACCAATGTACGGAAGCCGAAGAAGACTAAACATGGAATGAGAGACCTCAGTTGTCTCTAAATAGATCCATGATCATAAAACCAGTTTTAATAATTCTAATGTTTCAGATAATTTTGGAAATATTTCCCTTCAGTGCAAAATAGGCTGTAGGAGACAAAAATGAATGACTGAATGCAGAAAGAATTTGTCCAAAATGTATTTGGGACTCAAGTAGCATACTAAGAATATTTTTGATAGATTTGACAGACAACAAGAGAAAAGTAATCAGCAATATTTCTATTTACATTTAGTTACAACAGACATCTGGGACACATTATATGTCATAAAAGTGAACAAAACAGCATATTCATTATTTTACCTATGTAATTGAATAAATATAAAAATATGCATAGTAACATACAAACATTACAGTGAGAGAGCGGATTGATGTCCCTTTGATGTTTATTGGTGGAAATATGTTTTTTTTAAGGCAGTTGAGTGTTCAAAGGTGAACATACTGTAACTTCAGTGAATCTGTATCCCTCTAACCGTGATGAATTTAATATAAAACTAATGTAAAGTAGAAAATGTATGGGCTAAGGTACTTCACTTGATTATTTCCAATTTGACCAAGCATCTCTGCTTCAGCACTTCAAGAAAATTTTCTATTGTACTTTTCAATTTTATTTTATTAACATCAAAGCTTAACTATGTTTTAACATTAAAAATGAGAAAAAATAAAATAATGATCTGCTTTTACAATAACACTTCCCAACAGTATATTAAAAAGCTGACAATAATAGCTGAAACCAACATCAACGTCTTCTTTAGGGCATGTTTTTCCTTCCAACACTTCAACTGTTGTTAGTGTAATTGCTGTCAGATGTTTGTTGCTGTGTGGGCAGTTTACTAGATGTCTGCAAGGAAGTAATTTTTTCCCGGGGTTTGTTCTTCAAAACACACCTCTGTAGTGGCTCACTGCAGATTTATCATAGTACTTGTGTTGCCTGCGGGGAGTCACTGCCTAAATACTTTAACCAAGAAAAAAAGTATTTTATTTGCCCTAAATGCAACAGATTACTGTACATAAACATTGTAACATGAATACTTGCAGTCTGCAAGAAGTGCACTTTGTGGTTTGTGTAGGTTATTTTTATGTACATATACAATACATCTCCTTGCCCTAAGATCTGTATGCATTCCAAATACATTGATGCACATACGCCAGTACCTCACTGTTTTCAGTTTGTTTGTCAGTGCAGCATAAAAATATCAGAGACTTTTAATATTTTACAGTATCTGTTGACGCATCCATAATATTGACTAGCATTTGACATTATGGCTGCTTTTCATAAGGGCTTCTTCTTCAGTCCGAAAACAGCTATAAACAGAACAATCTCCACAACAGCAGGTAGCACACTACAAGGAGAGAAAGACAGGCAGAAATTTAAGGAGAATCATGGACAAAGTTACAATGCAAAAGTGTGCTCATACTTAATACTTATTCATAAAATACACTTTCTGTTAATGGATGCATGTACTGTACATCACCACAAACCTGCAGACAGCAAAAATAACCCAGTATGTCCAGCATTCCCACTTCTCAAACACAAAGAAAGACAGCGAGACAGATGCACTGCAGTGGACTGCCAAAGCTGGGTGAAAAATCTGTCAGGGAAAAATGTTTTTGAAAAACTAAAAACAACAAAGTATATATTAACTAACCTGCATATGGCAAGGATCCACCAGTAGATGTCACACTCCCACTGCTCAAATAGAAAGAAAAGAAGAGCCACTGAGGCACTGGCATGGACTCCTGTTGCTATTGTGGGTGAAGAATGAATATAAAAGAATTTGAAGTCATGGAATCGTAACTGAAACTAGTCTGACTTTTTGTCACCCATAACTACATTCATTGCATGCCTACATTTGTCTGTATGTGAGTCCCATATATCATATCTGTAGCAGAGGATTTAAGAGAAAATAATAATATAATAAAAAAAATTTAAGGTTGCGAACCTGTGCTAAATAATATATCCGTTTCTATCCTCTCTCATTTAAATGACTTCTTCTCAGTGAGGGACCTACAGTGTTTTTATAAAGGATACACAGGAGACCTTGACTGCAATTGAACATGGACACTCCTGAAAAGAAGCCAGCCAACTCTATAGCAAACAGTCCTAGGGTGACTGCCAAAGCAACCAGCAACCTGAAACAAAGACACACACATTGGAGTATTTATTTTTCTGGGTGTTGTATATATTTCTCAAACATTTCCTTACGTTCTGTCCTTATCGTCATACTGCTCTTGAGTGTAATCCAAAGGCAGGCACGCTTTCACGTTGTTTTCCTGTAAAAAACAGCACAGCCTGAGTGTTCAAGTGTCAAAACATAATCTGAAAGCGTTGGTTGTAAACATATCACAAGTGTTAAGAAATCATGGACTTAGCTCTAGTTACTTACCCGTGACCATATTATAGTTATAACAATAACGAGATGAGCTATGATGGTAAGAAACCGTGCTGGGACAAGGCTGCTGACACCCGACATGCTAAGGCCGCGACTATATACTTTATATAAAACCGTACTGTGTACTGTAGCTATCTCTAGGGCTAAACTGTTAAATTAGCATTTAGCTACAGACAGACAATTAAACAAACCTTATCCGAGACGAACTAAAACCACACTGCCCAAAGTCAAAGATAACTTAAACGTATAAAAAAACAATTTCAGATAACATTACGTTACATTGGCGCAGACTGACATTAATGATCGAATAGAACGACCCTCAGACACGTTGCTGTTCTGAACGCTGTACGCTGTTGCTACAACAACCGCCGACTTAGTGTATCCTTTAATTTTGACCGAAAAAACAATCTTCATCCAAAGGTTCCGGGCACAAACAGTAATTCAAGGGGGGGGGGGGGGTGTTCAAGATTGTCTTACGCAACACTGCCACCTAATGGCAACGCGAAAAACTGGGGCACAAACAATTGGGCTCTTGGGTTATATAGGCACACGGACATACGAAAACAACGACCAGAAGGCTATCAGGAGAACACAGAAATACGAAATATAATAATAAATTATTACTGTACTGTAAGTGAATGGTATAACTCCATATGCCACAACAATATTTGAATTAAATGCCTTCTTAAACGCCGACACCTGTCTGGATGTTTACATAGTTAGCTATAAATTAAAATAAAATAGCTGTTGTTGAAAATAATACCAATAATATAATTTTACACAACGCATCAGTTCCTTGACCAGTGTGGTTGCAGTAGCCTACGGGCCTAGCTTCAGACCCCCCTCCCATCCTATTTCCCTCACGAGTGGTCGCTGCCAGACAGACTATACAGAAGCAGCGTGTGCGCAACAGCACACAGAAAAGCACCTGGAGCTTTTACTAGTCCAGGCCTGCGCCTGTTTTACGGTGGTGCGACCGACTTTAACCTGCACAAAAAACACGGTCTAGTCGGTGTATTACACAGATACAGGCATCGTAGAGGCATGGCCGAAGCGGAGTTAGAAACCTTTACCTCGATCATGGACGCGCTGGTTCGCATTAGTGTGAGTACAAAGCCCTTTTTATGAACATATATATTTCAATTTTGCGTGCGAATTTCAAACACCTTCTTTCCTCTCGACACTTAGACCTGTACAGATAGCGTATGTAATGAAGGAATGTGAGGCTCGTCTGCATTTGGACGATTTTTAGCATCTGTTCAACCAAGAAGACGTGTTTTCCTCGATAACGCTGTAGGTGTAGAGACATAAAAGACAACTGATTGTACCCACAAAAATCCCAGCGTTGTAGCACATTGATACTCAGAATTGACATGGTATCATAGTAGTAGTTCAAATGTATGTATTAGGGCCGCACAGGACGACAAGGCAGGAATGATGCCCGTTGTCATAGAAACGGGATGCTGCGTTGAACAGGCCAGGGTTACATTTGTAAAACAAAATGAGCTAAACTGAGAGCTATATTTAAGTTATTGATTCAGAATATCTTCCCTGTTGGGTGAAGTCATCATTCGTAGTTGCCAAATCTTATGCCAGAGGTAAAGCTTAAATAGCTTATTCATTATGCTATTCTGCATTATTCGCAGCCAAGCTTAGGCTTGATGACACCATTCATATGAAGGGAGTTTGGCTAACAAATGAAGTTAGGGGAAGCTATTTTTTCTCCACATTTGGCCTCAATGTGCTTTGTATATCCTGCACCAGGCTACAGTACGTACTGCAACTAGAGTTTGCAGCAGAAGCAGCTTTTTTACTTTTCACACCTACACATCTCATATACATTGTGAGGTCACATGGTGACACACTGTAAGGTGAAACAGATTCTTTAGTCATACCAATGACTCAGCCTTTATCTGTTGTGACTCCGTCTTTTAAGTACTTTCTCTTCCTCTGCAGTCCAACATGAAGAGTATGGAACAGGAGCTCAATTGTCCAGTGTGCGATGAGATGGTGAAGCAACCCATCCTTTTGCCATGTCAACACAGCGTGTGTCTGCTGTGTGCAGCTGAGGTGTTGGTACAAAGAGGTTACCCTCCTCCGGAGCTCCCTGCAGAACCCAACTCACCAGCTTCCACTCCCAGCACCCGCTCCCCACGACAGGCGCGAAGACCCTCACCCAGAACCCCTGACCGCCTAGAACGGGTCCTCAAAACAGGTGGAGGAAATGATTTACAGGTTCTGTTTTGAATGTGTGACAAGAGCCCAAATGGTCGCAGCATTAAATCCCCTATGAGTGACATTGCAATTTAATAATATACTGTATATATAATGATACTGATGTTACAGTGCTTATCCAGCTGACACATCAACATCCTGCTCTACATTCAGAGCTGTGTGCATTCATCTTATGAGCAGAGCAAGCGACACAGGCAGAGAGAGTCATGGAGACAGAAAAGTCAGTAAGCATCTCTTGAGCAGGTGTTTTCAGACTGTGTGTGAACAAAGCATTTTCTCTGCTGCGAGCGAGCCTTCGCTTTTTGCTGTTTTCTGTATACAGTACAGTGACAGTCTGTCCTCCTTATTTTTTTTATTAATTCGCTTTGGACTCTCTTCTGTAGTAAAATCTGAGGAATTCTTCACCGTATGTTTGTTCATGTTGCTTTCCGCTTCATCTCTTCTGCACTTCTTTTTTCTTTTAGTGTGTGGGACTTACCCAGGGCGAAGGCGTAAAGACCTGTCCTCTCCCCCCATGATGTTCCCGTGTCCTATCTGTCAGCAGGACGTGGAGCTGGGACAAAAAGGCCTGACAGACTGCTTCCGCAACCTCACCCTGGAGCGCATTGTGGAAAGGTGTGCATATGCACAAGCACCATAACATGCAGTTTCTGTGATCTAGTACTGCTGCCCCACAACAAGAATGTCCTGGGTGACTTTTCCCTGTGTCTGCCTGGCGTCTCTTCTTGTGCCACGGCTTCCTTCCGCCATCCAAAGACATGCACGCTAGGTTAATTGGTGGCTCTAAATTGCCCATAGGTATGAAAGTTCACTGTAGTAGCCATGTGATAGACCGGCAGCCTCGTCCAGGGTGTTTCCCCGCCTCTCACAAAGTGAAAGCTGTGAGGTGGGGGGGTCACAGCTCAGATGTATTAAGAGCTTATTTGGCTGTTTTAAACATAATTTCTCTGGTCAGCATAGATTATTTTCAGAAATAAATAAGTAAGTAATCATGGTTTTTCCCTTTTACCAATCTAGCAGACAATGAAGGCAGCAAATGAAGGGCTTAGTCAATACCACCTTATTAATGAGACAGAAAATCCTTTTCTGGAAGGAGTTTCAGTAATGAATCCTTCTTTTACTCCTGATCAAAGGCAAAACCTTAAAGTCCCATTGCAGTGGCCGCTCAAAAACTGCTTTGTATGGCAGCAACAACTCTAGAAAAAAAGGATAAAAAGTGTGATGAGTGCAGCTGCTCTTTCCCCAGGCAGTGGTGGAGTTGGTCGGGAAAGTGTGACGGTGCATGTTTTACTATGCAGGACACACTAACAAGGCAGCTGCTGCTGATGTATCCAGGTCAGACATTTAAAGAGTAGCACTCCCAACTACTGAAAAGGAGCAGGATGAACTCAACATACTTGATTTATTTCTCTAGTGCTGCAGAATTCTCTAAGCCCTGTCCTTATCTCTTTGTCCCCCTGTCCGCCCTCTAGGTACAGGCACACTGTAAGTCTGGGCAGTGTAGCCATCATGTGTGGTTTCTGTAAACCCCCTCAGTCTCTGGAGGCCACCAAAGGCTGTGCTGACTGCAAGTCCAACTTCTGCAATGAGTGTTTCAAACTCTACCACCCTTGGGGAACTCCCCGAGCTCAGCACGAACACATTCTTCCCACTAACAACTTCAGGCCAAAGGTTTGTTTGTTTGTTTTTTGATATACAGTCACTTCTGTTCGGTTGTCACTTTGCATTAATCTTGCTCTGCGCCCCAGGTCCTAACGTGCACAGAGCATGAGCAGGAGAGACTGCAGTGGTACTGCCGTAACTGTCAGAGGTCGCTGTGTCCACTCTGCAAGCTGCGGCGTGTACACCACGGACACAAAGTGTTGCCTATAGCACAGGCCTACCAGGCCCTTAAGGTGAGTTTGTGTAAAACGTGTTTGAACTGAATCAGGGTCAAGATGTTAACAACCTAAAAAGGAAAACATTTGAACATTTTGGTTTTACAGGACAAGATCACCAAGGAAGTCAGTTTCATCCTGGCCAACCAGGAGACAATACACAGCCAGATCACTCAGCTGGAAGCTGTCATCAAACAGATGGAGGTAGTTTCAAAACTAGATCTGTTTTCATCGTTGTTTTTGTACAGAGACAACATGTTTGTCTTAGACTCTGCTATACGCAACATATGCTTAAGATTAGTTTAAACACAATGGGTATTCATCTCCAGTCACCAGTCCAGTTCCCTCTCTGCCTCTTTTCAGGCAAACAGTGCAGTGGCTCTGCAGCAGCTGACCCATTGTATCCGGGAGCTGCGAGCCGCTGTCGTTGAGCGTCAGGGGGGTTTAGCTCTGGCCCTGGGGGATTCTCGAAGCAGGAGGGAGCAAGCACTGTCTGCTCAGGTCTCAGAGAAGCAAGGCTTGTTGGAGAACGCAGGCCTGATGGCGTACAGTCAGGAGCTTCTGAAAGAGACTGATGCACCGTGCTTTGTACAAGCAGCTATAGTTACTCATAACAGGTACCTGCAGCAAACATATGCTACACACATTTCAAGAAAAAACTTTCCATTTTCCTTTTGCTGTTTCTATATGTCACTGTGTCTTCACCCCCAGGCTAACCAAGGCCATAGACAACCTCCAGTGTTTCTCTCTGGCTGCGGATCCCTCCTTTAGACACTTTCACTTAGATGCAACCAAAGAAGTCAAAGTTATCAACAGCTTGGAGTTTATACGTGGTGAGCTTCTCTTCTTTGTTTCTGTGCTAGGACACTTTCTGGAGGCCAGTTTATTCAAACAGCACCTCTGAATTGCTTTCATCTTCCCACAGCCCCACTGGCTCCAGTCATTGACACGCAGAAGACCTTAGCTTATGACCAGCTGTTTTTGTGCTGGCGTCTTCCTCAGGACTCGGCCCCGGCGTGGCACTTTTCTGTTGAATATCAGCGTCGAGCAGGGGGAGCTGCAGCCACGTGGGGCGGCACTCGATCCCCTGACGCTTCAACAGTGTGGCAGTGCCTGGATGAAGTGAGAGGAACCAGCACTGTGGTTGACCGACTGCAGATGGACAGTGTTTACGTTCTCAGGGTGAGAGGCTGCAACAAGGCCGGATTTGGAGACTACAGTGAGGAAATTTACCTCCACACTCCCCCAGCACCTGGTGAGATTTGTACAATTATTACTTTTTATTATTAAAATATACATTTTTTAAAAATCATTCTATTGACTTCACAAACTCTTCATCTTGCATCGGTTTGCATTCATGACAAAATGTTTACTGTGTTGTTTTTCATGGATCAACTGATTGACCAATTCTTTTTTTCTCCATTTCTTGATTTCCTCCATTCCCATTTTCTTATTTTAGCTTCTGCACCAAATCGTCCTGTTCTGTTGTGCATCCCAGCGTCATCCCAGTCACACCTTTTCTGTTCCTACACTTTTCTGTTCTCTTGCTATTTTTCACAGTCATACCTTTACAAAACAACATTTAACCAATAACTCATAGTTGTCGGTTACATTGACACAGTTAGAAGAGTGAATGTCATCTTCACGCAGCTTCTCACATCACATTACTGTTAAAGCCACACCCTTTGTCTGGTACACAGTGTCCCCCCCCCCTTGTTTTCTTATCTGTATTTTCATGACCAGAGGTGGATTAAGGTAGTCGTGGGTCCCTAGGCTCCACTTTGTTGGGGCAGAGGAAATTTACAGCACAAGTTATAATAATAAAAATGAAATGTTACTGTTATAATGGGCTGATAATGTTACATGGCAAATAAATTCACTCACTCTATCATACACAGGAACACATGGCTGCATTCATTGTAAAAAACAGCTCTAAAGCTGTGGGGCTGAACTTTTTAAATCAAACAGGTGCAATAATGTTAGGACAGACCCCAATATGTAACTGAGGAAAGTTTACAGCATGACAAACACAAATACAACAAACCAATAATACGCATACAAATGAAATCCAAGAATCAAATGGTTATTATCATGTACACAGAAACACTTTTTTTACAACTACATTATTGAACGTTTCCTCTGTAGCATCGTTACAGACAGGGCCATAAATATCCGAACAGAGTGTATCAGCCGCTGAACTAAAGTCCATCACAGCAGCGACTCAACCACCAGCAGCCCCTGCGCACACGCTCTCATGCATTGCACATTATGTCAATGAGATCAATCTTTATCAATCGGGAGAGTATGAAAAGGTAAAAGCAACACGATTGACCTAAAATGAGCGAACAGTTAACTGCAATCATTATTATCAACAGTGTGATAGAAAACAGTCCCTGCGCTGATGCCCACGTTGGTGGCTGGTTGCGCGGTATTTGTATGGCCAAGCAGCACTGTCATGTGTTGCACATTATGTTGGTGAGATAAAACTTACAGAACATTTTTCTGACATCTCTAAGACTTGATGCAGTCGGACTCCGTTTCAAGCTTCATGGTGTCCTTCCTTCCTCCTGACTCCTTTCCTTTACCTTCCTCATTTACCTTTTCTTCTTTACCCCTCACTTCTCTCCTCTTACCTCTTCCTAGTGTTGAGTTTCTCCTTGGATTCTCGCTGGGGTTTACATGCTGACAGACTGGCACTGGGTAAAGGCCAGACCTATGCTCGTAGCGTGCCAGGCCTCTCCCTCCTGCAGACTGCTGACCGCACGCTCACATCATGCCACTTGACCTCTGACCTGCTGGTGGCTGATGTGGCTGTCACTCAGGGCAGACACTACTGGGCATGCTCTGTGGAGCCTGGTTCTTACCTGGTAAAGGTAAGAGGGATGCTTTATGGCCAGCTGTTTTTGGTATTATGTATGTTGCACATCAGCTGAACCTCATATGCAAAATGTTCTCTTACAGGTGGGAGTAGGGCAGGAGACAAAGCTACAAGAGTGGTTCCATCTCCCTCAGGACATGGCCAGTCCTCGGTAACTAAATCATAGAAATATGAATAATAAGTAGAATAGACTAAATGTTAGCTGCAAATCTAACAAGAAAGAACAAGTACAACACCTCATGACATTAATAACAACTCACTGGAACAGGTGAGCTAAAAGAATTAAATAAAATACTCTAGACTAGACTAGAACTGCATAGTCAGGTAATAATTCTCCTGTGTGGCATCACTAACGTTAACCCATGTCACATCACAAGTATTCATTTACATATTGTTGATATGAAACACTACATTCATTTTGTTTACCTTTCCTCTGTCTCCTTCAGATGTGACCCAGACAGTGGCCATGACAGCGGGGCAGAGGATGGCCAGGACTCACCTCCCTTCTGCTTCCTCACCATAGGAATGGGCAAGATCTTGCTTCCTCAAGGACATGGTCACAGTCATTGCCAGGGGGACAGCCAGAGCCATGGGCTGCACTGCCCCAGCAGCAGTCACAGCAGCCTGCCTCACCCCCACACGGCTCCTCTGCCACCTCGGCTAGGAGTGTGTCTGGACTGTGACAAAGGACGAGTCACCTTCTACGATGCCCATTCATTGCGTGTCCTGTGGGAAGGACATGTTGATTGTTCAGCTCCAGTGTGTCCAGCCTTCTGCTTCATTGGCGGAGGAGCCCTGCAGCTGCAGGATCTCGTGGCTGATCGAACCATCGAGGAGCCGCCACCACGGAGGGTAACCATCCAAACACGTGCAACAAACCTCAGTAAATAAATTCATAGTGAGATATTTGCCCAGCTCACTCAGTGATCCAAGGTTGTCTCGTATCTGAAGAGGTGGTTTGTATTCACCGCCTGATGTAAGTTGATAATTATTTGCCTTGATCTTGTTAAACTTCAATACTTGATTGAAATGGGTTTTTTTATTCATTATGATTTTTGAGAAGTATTTGAAGTTCTTTGGCATTTGCACTCGGCCTGAAAATGTTTCTTCTTTGGCTTCGATTTGTTTCTTATTTTCTCTGCTTTCTAACTCTCTAATTCTGACTTTAGACTATGCAGCAATCTGTTAACAGGGCGCATCGACCACCTTAATAACAAAAATCTTTGCAATGTAGGAAGAAAAATCTGCTGTAACTTTACACTTGTCTTCATTTCTCACAGGATGATGAACAACAAAGGTTGCATGCGGGTGTAACTATGACTATTAACTTACATATATGCAGATCACCTTGTAAAAGCACCTCAGATGTACTGTATGTCTGTTTTTCTATCTTAATTTTTATGTAGCTTCAACAAATGTTACCAATGTGAATATATTGCAGAATTAGAGAATGTGAGTATTATATGGTTGTTGGGTTGTAAAGTTTTCCCGGCCTACGCCAGGATCACGTGTCTCTGTGGTATTTCACAGTCCCGGCTGATATTTTATGTAGTCACTGTTTTGCATTTCAAAAGGAATTGTGTGGTACTTGGGCTGAGTAAACATGCTCACAGTGTCTCCAGTGTTCTCCGATTACAACAGAATATCACAGTAAAAAGCTTCGGAGGAATTATGTTCTCATTATGCTGGATGACTTATGAACAGTGTTTTACATTTTGATGAGAGTTAAAAATGCAGATGGCGTCCTCGTCCAGTTTTACACTGTGGCGTCTAAGTGATTTGCACATACATAATAATGAAGGCTAAGAGAAAGTGGATGGGCGACAATTTAACTAGCTAGAGGATGTCTGTTTATGACCTGTGGTCCACTTCAATCTGGACTTTTTCTTTTTAACTTATGGACTTGTTACTGATTGAACTGATTCACAGTCACGTTTGGGGAATGTAAGAGCTCGGATGTACCGTTTCAAAGCAAGATATCGTTTGTATGGTAATATTTTCTTATTGACTGGCTCTGACTGTATTTTGATATATTTTCCGTTTGTGTGTGTGAGTGTTTGTGAGAGCTCTGGCATGTGACTTTCATGCTTTCTGTGTGTGTCTACACTCCTCTACTCGTGTTACAGCACGGCACTTGAATGACTTTAGACTGTAGCATATCAGAAAACAGAATCTCCTAATTTAGACGTTGCCTTGCTCGCAGAATGTTTCTATCATGTCATGAGAAAAAATAATAAATTACCAATAACTGTAAGAATGTGTCACTTTGTGTGAAATAATGACCCATGAGAAGCTTTAAGGTGAATCGTACAATGTTTGTATTTGTAGTAAATGCTGAGATGTTGCATTTTTGTAGACACTGGCTGAAACCATGAACTCTTAAACCTCTTTGATTTTCACTACACCTGTCACCAAATCATACAGGTTTTTCATTCTAATGCGACTGTTTAGTTGTCACGTGATGTTGTCACATTTAGACTGAGTGTAAACAGCCGAATGAAACCAAAGTTAGGATTAAAAATCAACTCTTTGTTTCCGTGTCACGGAAAAACGCGCCTCTGTGTGAGTACGTTCGCATGTCAGGGCAAGTGTTCCTTTCATTACTCAACGGCACCAGAGCTGCTTGAAGGTTTAAGTGGCTCTTTTGTACCACGCTGTTTAAATGCATTAATCCTTTTCTACTGAGAACAAGAACACACCTTAGATCACCTGATAAAAAACGACTGTAAGAGAGAAGATGGGTTTAGAGCTGAGCATCTGTATTGTATGTCGACAGAAGAGAAATTCAGGTTCAGGGCCTGTCGGACTGCTAGTAAAAATGTTGTTATAACAAGCTCTTACAACACAGAACGTGACAAATGGGGACCTTACACACATCTAACATGTTAAGTGCAGATAGATGTTGCATAACAGCAGAATGTTTGTGCATTTGTTTTCCTCTTTTTACATAAATAGAAACTGTTGTAAATTAATAAGACCTGTGTGCTGCAGGAGTTAGTGCAGTACTGCAGATTCACCATTAGGGGGAGACATTGTTTGTAATTTGTTGATTTTCTAGTTTGTGTTTGTCAGCAACAGGTGCAGGCAGTGATACATCAGCACTCACTTGTCTGGTCAGGTATCGCAGGTTATAGGCTTTCAGTTGGTGTTTGGTTCATCTGAACCAACGTTTGTGTTAGTTATCATATTACACCATTGTTTTGCTTCTTTGCACTTATTTCTTTGTTAGAGATACATACACGTCAACATGAATTAAAATGTGCATGTAGGGAAGCTTAATTGAAGATTAATTTGCTCTTGAGCTGTAAAGAGTGTTAAATGTTAATTACAGTTGGGTGCAATGTATTTCCATCAGAGATAAAGGAGGAAAAAACCGTCCAACGTAATGAAACTGGAACATCTACACTGCCCACGTTTACTCAGGTGAAAGTTGAACTTCATTAGAAGATGTAAAACTGGAAAACATTACATGTGTTTCTGTTTGTCATCCACGTCCGCAGGGCTCCGTTTCTGGTGTGGTTGCATAATTTCCTAGCTACAGCTCAGTTCAATTAACAAATGTTTACCTGGTTGAACTCCGCCCTACAAAGGGTAAGTCAGTATTTGAGAGTTTGCACGCAAGTGTGTGGGCGGGGAATACACCAAAATTGTTTTCTGTGTAACTTGATTTATCGCATGAGTTGATAAATTGTCTGATGATAAGAAAGTGAGACAGAAGACAAAATGAAAGGGAAGCTAAGTTACAGTATTTGCCAATCCTGGGGATACGTTTTTCCCCATACTTTAATTTAATTTCCTTGAATCATGTTGTTTTACAGTACCAGAAGTACAGATGATGGAGGAGTAACAAGATTATTCACCTATGTCACCAAAGCTTATCAGTCATCTGGGTCATCTTGGTAAGATTATCTGGAAGTGGAGTTCTGGCAACTAAACTTTCCTCTTATCGGTAATGTTTGCTTAGTCGTCCACGTAACTTCTTCATACCTCAGTTTGATCACTATCTATTCTAAGACAAGTAAGACAAGTCACATAGGACCTACTGAATCTAAATAGCCAGTGAATCTTAGTGTCATGTGCTGATATTGAAAGAAGCAATCAGGTGAAAATGCTGAGTGTCATCCATAATGTTTCAGCAGGAAGCTGTGGACATGTTTGTTAACGCAAGCACAGAGTCTGAGTCCCCTGAACAGCTGTGTCTCCTGTCTTTCCTCAGTGCCTCTGCATATGTCTGTTCTGCACACAGGCACGCTCTCTTCCCCTATATAAAATTCCCTGAGCAAGTTCAAACTGTGGTCTCTGCTTTTTCAAAAGAAAGTCCCTAAAACTGTCAACTGCAGTCCCACTGGCGTAGGTTTGTATGCCATTGTTCTGACACCCACACACACACTGGCTCAATCAAATCCAAATCCACTTTACACGGTCGTCATTCAAAACACTTCCAAATCCACACACACAAACCTGCCACATGTGTGCATTCTGGATGAATGCCAAAGGGAGCATGCATGCTCAGACAGGACCAAAGCCCCTAAGGCTCTGTGGGTATTTATGTGTAAGTGTGTGTCATTTTTAGATTTGAAAAACATTAGCTCTTCACAAAGTCCTGATTATATTCTGCACAGTGATAACCTGCTGCGTGGCTGTATTCAGTTGTATCACATATGAATTGCTGAGGTTGTGTTTGATACAAATTAGTTTATTTCACTGAATCCAGCAAAACACAGTGGTAAAACTATATTGATATTGACTTAGATATCTGTGATTGACATGTAATCCAGTCCGCTGGAGTCAAACACGATTAACTGAATCTTTGACTGGTGAAACAGAAGGAAACTTGACAGATTATTTACATCAGAGGTGAAATGTGTATGTTCATCCATACTGACAGCATCTGGTACGTTGGCTGACAGCTTAATGACTTGCTGTTCGCATATCACTTCACTCACTGTTCCCTTTCAAAAGGTGACAGAGGCCAGAGGAAGAGGGAGGAAGGAGGAAGGTGAAAATGAACTCGGATGACAGGACAGGGCTGAACCACACTCAAACCCTCAGAACACGCCGGAGGTTCTGCCTGTTAATCTATTTCTGTGGCAGAAGTACAGAGAAAAGTTCTTTCGACACCAACTGGCAGCAGTAAAATAGCTGAAGAGTCACATTTTCACATGTGTGATTGTGAGTGTTTGTATGAGTAAGGGGGTCTTTGTGTGTTACCTACAATGCACATATTCAGTTCTAGTGATCCACACAGCTGTGTGACCTCCAGGCTCCGAAAAGAAAAATGCTGATTATAAAATCAAAGTAAGGGTGGAGAAGCTGGTAAAACTGGGAATAGAAAGTCACTTGCTGCTCCCTGCTGCTGCCTTTTTAAGAAATAACTACAGCACCAACTGCATTTACAAACAACAGGCCACATAGATATATGTGTACATCAATAAAAAGCATCAATAAAAAGTGGCCTGGTAGCTCAATGGGTTAAGCGTCAGACTGGAATGCAGAAGGTTGTGGGTTCGAACCCCGTCTGACTCCTAATCTATCCCCCACCAGGTGTGTCTCTGAGCCAGACACCCAGCACTAGCTCCTTGTAAGTCGCTTTGGATAAAAGCGTCTGCCAAGCAAAGTAAAGTAAAGTAAAGTAAAGCATTGACAGACAGCTTCAGTGTGAATGTTAGCTGCATGAAATCTCCTCCTGCTTGTGAAATACAATACAGCATGATATAAATCTTCGGCTGACAGTTTCACAAGGCAGGACTGATTATCACTGCAGGTGATTGGAGTGTACAAAACACGGCTTCATAAACATTTATTTTATAAATGCCAGAACAGGACTGCTGCTTGTTGTTGTCAGGGAAGGAGGAGACTGAGCTGTGGAGAGAGATGATACGAGTAAGAGATAAAAAATTGGGAAAGGATTTAGGGGAAAGATGTGAGAAAGAGATACGCTAGATGAGGAGAAACAATAGCTGAGCATGGGAATAATTAGATAAATAAATCAAGGGAGGGGGTGACTGGGAAGGGTGAGGGGCTGACAGGAAAACTGAGAGAAGCACATTCCTTCTTTCCCTCTTGTTCTCTTCAAAACAGCAGCTGGGACAGGTGTGCTTTTACTGATGGCAGAAAGTGCACAGGCTGCTCACTGCCTCCCAGTGTGCATGCTGTGTGTGTACGTTTATATGCTGAGTATGCACGCTGTCTGGCTGCAGACTTTTGTTAGCAGAGCCTTTTTTTTGTTTGTAATTGGGGAAACAAACCCCATACGTCAGAATTCACCCATAATGACAAAAATAGACATCTGAACGCACACATGGCGTTGAGGAGGAGAGACTGTGTGTGAGAAGAGTGAGCGTGTCTCTGACAGCGACGCGGTGTCTAACATACTGTACGTACAATGACTACGCGCCTAAACAATGTGTACCAAAGTACAAATGTCAGCTTGTGTGAGCGCGCTGTTTAAAGAGACGGTCTCTACTGTAGGAAACAGAGGGATCCTGTTTGTGAGTTGTACTCATTGTTTGGCTGATTATCCCCTCCCCCCTCCTCCCCCATCACCTCCACCCCACCACACACACTCACATACACACAACATAGGCCTCGTGTTACTGTTTGGCTGTTGACCAAAGATGCTTTGATTTCCTGCCACACTCAACACATTCTCCTGCCTCAGGTTCTAATGAGGGTGCGTCCACTCTGCCTCCATGCTCTGTCCCTCAAACTGTATTCATGTCTTTTTACCAAAAGAATAGACAACACCCATACTCCTGGACCTTTAGTCATTTGTTGTTCAACTAAACCTCCCCACCTATTCTTTACTCCTAAATGACTAATTTCTATTCACAAGGCCCTCATTTCTCAATGACTGTATCTGAGATGTTACAACACGCCATCTTATCTATAGTCATGTGGATGTGATAACTCCTCTCATTTTTTTACTAAACCTTTGACATCTTATAACTGACTCATACTGCTTCCACATTCTGTTTTTCTACACTCTTCTGTTTGTTGCCACACTAGCAGCATGGCTCTAATCATAGCAATGTTCTACTCAGTTTTTAGGAGACGGAAATTTTTGTCCAGAGTGATACAAGAGGTTAGTAAATTTGTTTCACAGGGATCCAATGGTATAATAGAACTGCAAACTTTGTCAAGAGAAAGACTCTGTTATATAAAACTGTGGCATATGCATTAACACAGACAAAATGACAAATGATGAAGAGCAGAAATGTGCTCATTTGGACAAAAATGTCCACAGTGATGCCTGAGGGATAATCAGCATGTTAACATGTTGATATTCCTGTTTAGCTCAAGGTATCGCTGTAACTAAGTACAGTCTAAGTACAGCTTGCTGCTAGCATTGCTGTAGGCTGAAGTAAAACAGAACTACAAAACAAGCCAAACTAAAATGTATAATCCGAACTTTTTCACTTTTGTCCTTGGTCTTTTCCTGTTTATCCTCGTCATATCTATGCATTCTTCCTCTGCCAACTCATCTCCTGCTCAAAAATCTTCCCTTTTCTTTCTTGTTTTCTCTCTATTACACAAGCTGTAGCTCATTTACCTCCCACCTCCAGTTTTCTCAGCTTAGCTTTTTTTCTCAATTCCAGCACAATACAGTGTTGTGTCTGTATGTTCTCGGTCAGGGGCAGCCTCTTTGAGCTCAGGAAGAGAGGCCAATGTAACACACACTTGGGATGAGAACCTCTGGTGTGGCCTTTCCCACCGCTGCCCTCTATCAACATACTGACACAAACAGACTTATTCACACTGCCGCACCATCAAAAAGGCTTTTGTCTGTCTTGCACAACCATCCCAATGACACATGTAAGCTCATTATTGCATCCAAAACAAAACATCCCAACTATAGTCTTCCCACTTCAAGGAAGACCTGTACAGGTTCAAGTGCACTTCTCTTTCTTTGCATAGATAAAGAAACAGATTCCAATTTCCACAATGTATGAACTTAACTACAAATGTATGGTTAAATACAATTTTATTTACACAGCATCTTTACAGATTACACCCTTTAGACATTTAATTGCACAACACATGTCCGTCATATAGATAACAAATTAAACTGCATTACCGTGACAGCAATGCGAATGTAAAAGTAGCACTTTACAGTGTATATATATATATATATATATAATCTTATTTTGTAATACATATATATGTATTACAAAATGAGATTTCTTGCAACATGCATTGTAATTAACCTCACAAGAATCTATAAAAATAGAACACAATGTTTCCTCCAGCCCTATATGAAAATAATTTACAATTTATAGAAAAGGTTTTGCAAACAAACATAACATGTACTGATATGAGTCAATACTCTGTACACATAGTGATGTGGACCGATGTAAGAGTACGAACTCTACAGAGGAATGCGTAATTCACTGCATAAGCAGGCAGTGGAGGAAACTATGACAAACTCCTGACATGTTGGTAGATCTGTAAATACCATTGATGTTAATGGTACATATGACCGAACAGTAGGCACTTGAAAGACATATAAAAAGGAAACAGGTATAATAAATAGCTGCAGGAAAGACCCTCTGAAAATCATCATCATTTTTCTGATTACTGTACAGTACTTCTTGATATCCTGCAAATAGCAAGTCAAAAAACAGAAAACATTATCTGCTGTTCCCAGTTGTCATGTCATAACTCTTTCTGTCATTATAAAAAAAGATGACTGATGGGAGCACTTTGTAGCAGCACTCAGTGGAATATGTCATCACTTTCTGTTTTCATAACTGTCGCCCTCACAGGTTCATATCTGCATAGACTTATAGGAGGGCAAACTTTGATTAACAGACGCAAATCTCCGAAACAGATAAAATCTGATGAGACTGGTGAAAATTCCAGGTGTGTTTGGAACCTGGAATAAACACAAACAGAAAGCACATCAGGAATAATCAAGGACCAACGTCGACCACTGTGTTTACAGGTGCGATGTGGGTGCAGGTTCAGGTCTTACCACAACGTAGTAGTCGTCCAACTGTAGGCCGTAGAGGACCCAGGAGGTTGAGGTGAAGACGGTGGCTACAGTCAGAGGGAAGGACAAGCACTGCACATTACCACTGCGCACTATCGCCACCTGGACAGAACAAGAGGAAGAGGAGGATTGCTGTGTGAAATGTCAAAGATCAATAGGCAAAGACAGGATCATTGCCCAACACTGCAGTTTTGGGTTCAACCATTTCAAACTAGTTTCCAGATGCTTCTTTCATTACACAATTTGCAGATGACTAATGCCAAAGACTACCTGGTACACAGCAGCTAAACAAACAGATATTTCCTACATTCACTATGAAT
>JAUMHF010000008.1:8940948-8993089 GCA_032359275.1 Microctenopoma steveboyesi
TTGCAGATGACTAATGCCAAAGACTACCTGGTACACAGCAGCTAAACAAACAGATATTTCCTACATTCACTATGAATTAGTATTAGTCACAGAAAAACAACAGTTTTAATACAAGTAGCAGCAGTCAGACAACATGTGGTATAAACAAGTCTTTTCAATAAAATTTCCAGTTATGATCACAGCAATTAACTTGGTCAGTACCATTTCATCATTACAAGCAGTATTTACAGCTGGAAATACACATTTAAAAGTCGAGTCACACCTGGAATGTGTTGTAAAGTTTAATTAAAAATGGTAGTTATAAGGATAGCATTATAGTTCCTCATTCTGTGTAGTTCCGTCGTGATATTGTGTAAACTGGAGGGAGAAAATAGAATGTAATCAAGATGAGGCACAAAAGGAGAGATTGAGAATAACAGGAAGGCACAGATGAGGAAAAGAAAAGCAGGAAACTGAGCTGGGACCCTTTGGAGCTGAGAAGGAGATGGAGGGACAGGGACAAACAGGATAATAGATGTAACTACAAGATGACACAAAGCGACGAAAGGAAAAGAGACAACAGGGGATTTATTCCTTCTCTGTGTGGGCGATAATGCTGCTGAAGTAAGCAGATGCTGCCCTGTATTGTGTAGTTAAGTTCTATAAGCTCAGAAAACAAGACATCAAATATACAGGTTTCAATTATATGTAAAGAATATGGTATGTTCAGTTGAGCATTTGTTTAAAAACAACTTTATCAATAACAGCTGCATCTCAATATTTAATTTTCATTGTAGAAGTTGCCCTTAGTGCATTTTTAGATTAACACCCACATCATTCATGCTAATATCCCCGTTTAATCTTTAGTGCTTTACAGCATGGACATGAACACATTTGAGAGGTCCGCACTTTGAAATTGAACTGCTGTAATTTGACTGCAGCTACTTACCACAAATCACTGCTTATTCTGAGACAGAAGAATAAGTCACTGACGTCATTATTTCACCTCTATAAAGGGAACAATTATGTTAAATATCTAGAAGAATTACTGTGAAAAAGAAAATTACCAAATTTAACCAAATATCTTAAAAAACAAGACTCAGAACTAATTAGATTAATTATGTTAAACTGAAACAACTTTATCTTCCCATGTCATCAACATCAACCTCATGTATATTGGGGCTGAAACTGATAATAAATGCAAGATTAATAGATGAATGATCCAGTCAACAAAATGACACGAACAGAGCCTTTTGTAACAAACCAGAGTCCAAAATGAATCAAGTGTGAAAAGGAAATTACATATGAATTTGTCTATGTTGTTTGTAAGCTGTACCAGATCAGTGAGCGGCGACAGGTACATGCTGACAGTGACCACGCTGCAGGTGAGGCCCAGTTGGCTGAGTTGAGCGTCTCCCTCTGGAAGGTACATGGTGAAATACAACCAACCACAGGTCAACACCATCCCTGCTGCAAGAGTCTGGTACATCACCTGCCTCTGAAACGCACACACAGAAGCTGTGTGACAGGTATGCAAAGTCCAAGTCATAATAAAGCTGAATCTAATCCGTGAGCTTCCTTGTGCAGATCTAAACTTGAACCATTGCTAACCTTTTGTTTTGTGTAGTGGGAATATACAATAATGTAGAGGATCTGGAGGAGAGCTCCAATAGTGTTGACCAGGACAATAGTGTGATCGCGCTTCAGTAACCCATAATACAACCAGCCCAGGTTACTATGGAAACAAGACAAGCATGAGATGTGCTGAGAAGAGCAGAACAATCAGTAGGTCTGGACTGATCATAGTGTTTAGAGGCTGTGCCACAAAACACACACTCACTTAAGGCATGTCATGAGAAAAGGGAGAAACTGGATGTTGTCAGCACTTTTGGATTCTCGCATCTTCTTCAGGTCGGTTCTAGAAACACACAAACACAAAAAAGTACGCAGAGAAAAAAAGCATTAAGAAGACAACTCGGATTGAAACAATTAAATAAAATAAATCCACCACTTTTTCTAGCACCACCTTCCTATCCGTGTTTGACATAAACCTAAGCAAGGAGATGCAGAAAACATTAATTCATCTCCACAGTCCATCTGACTGACGTAACAAGGATGTTTAACATTAATCATTAATTCAACTTACAGCCCAGTCGAGAACATCCCGACTGTAAACACAATGCAGGCCCATGATAAAAGCTGCAGAAAATCCATAGAAGGAGAGAAAGGTCGCTGCTCTGCTTTTGTTTTACGTGGAATCCTGCTTTAAATCACAAACACTTTGAATGCATGAAACACAACATGAACTGTATCTACGCGTACACTTTTTCTGTATTTCCGTGTTTGCATTTAGTGTACACAAGCTCTCTACACTCTGATTGGTTACGAGATTAATCACGTGGGACTGTCTGCTCCAATGGCGTACTGAAACGTTGTCTGATGTCGCGCCTACGTCGTCACGTTGAAAGCATTGCCCCCGCTGAGGATCTTAAATGCTAATGGAAGTTTAATTACACTTTATTCATAAATCATGAACATATATGTGAAATAGATAATCATCACTCAACACAAAGAAGAAGTTCGTTAGTTGACAGTTTTAGTGACCAGTTATATTTTGCATTTCATTATGTAAATAAAACATTTTCCAATTCAGCAAAGTTTATTGTAAATTAATCATTTACCTCCCCCTAATGAAAAAAAGTAACTAAAAGTTAATTTCATCCACTATACCTAATGTTAGTATGTAATAAGTATACCAATTTCAATGGTAAAGTTTACCAAAAACAAACGTTATATATACTGTTATTTTACTTTACTTATTTTACCCAGGATACTGGTACTCTTTGTTTATATAATATACTTCTAAATATAAATACTGTATCTACAGGTATGCTTTTAGTTTACTTGTAGCCTTGTAACACACATATTAGCTGATCAAAGTGTATTTACATTTAGGGTTTAAATGTTTATTTAAATGTTTATTTAAATGTTTATTTAAACCCTGAATTTTGCATATGTTACATTAATACTTTACGTGTCACTGGACTGTTTCATGACTGTGACACAAACTGCAGTTGTTAAGGACAATTATAATACATACATTAACCTAGTCAATCTGCACAGTACCATAATAAGTGATTGAGAGGGAGGCCTATTGACTGCATATCCTTCTTACATGGTTATAATTTAACAGTTAAGAATAATTTTTGTCAAATTCTTAAATTATTGCATGGTTTGTTTGTTTTACAGTTGTGTGTTTAGTACAAGGCAAATTATGCAAAAGGTTTAATATAGTGTGTGTTTATTTAAACCTACTCCTTTACGTCTTCCCTCCTGTGTGCAGGTGTCAGAGGTGTCAGAGGCTCTCAGCATCATCACTGTATTTTTCACACACTTTTCTAAAATCTCTCAGGACCTGACCTTTGACTACAGTCTCTCATTTAATATTTCTACCATCTCCAACTATAAGTGTGCATGTGTTTGACATTTTATTTTTTGTTATTATTCTAATGTCATTTCTGATACTGTATATACAGTTTTATTTTTTCCTTTTTACAAACATAGTCTGTCTTTGACTAGGATTGACATTTAGCTAACCTACAGTACTCCTCCAGACAGGCAATATAACCTTTATTCAACTACATTTTTAGTTTTAATCTATCAAATAATAAAATATTACTTTAATACTTGAAAACTTCTGACAGAAATTTCCTGATATCATATGAACAGGTTTTGTATTTCCCCCTATGCCTGTGGTAAAGTGGTTCCTCTGTCTGAGCACATTGCTGTATGACATCATGTTAAACTGAGACATTATTATGGCCCATGGTACTGTGAAGTCTGCCATATTTGGTCTGTTGCATCAAGTCCAGATGAAAGTTGCCCTACATTGGCCCTTAAATACACAAAGTATGTGAGTGCTATGCTGCAAACATTTTTCTGAGACTGTGGTCATCCATAGAGTATTTAAACTATGACGCAAGTACAAAAAGCAAATAACTCAGTTGTATGTTCTGGTATTGAATATATGTGTTGCGTAGTTTTACAGGGGATGGTGACTTTTGACAGTTTTTAGTCAGCTCTATGGTTCGCAATGAGGAACATTTGTATAGTGTGCCTGGCTTCATTCCAACCTGCCACTGTGTAGACAGATGTTCAGTTTTCTTCAGAGTAGGATGTATAGAATAGTAAAAGAAAGGGCAAAAAAGGACAAGAAAAAAAGGAAAAGGGTGAAAGTGTGGAGGCGAGAGTGACACTTTCACACCCAGTTGTCAGTTTGCTTGTGGGCCTCTCACCCTTCACTCTCCTGCTCGCTTGCGCCTTTATCGTCCCCCTCTTGGTTCTCGTGTTAGGTTTTCAGTCTGTGAAATCTAAGCCAGAGCAAGATGTGTCACCAGGGATAAAAGAAGGGATGAGAAAACCGAGGTTGGGAAAGACCTCGAGGTGGATATGTGGAGGGAGTAGGAGATGGATAAATCAGCCAAAATATTGTGGCATCCATCAAAATCTCATTGATCATCTGGGATCCTCTAAAGTAGGATGGTGAGAAATTCTAAATAACCAGACATTAGGATATTCTATCACATTTTTTATTTCACATCGTAAAACAATTTCTTATAGTTTTCTATATGTACAAATTTACATATTCATATTTACAAAATGTCACATATGACAAGTATATCTAACAAGAAAATACAGCTGTAAATGTACTGTGGAACGTCCCTTAGGTTTGAGGTTTGGCAGTGTGCCAGAGGGATCACATCTGCAGACATCAGCCAGTGTATAACGTGTACCATGATACTGTCAAAACAGCAGAAATTGGTGAATAAGTACTGAAGAAGCTCAGCTCCCTAAATCTCTATGTTTTAGTGTTTGATCAGTTGCTCTCAACACTGGATAATAACTTCTCATGAGAACATAGACATAGTTGAAGTAATAAACTGGACTTGTTTTGCAACAAAAAAGAATAATACTTAAGGATAAAATACCATCATGAAATAATCATTTTACCTGTTGTCTGCCATGTCCAGACACCGGTAATGATCATGTTATTTTTTTAATGAGCGAATAAGAAGTCTGACAACCTGTTTACTTTTGTTGCATTAAAAGTCAGATACATTCTGCATTTCCTAAACTTTTTTTTTGTGCTTTTGCATCAGTGTAAATGTCACAGTGGTGTTTCAGCAGTGACTTAGGGAGAGCAGGGAGCTGAGTGCTACACAACAACATATTAACAAATCCTACATAATGTATATCACTTTGGGAGAAGCTGAACAAGAGCATTTCCAATACACAGAATCAATCATTTCTCTACACGAGGAAGAAAAATGACAGTTTGAGATCAGTAGGTTACAATTACTTGCACAACTATACCAAAGATATAAAAACGAGAAAACACATCATGATGAGGATAATGCATTCCTCCTGTCTTTTTCAATCAGTTAAGTATTTTTGTTCAATTTGCTTCAATCTTTGAACGAAATGGCAGAAAATGTGCATCTTAAATATAGTAAGAAAAAAACCAAAAACTCCTTTGAGGTCCTCTTTTTTGGAACGATCTACGTCCACATTCATGCAAATCACAACACAAAATAAAAACACCAAACACACACACTGACAGCACTGTCCATTCTCGTATAAAAAATCTGTATAAAAGATCTGAGTTCATGGTCCCAATTACCAGCATTGGGTTAGAATAGTCTGTTAAGATTTCCCAGTCGGACTTAGTGTAGCGAGGAAAGGGCTATTAAGACGGGGATCATGGTAAAGAGTGATAGGGAGACCAGCTGCACTCCTGAACTGCCAATACTCCTCTGGACATTTGGCTCAATCACATCAGGATCATCTAAGGAAAGAAAAGGGCAGGAGTCAGTTTCAGATTTCATCATTTAGGCATGCTAAACACACCCAGCTGAGTTCGTCATAGACACGACCCTGCTGCGACTATTTATCTGTCTGGGACTTTGTAAAAGAATCCTCACCTGCTGGGAGCTGGTTAGAGGGATTGTGCACTCCCCCGGCAGCAGAAAGCTTTACTTTTCCTGTATCCAGACTTTTTCCTGCGTCTTCTGACTTGGACTTGTCTAGATGATTCTTTCCAGAGCTTTTCTGCCCGACTACATCCACTCTCAGCCTCAGACAGTCCTGACCATGGTGATGCATCGGCTTAGCTGGAGAAGATCAGTAAACCGGACAGATTAGGATACAAGAAGCCTAAACAGAAGTCCAATGAAACACCCGTGTTATAGTATCATTGATACTTACAGATATAATAGTAGCTCTCTCCCTGTTTGAACTCTTTGCCCAGAGTAAAGGGCGTGAATCGCTGGAACTTCTCAGAGAATTTTTCTGGAGCATGGGGTGCAAAGGGCCTCGAGCACTCCCAACGGAGCTGGTCGAACGAGTGAGGTTTGCACACCTCATAGTCCTCCCTCTCCACCATATACAGAACATAGCGCTCCGCTGCATGCGATGGCACCTCGCCGTGGGCGTAGTGGGGGCAGATTATGTCCAGATAGTCATTGATACGTACTTCTACGGTGTACTCATCCCACAGGAAGCTGAGGACACACAGGAGGAGAGAGGACATTACTGACAGGTGTCATAACCCAGCACGAGTTATTGAATTTATAAAAGAAAAAAAAAACATCTTACACAATAAACAACATGAATTATACAGGTGCATATCATTTATATTATACAATCCCTGGCACAATCAAGTATAATCATGAGGGACCGTCACACAAAGAGACACGCAGTCTTACTCACACGAACAACACAGGTAAAGCTGGGTGGAAGTCACGTTTATTTCGAAGACGTTTGTGTGGACATGTTTCGAGCGTTCGAGCAAACCCACCTATGTGACGGATTTAGAAAGAGCCTGATCAGGTTGAACTTGTTCACTTTGTTTTTCAGCAAGAGAACACACCTAGAACTGCTGCGACCATCCCACACACACACACACACACACACACACACCTATCTTTCCCTTGTTTCGCCTTCAGCAGAGATTCACTTCTCGCCTGATTACCAAGCAGATGAAACTTTAAATGACAGCTCATCATCTCTTTTTCCTTTGTTTTAGCTGAAGTTTTTAAGCTGTTCTCCAGTTTCTGTTTTATCTGTTTTTAACCCGGGTGTTTGTCTGCTCATCCTTATCTTAATTTGCTGTCTCTCCCCCATATTTCATCAAAGACTGGGACACAGTGGATGAAGACAGTAGGACAGCTTTTCTCTCTTTTCATCTTTACCCTTCATTTAGTTTTATGGCTCTTTTTCAGCCTTCCTGTCTGCCCTTTGTTCACTCACAATGCTGCTCTCCCTTTTAGAGTTCTGATGAAGTACAAAGAGAGGCTGTAAAATAAGTTAAAATCCATCCACCAACCACACATTTGTTGTGATAATGCTCAGTGAAAACATGAACCAGGATTAAGGAAGTTGAGTTAATGTTCACTTTAGTAGTATTAGTAACTATAACTAGCTGTAAATAAACAACTATTGCAGTGTGAGGAATGGATTTGTTGGAGCTATAAATACATGAATGAACTCTGGTACTGTCACTTTCAGTTCACATATTATCTACAGTGTGCGTTTCCTTTTCAGCAAACATACAGGTGATGCTGTGTTATGCTGCCATACAGTTTACTGGCTGTAAGATCAGCCAAGAGTCAGAAGGTCACGAGCAATCATTATTCACTCCAAAACCATTCTGTTACTGCTCGTAGATGTATGTTTGTGTGAGAGTGAAAGTGACAAAAAACAGGTTTTGCATGTCTGCTGTTTATGTGCGCAGTGAGTGTGTGTGCCCTGGCATCAAAGCGTGGGACGCAGCTCCCCCCATCCTGTCCTGTTGTTGTGGCTCGTATTAGGACCCCTGGCCGAGTCACAGACACACCGGCTCCAAACATGGGCCTCTAACCCCTCCTTCCTGTCTCTGTGTGTGTGTGTGTGTGTGTGTGTGTGTGTGTGTGTGTGTCAGTGCTAACCTACCTGTCAAAACATGCTTTGTTAGCCGAGCACAGCTCTATACTTGTTATCCAGGGCTGATCACCACCCTCCACTTACAATCACTGCTCTCTCTAAAACAAGGTTCTTTGTAAGTGTTGAAATGTGCACGCCCCTGCTTGTGTATATAAATACGTGTGTTTACTGGGGCAAGTGTTTCAGCGCAAAGACACATCTGTATACATCTAATTGGCTGAATAATCTCTGCTCTAATCTTTTCCCTCTCTACTCTTTTTTGTCTTTGAGTCAGTAATAACAGAGCAGGAAAAAACAAGCTACGTGGAGTTCTCTAGTGGTTCTTCTGAAGTGAAGAATAGTTTAATTGTACGGGCTACACCTTTTTCCCCACACTGTGTCCTTGTTAGTGGCCTGGTTGACCTCTGCATGAAAACGCAGGCTTGTCAAAAGCGAAACAAAACACACAGATTCTGTTGCTAATTTCATTCATTTTCATTTCATTGTTTTCTAAAAAAAAACCTTTTTATCTTTTTCACCTTCTCGTTTCCCCCTCCTCCCCCTCTCCTCTATTGGCCTGGCTAATTAAAAGTTGTTAGGGGTCTGGGGCCAACATGTTCTCTAGAAAAGCAGAGGAGGTACAATGAATAGGGTGTAATTATACCCTTTCCCTCCCCAAAGACAGAATGCCTGAAGGCTTCAGGGCCCCTTCAACCCCAGTGTCTTAACCCCAGTGTCATACCCCCAGTGGAGCTTTCACTACCCTGCCTGCTGTGGATGTGTGTGTGTAATATGAGTGCTCATGTCACGGAGTGTATTTTTATAGGTTTTAAAGTTGCATCTGTCCAGATTTGTTTATGCTTGAATCTTTTTTTGCTTTAGACAAATCCAACCATAAGTAAGTGATTTGGACAAACTTTAGCCAAATCTACGGCCATTGAAGTCTCCCCCTCTGCGTCTCTCTCTTCACTCTTCAAAGCTCTTGAATGCTGAGGGGTCTTGTATCTCCCTTCGTGTGACTGACAGTTCTCAGGAGAGTGAGAGTCGCATTAATGTGATAGCTATGTTGTATGTGAGCTAGAGAGCCAGGTGTGTGAGTTTCACTCTTCTTCACCCTCTTGTCTCCATAATTGCGCGCGTATGTTTTTAATTCAAGAGGGATTCTCTGAAGACACTTATTCAGGGCGTCTCATGCCCCGGGCATACGGAGCACATCTGTTTATCAAGGCCTACTGGATCCTCTTGTGTGTTTGAATGTGTGCATGTATTTCTCGCATGTAAGTGAGGTGTGGGTAAACAGCGCAGGTTGAAGGTGGCTGCAGTCTCTTCTTATCTGTTGCAAACAGGTCATTTCTCACTATGGAGCTACTCCTGCTTTTGCGTCAGTAGTCAAGGTGTGTTTGAAAGGGTATAAAATAGTAACATTGCTTCAGCTCTGGTGGTTAGGACATTAGGTGAGTTGTTCAACACTTGACTTGCTTTACTTTAGCTTTGAAGTCTTGCCATTGTCCTTGCACTGTTATTCTTCTTTTCTCTTTCCTGACATCCCTCTTTCCTTTCTCCCTGACTGCTGTCCCTCCATTTGTCCCCTGAGCTCACTCTGGTTTTGGTCAAACAACTGACACAGGAACTCTGTCTTTCACTGTCTCCCTGGGGATTGTGTCAAACTGGCAGCCTAGGTCGAGGGGTTAGAGTTCAGGGTCGCAAACTCTCACACGCCACTGTCTGAGTCAGCGTTGAAGATATTTATTTCACACACACAACGCACTCAGGCAGTAAGTCAGTGCCACTGAAACACTAAACAGATGCCCTCCACCCACCCCCAACCATTTGCTCCACAGGTAATCAGTAGTAAGTGTGCGCCCGCTGGAATGTCACCATGGGGGCTGCGGTTTGGATGCTCAACTGCTCATCGTATTTCCGGTCATACTCTCACACACTTTTACTTTGAGGTGTACACTTAATACCCTATTAATTTGCTGTGGTTTGGCAGATTCACACCTCCTCTCCCACAGGCTGAGGAGCCGTCAGTGGTTATAATGGGTTTAGCTGCTCACTAGTGGGACACTCCATTAAAGCCAATCTAATATACCCCAAAAGTCCAATGTAATCTACCTTCATGCTTCCTCTACCTCATTGTATTGCAGTGTCGGACCCAATGGGAAATGTTCCTCCAGTAGGCAGCAATACAAGCTTCTGTCCCTGTCAAGATTATAATTCCAGCGTACAACTTGGCTTGCAAAGCTCATAGTTGAGACATTGAGAATCCCTTTGGCCCTTGCAGGACGAGAGCTTTGTCAACTGTCAACACTGCTTTTCTCATTTATTCAGCTCCAAACGTCTTCCCTCCCTTCATCCATCTCTGTCCAGTCTCTCCTCCCCCCGTCTGCCTCTCCTTTATTCTTCCAAAATTAGCCTAACCCCCACTACCTTATCCTCTATTTTGTGCTGTCTCTTAACGCTGACATAATATACCAGAGCCCTTCATTCAGGCAAATTTTTCAACACAAATTCCTTTCACTAGTTCACCTTTCTCTCACCCTGCACTGAGGACCCCCTGTCCCCTCTGCTCCTAAAATCTTTTCACCCAGTCCCCCTTTTTGTAGCCTCCCATTCTATCTGCAATGAATAGACGAAGGCCAAATGGTATCATGCTTGGTTTAATGTGTTGGGGGTCATGGAGAGTTAATATGTTTGCCACCGTTTGTCTGTCCGACTGAGAGAGAGAAAAGGCAAAGAAGTCAGTGACTTTTAAAAATTTACATAAAATGTTGATCTTTTGTATTTAAAATAAGTTTGTGATACATCTTCAAAAACTACATTTATTTTAAATTCTGTCCTTTAGGGGGCGATGATGGGCTGTGAGTAGTCAGCACTGCCAAGGTATGCCTGAAATGCTATGAATGAGCAGTGTACACCCCCCCCCACACACACACACACACACACACACACTACGATAATGAAGGCCTCTCTAGCATTAGTTGAGCCAAGGCTGAGAGGTGCTCTGTCCTCCTCTGGTGGAAAACTACTGGGGTAAAAACAGTGGAAGGTCTGTGAGAAAGAGGGGGATAGATGAAGAGGGGGAGGGGGAGGGAGGAAGTCTGGACCAAAGATAAGGAAGCGAGAGGAAGAGCAGAGAGAAAACAGACATACGTGGATACTGGGAGGGGGAGGAAGGTGGGAGGCTGAATTTTAAGTATTTACTATAGTTTATAAACCATGTGCAATCATTCTTAATCTAAACTGACTACTACATTGCATGAAGTTATGGTTGTATATTAATAAGTGTGTTAGGTAATCACAGGGAATAAACTATTCTGGACGATTATGGAAACAACTACAGGTTTATTAAGCTCATTTTAAATACACACTATACTGTCCATTGTAGGAATTACACATTAACGCATGTGCCGTTACCAAAGCACACAGACTGAAGGTATAATAATAGTTTACAGGAGCATCAATATTTAAAAGGATAAAAGTAGGTAGCAGGTTGAAGGTTTTGTGTCTGTGGGTCAGATGGTCGGATTACAATTGTGTGTGTGTGTGTATGTGTGTGTGTGAGAGAGCTCATCTTGGTGAGATTAGAGGCCAACAACCCGACGGCACACGTTTAGAACAGTGGTAAATAATGAGTGGAAAGACAGAGACTGAGAATTAGTCAAATGAAAGTATAGAAAGTTGAAAGGTGGGGGGGGTGGAGAGGGGGGATAGTGACACTGACCACCTTCACCCCTATCCCCCAGGCCACATGTATACGTGTTGAGACAGGCCTGGCTGCCTCAATTACAGCAAAGGCAGACATAGCCAGACACAGACTGATAAACAGAATATTACGTTACCACCTCCTGATAAAGATATTTACACAGATACTGGGAGCATGGGAAATAAAGTCAGCCTACTAGAGATGGATGAAAGCAGCCAAATAACACAGAGATTCAAAGGAGGCTGCAGAATATTGTGGTAATAGCATCCATATCTAAGCAGAAAAGAAGACATCTTGAATGTGTTTGAATGAGTAAGTAGAGAGAAAAGGGATCGGAGGGCACAGGGCCATGGCCAGCCTGGGAGGAGACCCAGCTGTTAGAAGAAGGAAAGGAGTGAAGATGGGGAGAGGAACAGACAGGTACAGAGGGAAAAACACACACATACAGCTGACAGAGTTGAATATAGTTACAGAGAGGTGGAATGTTGGCTGGAGCTAATATTAACCTATCCTAGTCCTCCCTCTTGCCCCCTAGTTTGTATAAGTGTGAGTCACACATTTATCATGTCCCGCTAAGTCTGGCTACGGTAAGAGCCACTCCCTAATGTTGCACTGGCATTGGAGCATGCGCACACAGACAAACAGGCAATCACGTACTCTCGATCCACAACAAAAATAAAGTCACTTCCTGCTAAAATCAGGTTAAGGGCAGCACATGAGCACACACACTCAGAAAGGTGACGCATGCAGAGACATGCAGTGGAAAAACAAGACCAAACCAGACTGAGAAAAGCATGCCTCTCCACCTGTCATGTAGGAAAACACACACACACACACACTCACACTCACAAAATAAAAGTATCAAATATCAACAGAATCTAAAATATCTCGTTAAGCTGTAATCATAATCTGAAAGTTACTGTACATAGAGTTAAGACGCACACTCTTCACCACGACTGGGCAAACTGCTACCATCTGGTCGCTGTCCTCAAACTAAGACAAATCACAGCTGCTTACAATCAGACCAAGAATCAATTAGCATCAATTATTCATGGCTTGCTGCCGTCCAGCACCACAGATGGATCTGCAGAGGCCTCCGAACAGGTGACTGATTGATCACTGAGGACGGCTTGGGGCAGGAAACCAGATAACAGAATTTTTTTGCAGTAGAGAAAGAGAGGCCACAAGAATGAATCAAGAGTGAGAAGAGGAGCGGGGGAGTTAAAGGAGGAGACAGGGAATGAGGGACTTTAGAGGAGTCAATAGAGATTAGGCTTTAAAATGTGGCAAAAAATTATAATAACAGTGGCATCTAAATGTCAGCCGATTACAAGCTGCCATTAAACCCCTGGTCCAAATTTCTGCCAGTGACTTTCTGACAAAGGCTACTTCCCTGTATGGAAAGATAATTAAAAAGCAAAAAGACCAAGACAGATGCAGTAAGAAAAGCAGAAACCAGACATCTAGTACAGCTCCATTATGAATCCTCCGTTATTGTTGATGTGTGAAGTTTATGTCTGTCTCTGTCAGCATCTATATTTAGCCACCTAACAGAAAAGGATTAGTGTTATATTGTGATTTGTCTTCTGGTTATGTAACTGGCAGCAGAAATAGTCTGGGTCCAGATTAGACAAGAAGACTGATTTAGTGTTAGACCACCCAATTCTCTCTCTGTCCTTGTTTTTCTTTCATCCACCTTCCTTATTTCAGCTAAAACTGGGCTCCAGTTTCCTCCTTTATCAGCTCGGACAGACTCTTTTGGTTTCACCTGGTCCGGAGTTCCTCCCTTCTGTCTGTGGTGACTCAGGTGTAAACCAGGTGGGTCAGACCCAGGGCATTAAGTCACACATTGAATAAGCCATGACACATACACTGCTCGTGAGGATAGGTCTCTCCATTAGACTCCTTATCCAATTATCAGCACAATTGTTTTCCTTGTTGGAGAGCTCTTTTAAGCCCCACGTCTGTTGTCATTGTTAAAGGGCAATTAGAGAGCCAGTAATGTAATCAAGATAGGACTAAAAGGCCATAATGGCTTCAGCCCTCGTTTCGTCTCGGCGGCGGGTTTTAATCGACACATCTCGACAGCAGAGAAGCGGGGATCGAGCCTCTTGTTCAGCTCAGTTGTAAAATAATAAGCCACCGTCTTCCGAGCGTCGGGTACTCTCTCCACGCTAAAAGCTCAATAAATCTCGGAGCGCTTCTGCGCGTCTGTCAAGCTCCATCGATTCCAGTGAGCGACCCGATAGCACTATATTTCTGACCTCAAAACAAAATCAGCAGTGTTATACGACTCTCTCTCTCCGGCTCACACATCATCACTACATGTTCCCCGGTGAAAAAGCACTTCAGCACGCTGCGTAAGTCTTCATGTGGCACATGAGTAGAACACAAACAGAGAATTCAGTTTCTATCAATGCGCGTTTCATGGCGCGCGCGCGCGCACACGCACACAGGTGCAGACCATATAGACAGCGTCACTGGCCAAGTTCACACTCTCCGGTCTATTTCCTACTATTGGAGTATTTCTGTGTCTGGGCTGCGGTTAAATATAGTGGTCAAACTGTCCATCTGACAGACATCGGCTGCGATTCTTGCGCGTTTACACCCGCTCGCTCCCGTGGGCTCCTAATACACGCATCACAATCTCGTTAGGCGAGTTTTACACTTCACATGCGCCGCATTGATGATAAAAACAAGATGAGCCTTTCAATGACTGACCACATGCAGGCACCCAAACACACAGCTCCGCACTTACTTTGGATTCGAGCCGTTCCAGAAGACGCTGTGTCTCTCCGCAGAGACGAACCAGGCACCGATGCTCAGCGCCAAACACACCAGACACACCAAATCCATAGCTCCTCTTCTTCACAAGCACTTCAACAACTTCAGCTAGCCGCCGGTAACTTAAAGAAAACTTTCTGTTGTTGAACGTTTAATGCGTAAATACGCGCACCGAAAGCAGTCGCTGAGTTTACGCCCCTGCTGAAGAAATCAAAGCAAATCAGAGCGATGCACTGTCGCTGCTCCTGAATGTTTCACAGAAATGCAACTTGTCTGTTTTGTCGGGCGGTGGCTCCACCCATTGAGTTGCCCCCGACCAGTAGCACTGAAGTAGTCTGAATACTCCGCCCACCGCACTAGAGACGTGCCCTCCACCTGCTGCGACTCCAGAGCAGAAAACACAGACTTACACAACACATAAAAAAAACAACTTAGAACACTATGAGATGATGCTGCACATAATTAATACACAACGAACAACGATGTAATTCCAAACTTGTTTAATGAAGCGGAAAGAATGTCGTTCCCATGGCGCCCCGTGTCAGTGTGAAGTGACATAAAATGTCAGCATGAGTACCTAACAATTATTCTGAAGTACAGTACTGTTTATATTGTGCCATTGTAAATTTAAACTATAACTCAAGTGATTTTCTACAGTGGTTGTTCTCGGTCGGTTCCTGTTGCTGTTAGTATCATGTTTTCTATGTTGTTGTGTTTAACACTGCCAAGTGTTGCTGCTTGGCTGTGTTGCATTGATTTGTGTGTCGCAATTCACCATATTGTGCTGATGTGTTATTATAAGCTGTAATGCTGTTTGTCCACATGCATTTTTTGCCTGGTTTTAAAGTAGCACTGGTTTGCACTGTTTCTAGCGAACTTTAAAATTGGCAGCTGCCCTAAAATGTTAACCACCCAAGGCCAGATTAGCTATATATGTTTACGTTTTGTACGCTGTGGCTCAGATCGTCCCAAGAGTTGTGTTTCAATCACCTGAGAACCATCTGCTGAGAGGTGTGTGTGCTGCTGCCTGCTGTTATTATCTGGGGGCACTGCTGTAGTGATTTTGTCAGATAGTAACGAATTATTACCTTCTTATCAGTCTGTCTAATCTTGTCTGGTCTCCACTTATTGGTCCCCAGACAGGTAAGTTTAAAAAACAAGTGGATAAAGTCCAGACCAGTGGGTGTCGACGGGACTGTGGCCCCAGGGATGAAGCCAAGCCTGGGTTTGCTACTTCAGAGCTCTAGAGCTGCAGGGAGACAGGAGGGGGCCATAGTGTGTGTATGTGTGTATGTGCAGACAAGCGGACTGTCCCTAGGCTTGGCTGGGCAAGAACACACACGTCCCGGCACTATGAGAAGCTCCCTCACACACACACACACACACACAGACAGTGGGGGGGTTAATCATGGCTGATGTTACTTCTCTCCAAAATGAATATGGAGGATGAGGAGGAATGGAAGATGAAATAATGTGTGATAAAGAATAATGAGGAAATCTGGTGACTTATTAGTAAATAATTTCTACACATGGGTACAAACCCAGGATCCTTTATATTTCTGTGACTCCTTATTTCTTTTGCTTAACCGGACCAAAACTGCTCTGAACATATAGCTATTGATTACTTCCACTGTTCAGTCATGGGATCTCCTTATGCTGCATTCACCTGACACATAACCAAGCATGTAGCAAGACTGAAACACACATTTAGAATTTCACAACCCACAAATACATCTCATCTCTGCAGCAGCAGCCAAGAGTCAGATGGCTGGGATCTCCCTTCGTACACACGAGCATACACTACATGTATTTGCATACTACAGAAACACACCAAGACGCATGAAAAGAAGCGTCTTCTCTGCAGACTTATGTGCTAGTGTTGCTTCCAGAAGAAACCACAAACGAGGCTCAAAAGCTCCCTTAATCCTCCTCCAGCTCATATCCCCTAGAAACACACAGACACGGAAGACCAGAGTTTCTGTGAATGACAGAAAATCAGAAAAAAATGGACGGCTGAAAAAAGCTACTTGTAGAAAAAGTGTTTGAGCTTGACGGTTGTATAAGTGGATAAAAAAATGGGGGAGGACCTGACAACCACACGAGCCTTTCAGAATGTAGAAACTGTCTTGTTTATTTTGTGAGGACTTGTCTCCAGGTGTCACAGTATCTACCACGAGTTATTCAACATGCTGTGTTGATACGTTACTTGAGTAATTATGTAAAAGGAAAACAAGAGAGCACGTGGTGTCACCTGTAATTGGTTACCCCTGGTTTTCTTTTTCCTACTCTCTTAACAATGGGACATTTATTTTTATTGGAAGGGAAAATATAGGAGAGTTTTGGGGAGTGAAGAAATCCTTAAAACAAAAACAGATGGTGTCAGTCCAAGAGGCATCGGAATAAATGTTTTGATAAGAGGGGTTAAGGATATTTGGGAGACTTTTAATAAAAACAAGACTTGAGTACCAGCAGCCTATTAAACTTTCCTTCTCCTCTCTTCCACTTCTTCCTGTCCCCACTCATCCTGTTGGCCCCGGGCAGGGATCAGAGCTGGTCAGGGATCTCTGTCTCAACATTTGAAGAGTTTTCTTCAGACAGATACAGAAATATGAGGCAAGAGTGTTTAATAGACAGAGCAGAGAATAAATCAGAGTGAGGTGGGGTGAAACTTTGGAGGAGAGCACAATGGCTGAAGGGTGTAACAAATAAAAAGACACATGGGAGCACGCGTCAGCGGCGATAAGCAAAGATGGTAGTGAAACTGTGGTTCAGGTGAGTGTCTGAAACAAACACAGGCATGTGCTTCCACAAGTTTATGTTGAGTTTAAAGACGTGTAGGAGTGCTGTGATCTCAGTTACCGTCTTAGGAGACACGAGTTGTCATCCTGTTGATCACATTTCAGCCTCTTCTTTTGTCCTAACGTTATTACGCATCAGTTGACATGCCCTTGAGCTGCTGCCCCAGCTGCTGATAGCACTTTTTTTCCTGACTACCATCTCCCCTGTGGCATTGGAAAAAGGCTGTATGGAAGATCAACACGGTGACACAATGAATAGAGTATAAGAAGCTTAAAGGGACCAAATCATTAATAGTAATATGCTCCTTATTAACTCTCGTTGATCACAGATTGCATTTCAAATGTTTGCCTTTTGTTCACCCACCCCTCGTGATTACTGCTAGCTTAGGCTTGTTAACACTTGGCATTGTTTCATCTACACATGGACAGCTTGTTACCCTGCTGCCCTCTGTCCCTTTATCCTCGGCCCCCCATGGGCCCATGGCCCTCTGGCTCATTGCAGCACACTCCGACAAGCTGCTCCTCCTTTGGCACCACAAAGGCATGTCTCCCCAATTCATCTGCATACAGGTGGTCCCCCAGTCAAACACACGGAGGCACACTTCTGCGGAACAGTGCTCCATGTGTCTAGCTTTAACTGGTAAAGGGAGAAATGATGATTCTTGTAGTGACAAAATTGTAATATGGTTAATTTAGCATTTTCTGGAAAGCTGTTTCCAAATGTGCAACGCATAATCCAAGGGTATCAAAATGAGCCGCTGGCACACATACAAGTACGCTAAAACAACACTGCATGTGTGTGTCTGTAGGGGGTAAATGAGCTTCCTCCCTTGCTCCTGGACCAGCTCTGTCTCACTATTCAGACCCCAGGAATCATTAACTTGCCCAGTCAACAGGCACACTCCGCTTGTTCGCTCTCTCCCTGCCACTTTGTTCTCCTCTCGGTCTCCCAGGGACTCTCACTCATAACCCACACATACAAGCAGACACACACTTTTGTACTCACACAGCAGCACACAAAAGCACAAACAAGCCCCAGTGAAATATTTAACTACGCTGCCCAGCTCGCATTGCCTCTGCCATCATTTGTTATACTGTATCTGCTTGTCTGTTTCCCTGCCTGTTCTCTCGGCTCATCTGTTGTCTCTGCTGTCTTTCCTTCCTCCTCTTTTTTTGGTCATCTGTTCAGTTATTTCCACTCAGCCCTCATCAGCCCCTGGCCAAAATGTACCAAGTACATCTTGCCATGATTACTTTACTTGTTCCTGTTTCCTTTTCACGTGGGCTATTTCTTGACTTCGTCCCCGTTCCTGTACTCTCTTTTATGCTTGATTTTTCTTTCAGTCTTGGTGTAGTCCGCTTTTCCTGCTCTAGCTCTTCCCTCTATGCCTCACCCTCAGTCCTCTCCCCCTCCATCAGTTCCTTGGGCAGTGCATTTAATAGGAGAGAATCCATTATCCTCCTTCATCCTCCCACCCTTTGTCCTCTTTATCTATCTCTGTCTGTCTTTCTCTGTATCTTGCTCTCTCCTCACACGCTTCTGGCCCCAGCCCTATATTCATTAACATAGTGTTAATGATCCCAGATGGACTGACATGTACTCTATGGGGGCGAAGTGTGAGTGTCTTCTTTGAAGGGTTTGCATGGATGGTTGTGTGTGTTCATGCCCGTCTTTTGGGTAAATGTATGCATAACTGTGTGTGCATGTATGCCCAACTCCTACATGCACACATGTGGTCACGTAAGAAATAGATTTCTATGTTATGATCAGATGAATCTCCCATTCCATTCTTTCTGAAATCCAACAGTTGAGTTGATCTGACTGCAGCTGGGGAACAATTTGCTCTGCCACTGAATAGAAAGCGAGTGAAAATTGTTGTAATAGTGCTGTTCTTTACCCATTAAGTCAAATGAGAGCAAACCCCAAAAGCACCGCTAAAAGAGTGGAGAAGTTAATGTTTCATTACTAATAGAAGAGTCATAACCCTAACCCTAACCCATACATTGCTTTTTGGTAATAGCAAGATTTTTCAACTTTGAGACTGATTCTCTAATTATTACTATTTTACAGCAGAGAATGAGGAATCTAGATAAGTTGGACTCGACACTGAATGGACTTTACCCAACGCCAGATCACTGTCTACATGTGTTGACGATGTTTTTATCAAGCGTCTGGCACTTCCCCATCGCGCTGTAAACTGGCTATGACACCGCCTCTCAACCTTTTTTACCCACTTTCACCTAGTGACCACTACTTAATTACAATTTATTTTAACAGCCCTAAAAGCATTTTATCTGTACACTGTAATGATAACATAGACTATAAGATAGATATAGATCTAAGATAGATATATAGATAAGATTCACATATAGATTTAAATAATGGTTGACAGGACACTCTAAACTACAAACAGTAGAACGAAAGCTTTATGGAGTTTTATGGCTGTAAAATAAGTCTAATAAAAATGGAATCAGCTTTGAAACACTATGTCACACTGTAAGACACAACATGGGCTCAAACCCAAAAGCCAGAAAACTTTCTGAGCTCATGTGTCAGGTGAGCAACTATCAGTCAAGTGACTGAGCTCCATGTTGGAGTTTGGTAACCAGATCTTATGATACATCTATAACTGTAAACAAAACACTGAGGTTTCTGCTTTTCTGCACTGTGTCCTGCATTCTGCATTATCTGCACTCATCATCTTTCAACTAAACAAAACAGTTTCCAGAGTTGTCCAGAGTTCATATGAGTATATTCAGGATAAATTGGAGCACAGATGAGCCAGGCCTTATCTCTTATCTAATTGGTGCCAGAAAGAAAATCTTATGTATCCAAGCTGCAAATTCAAAACCACAACTCCTTCCTCTACGTGTTCACATGCACATCAGCAAGAAAAAAATTTTCAGGAAGTGACCTTTAGATTCATAAACATGCAAGCTGTAAATGTGTCTACTGATAAGTCCAAACGATCAACAAGTTAGAGAAGGCAATGAGGTAAATCACTGCTGCTGACCATGTTTATAGCCAGTGGTGCACAGGCGCACATACACAGCGCTAAGGTTACAGTGTTACAGGTGCAAGGGCAAAAAGTTCAAGAATGTATGTCATAGATATGTTGGCATTCTCTTAATGCATATATGCATTGCTTGGCCCTCTCCAAATATAGTTTACTGCATGCTCACTACTAGCATTAATCCCAGTGCACGCTCCAAAACCAAGTTTCCATCCAACTTCGACCAAAAAACTTTCAAGTTAAAGAAGGAGGTTGTCTTTCACTCCTCTACAGTTCATCTTTCCTCTCCGTGCCTTCTCTTTTCTCAGTACTTTATCCAACCCTTGTCGTGCTGTTCTCTAAGCCTCCTGTTCTGTCTTTCTGTTCTTTCTTTGTCTGTCACTGGCATGGTCACACTGGTTGCATAATCACACAGTCGCTTAATTATCAAGAACACTCAGTCTAGCACTTTCCATGTCAGGGGCCTGTCCCTGTTTTCTTCTACATGTACAGAATCTCAAGATAGACACAAACACATGCACAGAAAATCAATCACTGTCTTCCTCTAAGCCATTATCTCTGCACGTTTTGCTTTCTCCCGTTAAGCAGATGCGTAGCATAAAGCTAATGTGCCACTAGAAAAACACCTGTAAATGCAATAGCAGAAAGCAACATGGATTATAACACAGCCAGATCCACCCACACTCAGCCACTCACACTTACAATTGTTATGCTCCTCTGTGTTTGATTTCATATACAGTTCTTGTTGTCGCAAGGTTTTGTACTTTTGAATCTTTCATGTCTTCGTCAGTAGATTTTATTGTAGAAATGCTAATAATGATCTGGAGTAGCAGAGAGGAATCAGTCACACAACACAGATGTGACTCAGATGGAGAGATGGTCTAATGAAAGGCTGGAAATGTATTTTAGTGAGCACAGTCCGTTAATAATTGATGCACTCTCTAGTTGAACAGGAGATGTGTATTTGTTTGTGTGTCTGTGCATCTTGGCAATAAGTGGTCACCATGGTGATCTCCTAAACCAGGGTCTCCTAAATGACATGAGTGGGCAGCAGCAATGTCTACTCCAACTATCACACATAGACAAATCCACACACACATATCGGTTTCTCTATACAAGTGAGGACTTCATATTGACAGTGTATTAGATTTACATAAATGTTGTCCTGTAGGTTATAGTACAGGGCGAAGGACTCAAGTGGTCAGACCAGAGCTGTTGGTGCCACCTTCCCTGTGAGTAACATTGTCAACATATTTCACAGGGGAACAAATTGTTCTCATAGGACAATGAGCCATCTAGTTATTTTTCACATCTGTTCGCAGAGGAGTGGAAGGTGAAACGTCTCCAGGAACTTAAAGCAAGTCCAGTTGCCACTGAGGAGCATTTCTTTTGGATCCATTGATTAAGTAAGCCAGAACACACATAAACACACACGATGACGTTCGAGTTTATCTTTGGCAGATGGATACATGCACAATGCATTCCTTTGGGATTTTCCACAGAGCTGCCAAACCTGATCAGTAGACATCCAAACAGATCGACATGCTTCACTTGAGTGATTTATTGACTTGCAGGCACAGAAATGTCCAAGTTACCCAAGTGTGGACACGTTGTGCATCAAGTCTTTTTTGATGACAGCAGGTGATAGGTGGAGGGAAGGTCAGGTCAGACTTTAGAGGTTATTGGGAGAGTTAAAAAAGGCAGTGAGCGAAGATTCAGTTGGGGCGGTGGACTTCTCAGAATGCGTCTAACAACTAACAGATGGTGTCCCCTACCACACTAGACTAATGGAATAAAATACCTTGATTCACTTAGACGCACAGAAACACACATTCATCCTGCAAGGAAATAGGCCCATGGGGATCAGAAGGATGTTTTGAGATCATTCAGTCGCAAGGAAAAAGGGAGGTTCTTTTGGAAGAGCCTTTTCATCAGGGACTCGACTCATTGAAATAAAATGTTCTTTTCTGATGTGGGCTTTTATAGGACTGTCAGAAATGAATATGCTCACAACCAAGACGTCTTAGTCACTGTGGCATGACACACATTCAGTGCAGCCTCAAAAATGAAATGCTGTAAATTTTGCAGAAGACTTGTCGCTTGATCATAGCTGATTTTGACAAAGGCGGTAAGGCTGCAAATAATCTAAAAACAAAACAAAAAATTGGATGGTTGTGTGCTGGCAAAATGAAGGCTTTGTGATCACATTTGGCTTTGATCACTGCCAACTGCATAGGCTCTGTGACCAAACCTGTCAAAATGTTTACGAAGGTGGAAACTGAATCTGACAAGTTCTAGATATGGGTGAAACACTGGCCTAAGATATTAGATGATCGTCAACAAATATAATTTTTATTTCCATCCTTCATTGCACAGCCCTGTGATACAGCCTTGTAGTTGGAGGTCAGTTAAGTTGTGATACACTTAAAGGCCAGGTTAAGAGATTATACAAAGAACAGTCAAAGATGGGATTACTTAGCTGCTAAAAGTATTATAAGTATCTATTGTTACACTTATCGTTAAAACCAATCGCATTACCGTGTCCACGTCTATCTGAAGGGATCAGGTATGAAGAGGACGCGTAGTTACTCTGGTTACAACTGGCTTACGGTTAAGGGCTGTGAACTTGAAAGCACTATGGATCATCGCTGCAGCCTTAATAGTTGTTATCTAATCTGTACATCGCCCTCCTTCTTAACTATCACATCTGTTTTCAGTTTGAGATGATATAGAGACAGAGAAATGGAGAGCTAGAACAATTCCTGTAGCATCTCTGAAGACTAATTTTATGGCCGTCTCAGTGCATGTGGGACCCCCTCCTTGTTACTTATCTCTGTCAATGGAATAAAAGAGCTAATCTCCTTATTGGATATTATATTTAAGTGGGATAACGCCTGCGACTATGCCTATCACAGGGGCGTGTGTGTGTGTCTGTATTTGAACGTCTGTGTGTCCATACAGTCAGCTGACTTTACAGTGTGTTTTAGTATGAAAACACTGTATTGTCAGTATATTGGCCAATATCAGTAAAATAATTATAGCCAGCAAAAATCTAGCTTATGCCTTTCTCAACATCAGAGCATCAAGATTTGTGCATTCCAAGTGTGCAAATATGTTTGCATTATCCTAATGTAAATGTGAATGTAGAAAGATTTAAATAGAGATAAAAGATTTAGAATAAAGATTTATGCCATTCAGGTTGTGTATGATTTTGCACCTGCCAGATTGTATAATTAGTACGGGACAAATAGGTATCTTATAACAATAAAAAAAAAATCTTCTTAGCTTCCAATTTAACAAATCATTGGCAACCACAGGTGAGTTTAGCATTTGATTTGTACTTCTGACTTCAACTCTGCTCTTGGAAACTGAAAATGTTAAAAGTAAAATGCCTTAAACAATCATTTGAAACTTTGTAAAAGCAATGGTTGATAATGTGAATGCCAAATTATCAGTGAACCTAAAGTCAAGTCCTCTCAAGGGTGTCATGTTCTGCAAGGTGTGTATGTTTGTTGATAAGAATGTCAAAAGTAAACTGCCTTTGCAATAACAGATTTTAGATTGTAAAACAGACAAAAATAGTAGCTTGGCAGACCCAGCTCAGCCTAGATTGTGTGTTTAAATGGTCAGTATAAAAGATGACAATTTCCTCTGCCGTTATCTCGCTATTGTCAGAAAAATCTTTATTGCAGTCCTTCGTTGTGGTTAGCTCACTGTGGTTCAGGGCTGCTCTCGTGTGCTCGCACTCTTTCAGTTACATGCACACTTGGTCATGGGACCAGTCCCTGCAGTTTTACATCACCTCATTGCTGACCTCCACTCCATCATGATCATACTGGAAATAAGTCCCTGACCACAAATGGCTGCCAACCAGGTTTAATTCCCAATCCAGCTGTTTGTCTTGAATGTCACTGTAGAAGCAGGGCAGAGAAAGGACCAAAGATACACAATAGGTCAGCTCTGACATTTCTAATTACAGAATAGGAAGTCGCAGGGAGAGAGTTCTTAATGCACTGTGTTCTGTTCAGACTGACTGCTATAATTACAATCAGGCTGAATTCAGCCTGGCATAGCTGGGCCCGTCTAACGGCCGAGGTGCTAAACCACCCATGGCTCTCATTAGAGGACATGGGCTAATGAGTGCACTCCACACACATACAATGGGAACACACACTAACACATACACATCGTGTCCAGAGATCACTGTGCCTTTACTGCATTCTGGGAAGCTTAATTTCACACTTTTGCCTCCGGTGACACACACAGACACACACACACACACCCTGAGAGCGGTGTGATTTTAAATAGCGTTATTATGAATGTAGCTAGAAAGAGCAATTAGCAATGTGTGATTCTAATTATGCCATTTATTTTACTGCTCACCATTCCACGAGGGAACCAGACCGTGTGCAGGAAATGAGGGTTATGGAGAAATTTGAGAAAGAAATAAAATGGAGGAAATAGGTAAGATGAAGAACATGTTTCTATAGATACAAAAAAAAATAGGAAATAGGAAAATAAAAGGAAAGTAGCAGAAATGGAGAAGGAGGAGAAAAGAAAGCAAATGAAAGAGCGATTGGGTGTGTGTGAGGCCAGAGTAACCCGATCTCTGTCCTGATAAAGCCAAATTTATTTTGGAAGGTAACAGAAACAGCTCTGTCACTACGCAGATGTATAGGTCTGGAGAGGAGCAGTATGGTCAAGCACTATGCTGTCAAAGAGAGCAAACCTGTAGAGAGGAAGCATAAAGTACGCTGTAAAAAAGTCCCACAAGTGAGTGACCAAGAGAGAAACACATTTAACATGAACCAGCATGATTATTAAAGAGACAACAGAAAAATGCACGTGGGCAGCTTATGTTTGGAAAGCTGGGGTTGGCATAAATCACACCACAGCTAACAAAAACAGAAATCATGATTACATGGACGAAGTGGTGATGTCATTTAAAGTTGTTAAGTCAATGGGTTTGGAGACATACACCCAGTGCAGACACTGTCATCCAAATTATTGGTCTCTGGGGCCTGGGAGGTGTATTTCTGTGTTTGGGTGGGGTGAATATGCTTTGAATTGAACCTCGGGGTGTTGGACTCTTGTGGGGCTATGTCTGTGCGCTTGTTGGCAGTGTCAATGTTTTATTAGAATTAGTGTTGACTTTTCTGTGCAGAATGACTTAATGTGTAGACACAGCAGTCTAAACAAGAGCAGTACACAGCACAGACAGTCTGTCAGACCCAATAAACAAGAGACTGTATGTACGCATACAGTATGTCCAACTTGGCAGTGTCCATCTAACGCACTGCCGCGACCTACATCTGCCCATAGTTGCAGACAGCTAACAGTAGGCTAAGCCCTACTTATGCACAACATTACGGACACCTACTGCAGCTTAAAGGATCCTGGTTCGGTGCCATTAACACAGTGTTAATACAGCTGTCGGAGAAAATGAAGCCTGCACATTTGCTCGTGTGAATTAAGCGGGAAGATAGACTGAGGACAAACTGTATTTAGGCCAGTTTCCAGACGTTTGGGCCTGATCCCTGTGACCTTAATGCACAGTTCAGTCCACTGCAGTCTCCACAAATTAACAAGTAGTTATTACAGTGAAACCAGGTTTGAACTGCTTGGTCTTGCTTTCTGAAGGTCAGAAGGATCAGACAGATTCAGATAGAATGAATTTAATTGACAGATGCCTGGGAGACAGAAAGAGCAGACACTAAGCACTCTGTCTCACATATCTGTCGTAAACCTCCATCTTCTTGTTTCTGTCAAGACCGAGTTGGGGAGAAATGAAAGGATAGGAGAGGTTTATTTGGAGAGAGACGGACAGAGGTAGGGATAGAAAGGGGAACACGCAGAGGATGGAAGATTGTAATTAGGTCCTGCTTCTGGCCAGTCACTCTGGGTTACCTTGGAAACACCAGACAAAGCTGGATGGTATTATGGGATGCATACTGTATTTAATGATTTCTTAACATCCAACTACCAACACACACAAACACGACACTTACACGAGAATACAGCTAAAGATGCTAATTACAATGACATTTCTGATTTCTTAGTCAAAAGGGATCAAACGCAGCTGCTCGTGTTAACCTACCGAACGTCTTATTGCCGAACCACGTGTCAGTGTACGTGTTTTAAGTCATGGCAAATACTGTATTTGTGAGACCTATTACCAGGGCGTGCGTGCACCTTGTTCCAGAGCGGATAAGAAAGATAAAGAGATAGAAAACAAGAGAGGGAGAGCCTGCATATACTGTTATCATAACGCAATAATTTTTTTTATCTCAGTAGTGTAGTGTATGTTCAAGGTTCACCTCTGTTTCTCAAGAACAGATTTATTAACATGTGAATTATAATCTCAGTTCTGAGACCTTTCTCTGCGTGGCTGCAGAATCCCACAGAGACAGCAACACTCACCAAGCTTAAAGCTGCTATTGTCCCTCTATCAAACCACCATTGTCTCTGCATGCATGTGTTACTGTTGTTGCCTCGTTTATCAGTGTTTTGCAGATATCTGGTAGTAGATGCACCCTTGCACATTTCTGTATGCATGCATAGTGGCATGTCTGTGTGTCATTGAAAAGAAAAAAATGTTGTTTTTACTGTGAGAGAGAAACAGGTCTCGGAAAATGCAGCAGAAGTGAGGAAAGGTAGTAAGAAGGGAATAATGAAAGCATTATGAGATTGAATAAATGCAGATATAAATCATTAAAGCAACAAACAGAGAGTAATATTACAGAAATGCTGTTAACAAAGTGACATCATGCTTGGTCGTAAGGCGGGTCACTGATACTACACTGTTTACAACACTTGTCCTGTTCACCTCACTAGCTGCTATGTGACTCAGTCATCAGCGTGTTACATTATCTGCTCCTGTGTGATGCCATGGTGTGGTCAGCATTATTCCAGGCACGGAAACCTGACACCTCTGGCTCAGCACTACAGCCTATGACATTGGTTCATTATTACCACTCTTGTATGCCCTGCAAACTTAAGCTTGTCTGTTTTTGATGTGCTTTACTAGAGATGTGGTGTCAAGAGAGAACTGAGAAAACAAGACTTACAGTAAATCTGTGAGGGGATATAGATTTAGTCGACTGTTTTGTTTATGTTATTCTAACACACCATGTCTTTTGAGTCTTTCTCCCAGTGAAAGCTGGAATAGGCTCCTGCACTGCACCTTTAACAGTACGAGCAGTTAGGTAGGATGATAAATGGATGCATTTTTCTGTACAACTGTATATTTTTGCTGTATGTCTCAAATTAGTGCAAACGTTGCCCACAAGTCAATCACAAACCAAGAAGAACAATAAGTACCCTAATATTCATAGAAGAGTGCAGAAATGTCAGTTTTGGTCCATCAGTCAGACACCTGCCTTCCAGAAACCAGAGTTTAGTCGGGGGTATTCTTCCAAGCAGTTAGCCAGGTGAGCTTAATACCAAATAGCATTAATCAATACTTGGTACCTAGTACCTAATATATTCAATTTACTACAAACTTGTGCCACCAAGTGCATTACCTGTAGTTCACGTCCCCCTAAAACTGCCTGTGATCAATGGGAATTCAGCACCACTCGTGTTACATAGGCTAAATTCACATCTAGTTTACAGATTCAGTCCCTGAATAAGAAAACAACAAAGGAAAATTTCCCCAGTTCTCACATTTTTAATATGATTAAACAGTTACATTTTCCTTTAGTCTGTCAAAGTACACAAACACTGTCAGTGTACTGTAAGTCAGATACTACAGAAACCAGTGTGGCCCAGCTTTCTATTCTTGAGTCAGAGGAGATCAAAGGCGCTCCTCTTCTCTACCCCGTCCTTCCCATCATTTTATGCTCCCATCAATCACACAATCTCTGTTTGGCTTTGCTGAATTCCTTGTACCATAGAGCTCTGTGTGTGTCTGTCAAAACTTTGTTTGTTTCTGCTCAGTGATATATCTGAGCAGAATTCAGTCAAAGCTGTTTGTGTCCAAAGGGAAACAATTAGATCAGTGTATATGTGTGTGTTTGTGTGCATGGGTGGGTGGGTGTGGGTGCCAATGTGAGAAGAGCAGGCGTTCAAGGCTGCCACTGAACAAACTCATTAGCTGGCCATTTGTTAGGCTTGAGACAGGAATAAACAAGATATAAAGGATGAAGGGAAGGATAGAGGCAGACCTGAGATCAATGTGGGAGAAAGAAAAAGAAAAAAATAGAAACGAGAGACAAGAAGAAATTAGTGTGGGCTCAATAAATTCGCAACCTTAGATCGTCACTGTGGTCAGTTAGGAGGACATCCTTGTTTTTTGAGTCAGGAGTCACGTGCACACACACACACACTGCTCAGAATCTCGTGTAATATAACAAATTGCATGCACATGATATTACACATGATTGTACTCAGGTCCCTTCACACCATCTTAATTCTGAATAAACTATAACTACAGCCATACATGTTTCAGCCTTGACCCTGCAGCTTTCATTTACTCTACATTGCTTTGCTTGGCAGATGCTTTTATCCAAAGCGACTGACAGGGAGCTAGGGCTGAGTGTCTGGCCTAGGGACACACCTGGCAGAGGATGGACTAGAAGTCAGATGGGGATTCGAACCTGCAACCTTCTGCATCCCAGTCTGACGCCCATTGAGCTACCAGGCCTCTTTATGTGTATTTTCACTTTCGTTTAGTTTGTGAATTAGGGTGAAATTACTACAGTGCTAATTATATTTCCATTCTATTAAAACTGTATGACTCTTTGGTGTCATTGTCAAGTGAAAGGTGACAAAACAATGCCAAGTAATCTTGTCAGCAGAGCTGTGTGCTAATTGGCTTGGCTGACACTGCCAAGCTGTTCAGTTAGATGAAATCCATTTTTAACATAGAGTCGATATCTGGTTCAACATTCAGCATGAGAATTATCATAAAAGACTATAAAAACAAGTGAGGGAAATCTGTCAATCCATATATCTTTCTAACACAACCCTGACATAAATTTGCTCTTCAAACATAAATAATAAAGAATGTTTAAGCTTTTTTTTTTACAGTGGACATACTTGAATTTTATAGTAAGAGACGCACAGGTGTAAAATAATATTAATAAAAGCTGAATTCAATGTAATTACTTCTGTTTCTGATGCTGGAGGATGTACTCAGATCATTTACCTAACTGAAATTAATGTAAATATCAGCCTAGAAACACAGTTATAAGTAAAAGTCCTACAAAGGGTTACTGTAAAAGTACAGAGGTATTACCTCATATTCTTCAGTTATCAAAAGTAAATATAGTCATTATAGAAAATCGTTTATTTCCAAATGAAGCATATCAACATATTATATTCAAATGCATAATGTGTTCATGTGTTTGTTACTTAACCTCTGTGTATGTTTATCATGACTAGCTTATACTTTTTGATGGTATATGTTTTGGCTATAATAGGTACAATTTGAGTGAGTTTAAATATGGTTGGGTACATTGTCGTTTCTTAGGATTATACTGTATTTAATAATATAAATCACATTCTGTAAATAAACAAGTATAATAACTGTTGTTAACTATGAAGTAGCAGGAGAATAAAATATCCCTCATATTGTACTTAGATAACAATAGTAATAATATAGTGACTTTCCCTACAGCTGCCATTGTTCAGGGTGGTTCACTTTCATGGTTTAGTGGGATCCTTAAATAAACTGATCTGTTGTTGCTGTGATTTATCACAAGTCACAATGACTGCTGTTAAAAAAAGATCCCACATTGACAGTGTATTTGTATGTTGTACTCTACATATCTGCCCTATTTGTTGGCCAGTTGTGGACAGGACAAGTGAAATAAGGAATAAATCTTTAACTGAGATGAATCCCACATTAACATTAACTGTTTACGTTACTCTGTCAGAACTGAAGGTTTAGGCCACTCACCGTTTTGACTCCCAAAGCTGAGAAACAGCGACAAATCTTCAGTGTCATTTATAACAGCCAAAAGACATGTTGTTTTTCAAGTAATAAGCACAGCAGCTCTCACTTTTACCCACCGGGGACCTCTCACTGTTTTGTCATTGGCACCTTCTATCACCGGTGCGGTCTGTACCTGCATATAAACACAGAGACGAGATAAGTCCAGGCATGTTTCTGAGGACTGCTGAAAGTGGTTCTGGGAAATGTAGGAACTAGCAGGAAGACTTCTTGAGAACACAGATAGATAAAGATACAGAAGGATAAATAAAAGGGAATGTGACAACGATGTGTGTGAACAACGTACAAGGATAGAAAAATGGCGGGGGCATCACTTCTGTGCCAGAATGTCCAGATGTTTCCATATTATTATTTTCCTCTCTCTATCCCTCATCCATCATCCTCCTCCCTTCTGTCCTGCCCCACTGACTTACTGCTGTTGATACTTGTAATCCCCACCTTTTATCTCCTTTTCCTCTCTGCCTAGTCTTCATTATGTATTTGTCTGTCCATCACTCTTCCTGTGTAATCTCTATTTTCCAAGTGATAATATTGGTCATGCCATGTGTAACACTTCTGTGGCGGGTGCAAGTATTTTTAGCCCATAAACTAGAATGGTAAAACTCCCCAATAGCCATGTGTGTTAATATGCTGTTGATGCCAAAATGAATCAAGGACACCCTGCAGGATGTGTGTTAATGAGGTGTTTGGATTCATACTAATTTATTGTACTATGTGTGTCAGTGAGTGCATGTGTGTGTGCGTGTGTGTGTGTGTGTGTCTTGGCGCTGTGCTGTTATATCTGGGTCTCTCTCTGGCAATATGTTACACAAACTAATATGTTTGTCCTTAGCAAAGTCCTCAGGGAAAACAAGGCACAAATCTCCCCTCGTCAATTAAATAACATGTAGCTTGTCTGTACAATTAACCGGATCTTCATACGCTGCCCAAAATGTTTTCAAATGGTTGTTATGTGTGCCAGATAAGTCCAAAGGTTTAGGGATCTATATCCATGAGCAATGCATGAGTGGGTTCACGTTTCTTTGGAATTTAATAACGTGTAACATTTTTCCCACTGGGTTACTTATAAAATAGGTTTATCAGGCAGGAAATCGTCATAGTTACAGTCCAACGATTTGACAGGTTTCAATAAGGGCAAAACCTCTTTTAAAAGCAGACCACTTTCTGTCATGTGCTTTATTTACTAAAGGCTACTTTCTTTTAGTGTGAGTTGCTACTAGGTGACTGTAAACTGTGGTAAGATTCACCTGTATAATGTTTTGGAATTTAGTAGAACAGCTGGCCAATGAATTCTTCATTTAGATCATAAATGTTCTGTCGACACTCTCGCCAAGAGGTGTTGATTCAGCTGCATTAAACAGCAAGAGTGTGTTTCTGACTTTTTAAGTGTTTCTCACGAGCACACAGTGAGACAGAATATGAAAAACACATCTCACAAATGATATTGTCCGGTACAAGTCGTCTCAATGCGAGTAGATCAGTGTGAGTGTTTTTTGGCTAAATGCTTCGATCAATATGCCAACATGCTAGTGTAACATTCTGGGTTAATAATCACCATCTTCATCATCATAATCATTGGTTTAGCATGTGAGGCTGCTAACATCTGCCAATCTAACCTTTATGGCAGTCACCCCAAACAATATCTGATATTTCTGAAAAAAAGTGGTGCATCAACAACCTGCCATCGCCGTCCCTAGAGTACATGAGACTAAAAATAACAATACAGTGACTCACCACCACTCTGACACAGCATCAACAAAACCATTATATGCTTTGCAATCATGATCTATCACAGGTCTGTTCTGTTGACTTGCAATGGATTGTGTGGGTGTACTAAGTAAATTGGCAACTTAGTGTGCCACACTTCAGTGTACAAATATGAATACAGAGAACGCTAAACAACAAATATACATCACTCCGACTACACCCAGGGGCAGATCATACCTTTCCGCAAACTGAAATCACAAATCAGGAAACACTGAAATATTTATCATCATATTTTCTGGGTTTAATGATGCACATCTTTTTTGCCAAAGCTGGTGACTGACACAACAACCAGATGTACAATTCCATCTGAAGTGGCAACAGCATAAAATGTGATTCCATATGCGGAAGGCTGTGTGTGCTGTCATCTTCCCAATTAAAAGTCTTTCTTTTGCTAATGGTTTTCCTTACATTATAATGTGCACAATAATATGACTACTGCCAAAATAGAAATAATAAGCCAATTAAACACTTGAACCAACTGGCAACTGAACATAATCACTGTGTTTGCATGACTGATGCAGGTATTTTCATAGAATGCTGCCACAACTCCTGCATGTTGCTCATAGTTGCAAAAAGCAAAAGAGACATTTTGTGTTTTTCTGTTACTGTAGCATGGTGTTGTTTTGTCAGGGCAAAGACCTCGAAGAATTACACACAACTGGACATCTCAATTGAAAGTGAATACCTGTCCTTGAGCTGTTGCCTTTTACCTGACTATGAAATCTAATATTCTCAAATATTCTGTCAGCACGCTATTCGTTTAGAACCTCCTCATTTTTTAGCATAATACACATCACTGCTGTTCTGTGTTTGTAAAACAGATATGAATCTTGCACAATCTGCCACGCAGTGTGAGTAACTGCCCTAAGCTTGAGGAGAAACTACATTTATTTAAGATCTTAAATTTAAGATATAAACTGCTGTAGAGGTGCAAACATAGAAGCACAGAAAATATCAGCTGAGACAGTAGCAATTGCACTTGTCTGTAAAGGTTGTTTATTTAATTTGTCACTAGCAGAAGCTCAGAACAGAAAAGAAACATTAGCAGAAGTTTTTTTAACAGTCATGCACAGTACGTTGTAATCCCAACAGAAAATACGACAATCACAATTACAGACAGAAAGTCAATGGATGCTTTCATGAGTGTTTTGAGTTATGGGTGTTTTATGGAAAGCAGCTGGTAGGGACAATAACAATATACTGCCATCAGCTCATTTGGAAAAGGAGAAATACATTTGATGATGCTGTCAAAATTCACATCTACAGAGATGGATGTGGAAGAAATTTCACTTAGATTTAATGTGCACACATTAGGCTAATATGTACAGCAGGCTGAGTGTCAAAGGACTCTCTGAATGCATATAAAAGTTCAAAATAAGGGTTACATTTAGCATGTTTTAAAAGAGAGAACATTAGATAACAATAAGATGCAGAACATCAGATTATGCCGGAGTATGTTATGCAGTCGATGCATTTTACAGAGCGTATATCTCCAAAACATTCAACTTCTGGGTTAGTGGCACTTTATTCTAGCACAATGTTTGAATGACACAGTACTGACAAGATAAGGATAAGCTCTGTCTGCATTATGAAACCATGAGACTTAAATGCCCTTTCACTGTGGAGGTTACATCTAATGTATTGACAATGATGACACTGTTATACAAATGTCCTTATAATAGTCCACATTTCATTGCCACTGTCAAAACAGTTTGTGTGTATTTTTGGCATCTGATTTATGTGAAGGTCAAAGGTCAAGGCAGATAGGGACATAGCAACAAAAGAGCCTACAGGCTCAGCTATGAAATAACTGCAATGTAATAAGCCATAGGCTTTATTGAAATCCCTAAACTTGCATAAGAAAAATGCATTAAAATGCCTGCAACCATCATAGAAACAATTCAATCCTTGATAAACTTTAACAACAATTTTATTTCAGAATGTACAGTACACAGGGTGCAGATTACGTATGATACGGCTCCAGATAAACCTTAAATCCAGAGGATGTTTTTAAATTTAAAACTTGAGAGTTGATTTGAGGTAACTAGAAGTTGAAAGCGTAGTCTGAGACAATAGAAGAACAGCGTTAAGATGCTGAAGCCCCTGCAACATTGGGACAATGTTGATTTGTAATTACATGAGATAAGAAGATGAGTGGAGGTTTAGCGCATGTCTGTCTAAACGAGAGAGGTTATTTGTGTTTCGAGGGGCACGGGATGATAAACACATTTTACGAGCTTAACGATAATGTTCATGAGAGAGTTCTCTGTGCTTCCACGTGCCAAGAAATACACGTGTAATTATGCTTACAAAAAAGAAGCACATTAGCACACGCATGGAAACATGTAATGGCACACTGACAGAATGTTATTTCTGCTCCTCAGTTCCTGTTTGTCGCCTAAATGTACTATAGCTCAATCACCATGCAGGTTAAAGTCTGGGAGATGTTTAGTAATCAGTGTCTGAGTATGTGTTAGCGTGTGAAACCGAGACCGAGTTGATTTTCCAGTATTTCTGCAGCTGGGTAATTTAAAGTAACAGCAAATGGTGCAGCAAAATATAGATCTGAGTAGACACTAAATGATGAATAAAGAGTAAAGGATAGAGAAAATGACAAATGACTCAGTTGTCCTCAAAATGTAACTGAAAAAATTAAGATTGAATGATAGTAGGTGATAGAGTAGTATATGAGATGGTGAAACTTTCAGCAGAAGCTGAAAAGGTTTTTTTTATGGGTAACTCTCAGGACCTTTGGTTCATTTGAAAGAATTCTTAACTGCAACACAATGAGATAAAGATGTAAATGAAACAGAAAATAGGAATGTGTTTTATGCGAGGACACAGTCCGCACTGGTTAGTGTATCACAGGCATTTGAGATCTCATTTTGTAACACTTACACATTGTCACTGTGTCCCACTAGGACTGCCTGTTATTTTTTCCTCATTAATTCCTCTATTTGGCCAAAGCAGAACTCAGCAAGTTGCAGCATGCTCACAGCTTCAGTCGTGCCCATCAGCTTGTGTATGTGTTGGCCAGATGGCTCAGCTGTTTGTTTCAAAGTCACTGGGCATTTGGGGGACTGAGTGTGGATAAAAGTGGAAATGGGACTCTTACAATAAAAAAAGACTCCTGCTTTTTATGCAGGACAAAGAAGTAGACAGATCAAAATGAGACACATGAGAGATTAAGAAGAAATCTCGGGACACAACAGCAGCTAGACAACACACCATATGTCCCGCAGCCCCATTATCCACCAATTCAGTTGAGCTTGCACTTATGTGCACCCCGTGGATGTTCCCAGCTAAACTTCAGCTAAACAACAACTAAAGTAGAGCATTAAGCTTTTTTTTTACTCCTCATTCCCAGATAAATTAATCTGACATGAACAAGGGCAATCTTTCAGAAATACACGTGATACATACTCTAGGCTTTAAGTGATGCTGTTATGAAATAGGGACGGAAGTTCAAATAGAAGCATTTTGGAATTATGGCAGAGCAGTGAATGAGGATTCAACTGTAGGAGTGGATAAAGTGATTTCTATGAGCAATTCACTTGTCATATAGTAACTTTCTGAATTTAAACTGAACATACCCAAACTTTATTAAAGCCATATTTCAAGTCTACGATGTGTATTTCACATGTAAAATGCATGTACACTTAGTTTACAATTCATGACCCTGCTGCAAAAGAAGAATGTAAATCTGAGCAGTATTTTAATTCAACGCACTAAATAAATCTGCATGGAAAATGGCACATTTAACCAAGAAAAAACAGATTTGTCACAACCATGATGCTGATGAGCGTCTGGAATAGTTATGTACTGGAGAATTATTTCTGTCATACTAACCCGACATTTGTTCTGTGAAGTAAACACATTTTTTCCATTGTGTGTGTTTGTCATGAATACATGAATAAAGTAAGGAGCAGAGGTCATACTACAGGTGGTTATAAGGTATTTGCGCACATGTGAAGCATATGAGATGAAATCCATCACGATCCACAGATCTCACAGAACAAATAACACAATATGTCTGACATGATGGCAGCCTTGAGCTTGCATGTTTGTGTGATCATACAGTATGTAGAGTACAGTAATGGGTTGTGTGAGGGTGCATGTGGTGGTGTCTGCACACATGTGTCATGCCTTTGACGACAGAGATGATTAAGACAAGGCTGTCACATGTATCTCACACACCGCACACGTCATGTAACACTGACAGTGTCGTGTTTCTAAAAACTATAGTATTTGCTGTACACCTCGGGTTTTCAGGAACACAAGCATCAGCATTATAGTTTATTTTTGACCAGAGAAAAGTGAAACATAATGTTATGTGCATAAAAGAAATTTGCTTAGTTGGTGGTGATAATGATTTGCATTTGGACCAGACTGTGCCTTTTAAGAGATAAAAGCTTTTTTCTTTTTAAGATACAAGCGTCATATGTTGCAAACAGGGCAGTTATGTGCGGGCTCCTCCCCACGTGTGTCACTGAAACAGGCAGAACAAGTTGTTGTTGTCCTCAGTAATAAACAAACTCCAAAATACAGAACAGAGGCGGACACTCCAGAAATCTTGGGTCAGATAATCTGGAGATTAGAGGATAAGAAAAGAGGACATGGCAGGTTAGAGGTACAGCTAAGCCACACAACTCCTCCGCACTGATTAATACATTAGATTTAAAGCCATTAAGTCTATCTTACGCCTCATCTGACCTCAAGGCCAGTTCAAAGCCACGATAGACACGATAGACACAGACTGTATAAAACTATATAGACAAATACATTGACGTATGCACAGTCACACACAACACAGCTGAAGTTTTAAAATGGGCCATGTCTAGTTTGGGCTCAGAGAAGAGTGGGACATATGTAAAGACTCACTAAAAATAACAAAGGGCCTATTGTTAATAATTCTTTTCTTTTCTGGGTTTTTGTGTCGCAGTTTGTCCTAAAGGTTTTACGTTCTGTTTTTCTAACAAGCGACTGTGTGACTCTGGCAGGGTGGGGGCAGTGCCCGCCCTGGCCACTTGTCAGGCCCAGCCCTTGTACAGACATCTCTAATAATGGTGTAATGATGCTCTGGCCATGAGCAGACACACACTTTAATTATAAATGAAACATGACAAGACTATGACCTGACACATCTATATATATTTATATTCACTGTGTAGTAAGTAATAATTTCATTAATAGATCTTTCACCTCCAGTCTGTACTTACTGTTAGCAGAGTATATTCTGTGTATATATGTTAGACAGAGTAAATATAACCCTTCCATCTGTTAGCCCTGTACAGATGCTGTCTCAGAAATAGAGGATTAGTGCTAAACTTAGAGAAGAGGGGCACATGTGATGAGAGGACGAGGGGAAAGCCAGGCAGTGACTAACACCAGAAGCATAAATCTGGGGGCGAATGACAGCGTCAGAGCAGCCGCTCAGAGGGAGGATGAGAAAGTGGAGAGTTGGCAAAGGAGGCAGTGCAAAGTTGTGATGGGGCCAAGTGTGTTGCATAAATGTGAGAGGTGAGAAACTGGGGAAAAGGAAAATGTACAAATAAGGAAAATGGTTTGAGTGCTGTAAAGACAGAAACATAGCATCTCATCAAAGTTCTGGATATAGTTGGTGAAAATATCTATCAAGCAAAAACCAAAGGTGTTGGAAGAGTCCTCATTAGAAATGTCGCGTCAGCACAGAACTGCTAGTTAAAATCCACAGAGTACAAACTCACTATTCATTTATGTAGTGTGATGCTTGTTAGGCACGGTGGACTTTCCACGGTCCTTCAAATACAATATTTAGCAAACTAGGCAACTTTGAGAAGCTGTGATCACAAAGTGATCTCTTTTACACTTGTCAGATGGAGACATGTTATTACATTGGTAGGGAAGCAAAGAGTCACAAAAGACCGATTGCCATTTCATAGCTGGAAAAGTTCCGCTGTGTGAGACGCCTGTGGGGCGTTCACATGTTGCACAAGGTCTCCGCTGCTGTACAGCTCGCTGTGTGATTGTGAAAGGGTGAAGATGTCAGCAGATTACAATATCTTGTAGGTATTTAAAGTGTACCTCAAAAGAAATGTTTAATTAAGAAACATTAAAAATGACAGTAAAAGTTTACAGTAAACGTTTAGAGAAATACACCGGCACTAACAACTTTTTTTGGTTCTGTTTTCCATGTCTTTCATTAAAGAACACATTACTACACTTTGACTAAAAACGCTCACCCAGTACATGGTTAAATAAAGTGTAAAAAACATGAAATGTTCCACTTACAGGTCGAGCATCAGCATTATATGGAATTGTAAGACAGAAATGTATTTATATGACAAGATTATTACTATATTCCTAAAGCATTCACCGTGGGGTTTGAGAAATTGAATGATTGGCATCAGTGATCAGTGATGAAATTACATTTTTAAAACCCAGTGGGATTCCTGCGAAGCACCAGTCAGAGCTGCTTTGGCATGCACCAGACAGGGCCATAAATAGGAATTATAGGTTCTGCATACACGTGGGAATTCTTCTAAGACCTTGAACATGTGTGAGGTTATTGCAGAAAGAGGAAAAAAAAAGGTTTTGAACTTTGCTTTTGATTTCAATCCAAAGAAAAAGATGGAAAAGCAGAAAAGTACTTTCTTTAGATGACTCCCAGAAAACTCTTTGTTTCCCAAGTTACACTTGATCAACCACACAGGAGTTTAATCAGCATCCAGGCTTTTAAATAGATGATGATTAAAGAAACGACCCAGAAAGTTTTCTGAATTTGGCCCCAGGTGCCTCAACGTGACATCCGTGACTCAGCAAGCTTTTACCTTCTGTGACTGTGGGGCGATGCTGCATCACTAAACACACACACACCACTGTTATATACTTACCACATACATGAGCACCATGCACCATGTGTGTGCGCGCTGACGCAGTCACCCCTTATGTGCAAGGTTGAGGACTGAATAGAACACATTATTCAAGGCTCGTCGACTGAAATAACATGCACACAGGGAGACGTGTTGACATAGAGCAACAGGTTTTTTGAAACAGAAACCATGAGGCAGAGTAGGAAGGCTTTCCTCATCACATTATTGCACCAATCACAGGAGTCATCAACACACTGACATGACTGAGGGAGCATGTTTATCTGAGGGAGTGTGTGTGTCAGTCCAGGTGGATCATCTGTTCTCGTGCGTGCGTGTGTGGATAGTTGACAGAAGGTCTGGGCAGAGGTCTTCCAAATGATTAACAACATACAGTTTGTTGCGTTGCTTCCGAACAGTTATTTCTGAGCTCCCTGAATGTGTTAAGATCTGTATTTTGTCTGTCCACATGTATTTAATGTCAAATTTGTCCTTTTTTTAGGGATGCTGCTTATTGACCTCAGCAAATACATACATAAGGTAAGACAGATACAAAACAGCTACAAAAGAAAAAAACAGTAACTTCTAGTGTTATGATTTAGATTGTAAGAAGGGTAAGCTTTGTGGCAGCTAATGTAATGCTGTTAAAATTCATAATAATTGTATTTTATTATAGGTTAACCAGTGTTGTGTTGGCTTGAGGATTACCTGTTACACTAGAAGTCCTTATAACAGAACAAAAAAACTGTGTGAGTGCTGAACATGTTGGTAGAACAAGCCTAACGTAAATAACTTCATATTTACAAGCCTGCCCATGCATAACATTGGTTTCTCTGTTGAACAAACACAATCAGAGTAGGCAGATATTTTCTCTTTAGCCTGACTCATTGTGATAAATGAATGCAGGCAGGAAAGCTGCCTTTAAGTCCGTGACGGGGAGACCTTGAATTTGCAACTGCCTCAGATGGATAGATGTTGCATAACTTTTCACTGCTTGCTATGTGAGCGTATACGTCCCTGGCCTCCTCTGACACTTTCCCACCTTCCCAAAACACACTCTTTCTATGAGCTTACCTCTTTCAGCGTGTTACAAATAAATGGTTATATCATAATCCAGTAAAAGAAATCAGTATATTTATTCCCAATAACTCCAGTTACACAATGAACACTGTGACTTACAAGGATTAGGGGTCAGGGACATTGGGAGCACCTGTGCTCACCAAGGCTGCAACTGAACAGCGGCACCAAGTGGCCAGATGTGACTACTGCAAGATGGTTTCGTAGGGTTTCTGATTTACTGTACAGCAACTTAGATTGTACTTCACTTTGTTGTGTTGTTTTTTTTATACCTTTCTTAGTTTTATCTTATTCTGATCAAACTGCACAAAGTGACTTATACACAAATCAAATGAAGCCATATCTGTGATTCAGATCCTGTATGCCAATATGTTACAGTTACCAATTAGCAGCTATAAGCATGATGAATACGGCTGGTCTGAGATCAATAAAGGAGAGAAAACCAAGAATTCAATAAGAATTTCTGGGAACTTCACATTACCCTAAGTGAGTCAGGGTGGTTCTCGGAAAACAGACTTCATTTTGGCAGAATATGGTTTGTCGGGTGGTGTCAGTCATAGCATTCATGTCTCGCTCCAAATGTTATTCAAACTCTGAATCACTGCCTGGATCCACTGAGTGTCTGATGTCTCTATTCCAAATGGAGTTGATGATACTTTTTTGAAACATTAGATCAGCGGGGTGACAAGAACATCTGTTTGTCATGCAATATTTAAATGTATAAATCTTAATAAAACTCTGTACGCAATGAAGACATGCTGTATAGCTGTAGAGAAATATTTTAAAGGGTTTTTTACATTTTAGAGAAAAATGCTACAATACTAAAAGTGGAATATTTTAAATAATGATTAACTGCCTAGTAATGTTCTGAATTTGTTGACTGGTAATTGCTTATCTACCCCCACCCCTGGTGGTGCATTTTGTTTCAGCAGATTGCTAAAATGTTTTCGTTCCAGGTTTTTATTAAATTCCTGACAGAAGCTCAAGTATCTTTGATCAAACAACTTTACATCATCCGTCAGCTGCTTTCATCTATATTCTCCATCTTCCTTCCCTCTACTTAATCTATATCTGTCCATCTTCTTCACCATGCTGGCCTAGTCAGCGGAAAATATCTCCATGTGTATGACAAAGATCTGTTGCTAAGATCACAGACAATGAGTCTGGAGGTTCTCTTAGACCAGCAACGGCTTTATCTGTCCATCAGCCAAGTCAGTCACACAGGTACGCGCTGCTGGCCCGTCCAATTGTCATTCAAATGTTAGGCTGGTGGTTGAGTCGCTTATCTCTCCTAATCGAAGCGTGCAAAGGTATTACTGCTCTGGCAGAGCGTCGCCATGCCAACTTTGATATGGAAAATCACATCTGCGAGCCCCAAAACAACATTATCTAAAGAGAGCTGAATATACCAGGTAAAAGCTTTCCTGCAACCTCTCCATCTGCCGTCTTGGATTAACTCCATGCTTATACTCTTTTTTTCAGATCCTCAAAGACACAGAGAGCAGAGGGGGAGAAATGAAGAGCAACAAATGAAGAGCCAAACACACGTCTTGTTAAAAGTAAGATTTGTAAGCTTATTATTTCGTTATCATGATCATTGTTATAACCTCTGTTATGGTTTGTTCAGTTTACAGTTTATTTTCAAGTTCATTTAAAGTCATTCCAGTCGAAGGTAAACATGATTGTAAATTGTTGTTTCCAACACTATTAAATGCTTTTGTTGTTTTGCAATCAGTCGGTCACACTCTCTCACTCGTACACACGTGGAAACAGCTGGAACAAAGAGACTGTTGCTTACTCATTTGCTCTCTCATTTATTCATTCACACACACACACACACACACACACACACAGACACTGACACCGGTACACACAAAGATAGACAGCAAAGCTCCTTCACACAGACATGAAGTGATAAACAGAAATGAGCTCTTATACTCACACACACACAAATTTTCTTTATCTCGTGTCTAAATTTCCTAAGTGCAACTTCTTGAAGAGTGATTTACCCTCTGGCACAGCTCTTTGACCCTCCCAGACCCCAAACCTTTCCTACCCTGCCATATATACACATGGGCTCTTTGCACACTGCGCTTAAACATTACTCTTGATACCGTTTTATACATTTTAAAACATGTATGCTTTGCTGTTTGGCTGCATGTGCAGTATAAGACATTTTATAGCAGTCTACATTTCGAGTAATCTCATTTACATGTGTATAGTATGTGGACTGTCCCATTAAGAGGATTAGAAAATTACTGTAAAAGTTTCAGAAATAAAACAAATTCATACAAAATTCACAAAAATCAAACTCCACATAATTTTACTTTTAAATTGAATAACCTGTTGGCTGAGAGACTTACAGAGTATAGCCCAAGTGTACATATGACTCAACCCACCCATGTTTCCAGCTATTAAACTCAACAAAATAATAGTAAAAGTAAAAATAAACATACACAAAAAAACTGAGCTTTAAATTTGTAAAAATGCTTAAATCACATTTTACCTCGGCACATTTCTAGACATTTCAATTCCATTCTTGGTCCGTTTTGACATTTACATGAGCACTTGAACGCCTCACTTGCAGGTGGGTGAGTCAATGTGTGAACTGATCAGCCAACAGTCAGTTTTCAGTCCATCATCATCATCATCTTCATTGTCATTTTAATCATAACTGTTATCAGCTACTATGGTAGGCCATGTCCTACTACAGTGCATTGTTGGCAGGGTAGGGTAACCATGGTGAATAAGGTTGTTATGGAGATGCGATACTGATGCAACTGACTGGTGCAGTTGTTATAATTTTCCATACCTTCCCACCAAAGCACTTGTATGTAATAATTGTTGCTTTAGTTGTGTTTTGATTTTTTTTTTTCTTATTTTGCATTTTTTTATACTTACAAGATGTACGGTATGTGGATGTATTTTCAGGCTGTTAGTACAATTTAAAATAATTGTACACACTCTCAAACATACACTCATGGCACATTCAGACATATTTTTTCCCCTCTCAGGTGCACACCATTACACTCATACATACAATAACAGAAACCTGTTTACATGTGGCATCTGACAAATGGGTTGACATAGATGAGATCGGTAGAGCAGGCTGCTACACCAACACGGACCAGTGCAGAGCTTCTTCTTCTTGTCCAGGACTCGACCTGTTCATTGATGCTTGTGTGTGTGAGCGACTGTCTTTCCTCCTCAGTTCGACCTCTCTGCTCCTCTCTCTCCGTCATACAGCCTGCAGTCCGTTGAGTAGACGGCAGTATTGCTGAGCGTATCCATGGCTGCTCTGTGGCTATCGTGTGCTTCATTAACCTCGGAGATGACGGAGGACTAACCCAGAACTTCAAAGGCAGCACAGAAAAGTAACATAGCAACATATAACACCACTAAACCCTTGCAATAAGTTCCTAATCCCCTTTATTTTTTGCCCCAAATTATGTTAATGATTAATTCATTGTTTAAATGCTCTGACTTTCCCCTGACCCCGTCCAGTCCCCATGTCTTCTTTAAAATTGTGCAGTAGATAGTGAACACAGGATGACACAGCTGAGTGAAGATGGCAACTGAAACACTTGTGTCTCGAGTCCCAGGATGCGTTTGTGTGTGAACTATTAGCTACTTTAACTAGTGTCCTACACAGGACCAGCGCAGTTCGTCAGCTGGTTTGTTTTTCTCTCCTCCGTTGCCTGGGACAAGTTCCCAGGATCAAGATCAACAATAATAACAACACAAAAAAGGCATTTTAGTTCAGTTCTGCTGACATGTAATTGATTCAGTTCATCTGAGTTCAGTTTAAGTCCTGTTACAAGAAACTATGGCAACTAGCCCTAAGGAAGTGTTCAGCCAATCATATCCAAGGGAAAGTCTTCAAATGGTTTTCAATTGGATGAGTGGATTTGATGCTTTTTCTTCTTTTTATTAGGATTTCCGCCCCGCCTATCCCGTTGTATAAATGCTTTGTGTGGTGTGCATGATTCAACAAGCTCAACCTGTGGCCTGTTCAGACACACTTAACACACAGTCTACACCTGCATCTGCAGCTGACTTCAATGCAGTATATGGTTGAGTCTGTGTCACAGAGTGCCTGAAAGTCATTTGACTCACACCACAACCACACTCCATCAAACACAGCTGTACAAACACACACAAGTTTGCCCTGTGATGTTTGAAAACTCTCATTTCAAACTCTCCTCTTGCCTTCTGCTCTATTTGTGGTATCTGAACTGTCCTCACTGCTCCTTTCCCCCTGACCCCCCCCTCCCCTACTCTCCTACCCGCTGTCACTGTACACCCTCCCAAGGCTAGTTGGCATGGTGATGTTGATGGGATGGCCGTTGCTAGGAGCTGAAAAGAGCAGCCAGAAGGAGCATCATCACGGTGAGGAGAAGGCGATCTCTCGATGGGCTGCTTCCGCTAACGCTCTTCTCCAGTTTGGGAACCTCAGGGTTAAATTCACCTGGAAAATCATAGAGACAGAGCAGAAGAGACAAAAACAATGAGGGAAAGTGATGCGTTCATATTATAGCATATTTTTCTACACTTAAAAACCTTGACAAGAAGATTTTTAAGATAAGTTTATCAGAGTTCCTAATTGTGCTATAATCTTGTTACACTGCACGGCTGCTATTAGTTATCAGTAAAGTCTGTAATTAAGAAGCCTGGCTGAACAAAAGGCAGCTATAAGCACACACAGTCTCACACTCACAGGAACAGACAAATAAGACAACACGACAGCAGCGCTAGAGTCGACTTCAGCGGTGATTAAAGAGCCCTCAGACATTTCCAGTCACACTCGTTTGCATACTTACATACGCCGTACGTACTTTAACCCCACTTAAACCCTTTGTATATACACCTGGTGGTGACCTTAAAACAGTCTGTGGACTCTGGCTGCAGGCTACACACAGACGGTTTATGTCTAGTTGATGTACAAAAACACAGGCCACTAGACAGTTATGAGACACACATATGGCCAGACACACCCTCTGTAGTCACTTGATTAATGAGCGCGTAGACCAGACTGAAGCAAAATTTTCTGTCTGTGCGTAAGTCGCTTGATGCTGATTAAGAACTATTGTGTTGGTCTGGCCTGATGGCATCGAGGTAATGTGGGGGTATTCTCACTGTTTCCACTCGGCGCCATCTCCAGCTCCAGAATATTTCCAGCTGCTCTGTGGGTCAGACAGCAGAGTAATGACTGGCTGACACCTGGTTTTAGAGATGGCCTCCTCTGGTATGCTCTGCTGCCCAATCTAATGAGGTCTATGCAGCAGTGGAGCTCAGGTTAAATGCTTTGACCGCCATTGTAACTGAGAGTGCAGCCAGGGGTCAAAACACTACGCTACTCTGGCACTGAGTGACAGAGGAATGTGGTTTTGAACACACAAACAGCAGACTCACACAACTGGTTCCAAAGCGTGACTCTACTAATTGCCTCATCGCAGACACACACACGCATAGTCTGCCGCTAACTGTCAGAGATAAACCCATTATTACTCGCGCACACTTTGGGCACGATGTTTGTTCACGGGCATGTGACGTACATCGTGACCTTCTGACATGTTCCCAACAAATCTCAGCTATAAACATTGTCATCATTGTGTCAGTCACAAGGAACCTTACCGGTTCCTGGTTGGGTCTCGCCCCCACATATTTGTGAGCATTGTGAAACGAAGGTCTGTGTATGTTATTTAAGTAGTAATTTACATCTGCGCTAAGATATTATATCATGTATGTTGTACAATGTTTGCGATCTAATGTATTTGTTAAATTATAAATATGGGACATATCAAATTATATTATCCCAAATACTTTGTCTCATGATCACCGGATGACCTACAAAACAGACCGTACACTACTATGCAATTTAATTCAAGAGCCCTGTAATGAAAACGCTGTGGAAATAATTGTCTTTAATTATTGTTAACACTGTAAGAGAGGTGTTGTAATCTTCTTAGACATTATAATTTGCGGTGTTTTCAGATCAGAATGTTCTCATTAAAAGGTGAATTAATGTAGCACTTTCATATAGATGAGGAACTTTAGAGACACAGATTAAATACTGATACAACAGCATCTGTCATTATACTCTCACTGACTGGTTAATAACAATAACTTTCATCCTAAAACTATGACACACCAGCAAAGTCACAAAGCACACGGGTGTTTTTTAGGGGCTGAAAAATTCTCCTTGATGCTTGCAAACTGTGTTTGATTTGGAAAATCAAGAGCCACTGCACAATAAAGAACCATTTCTCAACTATTGTGGATCCATTGTGAATATAAACTGGTGTTGCATTTTCTGACCTAGTTTTAAATCAGTTGGCACATTTTCAGACCTCATCTGTGCCATCTGAAAATTCAGTGTTTGTGTATGTAATTTTAATTACACCCTCCAGCAGAATAAACATTAGAAATACCACCATGGTTGTGATGGAGAAACAAACAAATATGTAATAAACACCAACTGACCAAAACCATTTTAGGAAGTGATATTACAGCTAGTTTTTACATGTGGCATTAAGTGCATATTTTTATGCTAATCTTTCTAAATACAGATACAAAAATAGTTTTTTTTTTACAAATGTGATAAAAACCAGGCAGTCTGTAACAGTCTGAGCTGGTTCTGCTCACTAAGATCCAACTCGATACTGCTGGCAAAGCTCCCCAAACATGCTGTCGTTCCAAGGAGTGGTAAATGCTACCATAAACCCCATTAAAGAAAAAGCTTCTGATTTTTTCCGCTAATGGCCGGACCTGATCGTCAGATGCAGTAACCTGAGCCAACAGCGCTGGTAAATGAGTATCCTCCCACTGAAAGGCATCAGTAATCACATGGCTGCACGGGGAGCTGCTAGCACCATTCCATCTGTGTTTAAAATGAGATCTAAATGAAATCTAATACTAGAGGCTGTATTCAGAAGGGAACCACTGTTGAGCTGTAGACACTGATTGAAAGGGGCAGCACCCAGGAAATAAACAGTGAAGCAGCAAAGCGTAAGGCGAGCGAGCGACAACAAAAGTTTTGAATCAATTGATTGATTGATTATTTTAATATTGATTATTATCACTGTGATAACTCTAAAACATACTATAAAACTATAAGATTCTAATTGTTGTGAAATAAAAATAATTAAAAAATAATTAAACTCAATTTCACACATCAAAAGGTGAATAAACTGAGTTTTAGTGGTTTTCCCCTCCACTGCATTCCTACTTTTACTCTGGGAGGAAAAATGGAAGATGGGAATTAATAGGGGGGAGGATGAGAGGAGGGTACGGAGGACGAAGACGGAGTGAGAGAGAAATGAGATGAAAGAAAGATGGAGGGAGGAAATATAAGTGAGGCAGAGGTATCTCAACAAACTCGTATGACCTGTAGCCAGTGATGAGTTTTCTTACGACAGTTACACTCATACACGCGTGCTACACACAGATTAACAACAACACAGCGCCATATTTTACTGGCTACCTTCAGCAAACGTGAAAGCTAGACAGGATGATGATTGATATCCACATGTCTGGTTGTGTAATGGCATGCGGCCACACCACGGTAGGTGTACATGTTGTTGTTGTGCTGCTGCAGTGTTGCCATAACAGTGAGAAGCAGCCACGTGATCGTCTGAGATTAGGTTAAAATATGTCGCTTATTGATTTGCCACTCAGCTTCCCCCTTAAATTAAAGCCATATTTCATCCAATGCTACTAGATTTAGGATGATTTACATGATTTCCACTACTGGACAGTGTTAACCTGAGGAGAACAAAAACAGGGCAGAGAGAGAGCATCTGCCAAGATCTAAAAGTGACTACAGGAAGTCCAAGTCCTTTTCTGAATGAATTTTATTTTTTGTAACTAACCAGGAAACTGAGTGTTCTTTGCTTATCCGGTGAAAACTGAGTGTGAAATGAATATGCATGTAGTTGTTTCGCAGGATCAGCAGCTTGCCAAGCCAGCTGGTGCTCTGAAGTTAACTGTGCTGGAGGTTCCTTTTGAAAATGACATATTACAGTTTAACTTGATCGCCTTTTGATGCTTATGATGTAGGACTTAAGACTTTATGCTGAGTTATGCCATCCACACTCGATCCTCCTGACCACCTCCAGAACATACAACTTATTTCCATGAATACTAGTACTACAAATGAAACAAATATACAGTAGTTGACAACAGTGGGTCACGCATTCACAAACTATTACAAAGAAAATCCTTCCTAAATCCCACTTATACAATTTTCATGGAGAATTTCACCAATGAAAGTATTTGGCACCAGTCTTAAAGTTTTACATATCCGATAGGAACTAATGAGTATTTGGCTTTGTACCACATTCCTTGCTGGAAATGATTAGGAGACAGACTTGCACAGTATTTTGTGGGATCTGATGACTTAAAAAGTGTGAATCATGTGATTTCCATGATTTGAGACTCGTGATCTGAATGAACATCATCAGCATGTCTGTCTTTAAGAGCCCAGGTGTCTCACGCGGATGCTCTCCACGGTTACTCATCTGCATGTGTGTGTAACTCACCGATATCGTCAAGTTTTAGACCTGGTTGTGGGTAGTCTGGTTCTGTAGGCTCTGGCTCATCATCAACATCAGAGGCTGTAAAAGAGAGAGAGAACAAGGAATCAAGCGAGAGAGAAAAAAAAAGTGAGTGGGAGAGTGGGAGTAAGCAGGGGTAAAACTATTGCTCTGACCCCAAAGGATTTTAATTACACTACAACCAACTTGACATCTTTGGAGAAACGTGCTAGAGTGCAGTGAGGCAAGACTGCAGGGGTTAAAAAACCCTTAGCAGAGAGACAGACAACTTCACCAGCAACCCTGAGAGAAAGAGAGAGAATGATTAGGCGTGTGAGAGAGAGAGAGAGAGGGAGAGGGAGAGAGAGAGACCGAGACAAGAGGGAAGGTGAGGGGAGGTACATTACACTGAAGAGAGGCAGTGTGTGAAAAGGGATGGAGAGCAATGGAATCGGGGTGTGGAAGAGGGAGGAGAGGTTAATACTACAGGGCGGTGGAAGTTAAAAGGAGCGGACAGGCTAGGGATCAAAGTCTGTGTGTGTGTGTGTGTGTGTGTGTGTGCGAGTGAGTGAGAGAGGGTCAGGAGATTGAAGGATGGCAGGAGAGCGAGTGAGAGAGGTTAACGCTACATATACACAGCCACCCACTGGCTGCATACTGCAATAAATGGATTCTGACAGGGAGCGAGGGAGGAGGGGGAGAGAAGGAAGAAAGGAGGAGGAAGGACCTTCAAAGCTGGAGTTGCTTCTTTCTCCTGGTGTCGATGGAAAGTAAGGAAAAGAAAGAAGAAGTACGAGAAAGAGAGAGAGAGAGGGAGAGGGAAGGGGGGTGCTGTGCTGTGAGTGAAATTGCTGCGGGGGAAACTCAGCAGGAGTATTAATAGCTCTGCCTGTTTCAGACTGTATTTAGACTGTGTATGCATCTGTATGCAGCCAGTGTGTCTGTGAGTAATGTGTAAGAAACCTAATGTGTGTGTGGGTTTGTGAGTGGGAAGCCCGGTGCATGCCAGATGGGTACAGTGGCCAGATGACTGCAAGTACTGTACAGTATGCAAGCAGGTCCATGAAATGCATTAAAGGTGACCCTACACACACACACACACACACACACACAGACAGAGTGAGGGTATGTGAGAGACTCACCCGTGGAGCAGCAGACGTATACTCGTAGTCTCAGACAGCTGCGGCCATGGTGGTGGGTGGGTGTGGCTGTAAAAACGTAACATACAAACCACGTCATCATGATATAGTGTGAACTTACATCTGATGGGACAAAGTCTTGTCTGTTCTGTCCTGACAGGATGATTTACATTACAACTCATTACCAAAACCCTGCAACACTGCTAAATTAAATGGATTGGTGTCCGTGCTACTAACGAACTTATTTAGCCAGACCTGACTGTCCTCTGATACATTTTCGGTGTATGAACATCTCCTTTACCTTAAACTGACTCTGCATCACTACACAACTTACAGTTTTCTACATCCACAATATAAAGGTATTTAGAAAGAGGTGAACAGATGTTTGTTGAATTAATAATTCAAAAATGATTTTAAAAAAAGTTTTTTTAAAGACAAACGTCATCGACCGGTTTACAGGCTTCACTAAGAACATACTTTAGATCGAATGTTTTTGAGATAGAGTATGTGGCAAGTCTGACCCCTTTACCTTTGTTAAAGATCTGTAGCCTTCACCAGTAAATAACCTCCAACACTATCAAATCAACATGTCTCTACTCAGACAGACACAGTTCTACTGCTCTTTATGTAAGATAAAAGTCATAATCACACGGGACAGTTGTCAACAAGTTTTCATGTGAGGGAATCTTTAAACATTTACTGCCACTAATATAATCTATCTATCCTCAAAGCAGCAGACTGTACAATTCATCACATTTGTCCTGATTATGTTCAAATCATCTTTAATTAGGATAGTGCATGTCCAGAAGATTAGCATCACAGATCATGTGAAACAAAGAATTAGGGTTGTTAAACTGTCAGAGCAATGAGTTGAAAATGTTTGGACGGCACATCTTTCATCACTGTCACTGCTACTGGAACCTCACAAAACATAAAAAAACTTTTTTACAGAGTCAACAGCCAGCCAATGTAATATTTCAGTCTACATAATAATGTTAAGATAAGATATTTTATTATATTGGTTTCATGTCACTGCAGGAGAACACAGGTGTAAATTAGAAAATGATTAATAGCTGATTTCCTTTGCGGTGCTCCACTTTCAGGGATGTGCTATTGTTCCCGTTGGCTCACTGTCACCGTTAGGTTTTACTGGCGCACAGTAGAACAGAGCCATCGTTAATGTTGACACCTGTGCCTTTTCAACAATGACAAGTCAAGCTGCTGAAGCTGTTAAAAAGACTTATTAATGTTGTGCAGGATTTTAAAAATAACACAGATTCACACTGTCGGTTGTTACCTTCAAGCTTTTTAATCTAAATGATATAACAAACCTGAGCGCTGTGCTCGGATCTCACTACATTTTCCTTTGATTTGATCATTGAAAGGTACTGTAAGAGTTAAGACAAAGTAAAGCAACGTGGGGCTTTAGTGTTTGTGCAGTGCCGAACAAAACAGAGATTCATGTAGTAAAGGATCCATTATAAAGTCATTTACTGCATGAGACATCTAGAATTTACGTGAAATAAATGTTTTTAAATTGTTTTATGACTCAGATAAAAAGTATTATTTAGTGGTTCAGGGTGTTACGAGTTAATCCGATTAGCAAGTAACAAAATGGATGAGCCTGCCTGACTGCAGGGAGATGTCATAAGATGTGAGGAGGCAATTAGTCATCTTGACTTTACCTGAGGACAGGCTCTGGTTAATTTGAACCATATTTATCATATTCATGTAACAATTTAGAAACAAATTTAATCGAGCTGATAATGGTTCTACTTTCAATAGAATCCTTAGATACTGTACTAGTCAGTGGTTTGGTGTCACTCACAGATGTAGTAGTACTCCTGTCCAACGTTGAACTCGTAGCCCAGAGAGAAAGCGCTGTAGCGTTGGAACTTCTCCGAGAACTTGATGGGCGCGTGGGGGGCATGAGGGCGGTTACACTCCCATCTCTTGAAGCCCAGCTGGGGGTCGCAGGTCCTGTAACCACGGTAGCTGACCATGTAGAGGACATATTGCTCACCAGTGCCCACCATACGCTGGCTGTCATTGTAATGGGGGCAGTAGATGTCCAGATAGTCATTAACGTTCACCTGCATTGTGTATCCCTCCCTACGCAGACTGGACAAAGATAGAAAACAGACAAGTTTCAACATTTATTTTTAGGATAAAAGTTGTTTTTATCCGCTAATTAGACTTTTGTATTAGTAAATTTCCAATAGAAATAAATGAAACTTCTGTAACTTGATGCGTAATTAAATTGTAATAATGCAACAATGTACAACAGCAAAGTGCGGAAGCCACATCCAACACACAAATAAACAGGATACAATAAAGATCTTTCATTTACAAACATGACGATGTAGAGATCATTTACAATCTACACTGAACTGGTCAAAATTTAAATGGACTCATATAAAGCAGTGTCTTGTAAATGTAAAGCACACACACACACACACACACACACGCACACACACTGAATTATGTGGGCTACATTTTTAAACACACGCGGCCTTGGACGTAACACTCACTAACACATACACACGTCATATCTCAGATTATTGCAGTGTGTTGCATTTGG
>JAUMHF010000008.1:8998769-9030681 GCA_032359275.1 Microctenopoma steveboyesi
CACACACACTCCTGCCCTGCAGAAACAATGGTTCATCATTGGTAACTGATCAAAGTATTACAACTAACAAGGTTTCTTGCCAAACACTGTCTTTCTCTTTCCGATTCCATTCTTTTCTTACATCTTTGTCATCTTTACATTCTCTTAAGCACTGTCCTATCCGTCCTCCATCCATCATTCCTTTTTCTGTGGATACTGAGTGTGTGGTGTAAGAGCAGTGTTCCAGAAGCACAAAACCTAACGGCAAGCGCTATTAGTCCTTTGAACCTAGCTGCCTCCCTTCCACACATTCGACAGACGCGCTCCTGAGCCGCTGTGCATAGAACGAGCATGTAGTCCTGCACATGTGTGTTTTTGCAATCAATCATAAATGCTTTAGATTGTGTCCAAGCATATGACACAGATGGATGACTGTGGGGAAATGAAAATGAACAACTGCATAAAACAACAGATGGCGAAAGCCAACGCTGAAACACAAGCAGCATCAGAAGACAAAGGAGGAAAAAAACTGTTGTGGGCGGATGAAAGAGCGAGCGACAAAAGGGAAGATAGAACACGCTGATTAAGAAAAATGTTGTTTAACCTTTGAATAAAACCAGAACTTGTGGTCTTTACCTTAATTTACGTGTTTATTGATTTTGTTTTCAACTTTAATTTTCTGTCCACTTCGCTACACTACCACCCCACACACCAGGCCTATTATACGCTCCAAAGGGTTTCTTCACTTTAAGACTTCTTCTACTTCACAAAACCCCCGAGCATCACTCACCGGGTAGCCACCGATATTAACCAATATCTTCCTTTTATTCTGTCACTTTGTTCCCATCAATCCTTCCTGGGCCACTCTATCCCTCTGTTTCGTTACGTCTCCCTCTGTGTCTGTTCGCAAAGCCCTTAACATGAGCAATAGCGATTGAATCTTCCACACACTTGCCCAGCATAAGCAAAGAGACATACAGGGAAGAGAAAGAGAGTGTATGTTCCCTAAGCTCTCCCATGATTGATAGTGATCCTGTCTGATGGCTGTGTATAGACTCAGCACTCAGTGAGACATTACCCTCTGACCCAGCTATTGATTCTTACGTTCGTTGCCCCAAACACACAACACTCGCCTTGACCCTGCCCGTGCAATAAAAACCACACACGCGCACGCACGCACACTCGGCTGTGTGTACAGTCCTACGGATTGATCGTTTGGCAGTGTCCTGTGAAACCTGATCAATCTGCTGCATAACAATCATTCTCCCTGCCTCCCAACCCACTTCCTGGCCAAGTCACATGGCACCCATGTCTCGCTGACTGATGTGTTTGGGTCAGGGTCTGGAGGCTTGAATGTCAGAGCTGCGGGAAAAGAGCTACAGCGCAGGGATAAACCATTCTCGACAACAACATCAACATTACTCAGATCCCTCTCCTGAGCCACATTTAACAAGGGATCTGGGACAAGATGCGGCGCTTGCTGAGTAAAAGGACAGCGTGAAACGAGAAGAAGTGTAACCCATCAAGTAGACCTAGGTCAGAATGTATTTGCAAATAATTCTTGATCTGCTTGCACTTGTTTTAACCTACTTGAACTGCAAGGTAGGTGGGGTCCGCCATATGAACTACTATAGGAAACTCTTTTAAACTCACTTTGCCTCTCTTCTGTACTGGAGCCAACATTGTGCATATGGAGGCAAAAATATCAGACACTTCAAACGGGGCAAAACAAAAGCCCACAATGATTTGCAATCGTTACTTGACCCATGTCTGATGTCACAGACAAGCTAAACACAGATAGGATATTTTCGCCTTTGTAAGTCTAAGAAGGAAAAGCCAAAAAGAAAAGCGAGACAGAGAGGAGTGCCAACTGAGCTCCAGCCTAATGGGCTTCCAAGACAAAACCACAGCTGGCTTTCAACATTAGTCTCCATGACGACAGAAGAAGCCCTCGCTTTCGAGCTATTGTAGCAAAAAAGGGGGCTACAGGGGTACATTGCTTTGTGTGAAAACCCATCTATGCCCTCTTTATCCACCGTCTCTCCTCTGTCTCGCTAATGGATAATTAAGTACCACTTATTACTGTTCTACATCATCACAAATCATCAGCTATTACTGTGGCAAATTGCTTTTCACACCGTTTTCAGGAGTTTTTTTTTTGGTAACATCTTGGTCTGAACAAAGAATGCAAGCTAAAAGCAGAAGGGGAGAGCAGAGGTGTGTTACTAAGGGTGACGGCCGAAATTTGGAATCGTCATGTACGATAACCAACGAGATGTGCATCGCTGTGTGGCTTCATTCTGAGGTAAAATTAGCAAAAGTGAATACTTTATTAACATTTATACAGTTGCTTCATTTCCATTGCCATAAAAGACACTATTCTAAAAATCTTCTATTTGCCAATGAGCTGGAACTGCTTAAGATCCATCTCTCAGGTCTCCTAATTTGCTAGGAAAAATACAAAGCACAGTGCAACAAGTGAAAGAACAGAACGGACACTCAGGTTTAGGGGAAAATAGAAGCTGTGTTACTCTCAGGGTGCAACAGCTGAATAAATAGACACAAACACGGTGAAGCCAATAGCCGACGGTGTAGGACATGAAGGCACCAGTGTGTTTAAATGCATCTGGGTACTCCTGACATAAAGAAGACGACATTGAGTGCTAACAATTCAAGCGTTCTGGATGTTCTATTAATGCACTCTGACTTAGAGAATTAATTAAATGTATTCACATACACTGAGTAACAAAGGCCTGAAATTAAAGCACGCAGATTAAGACACAATGCTAATCTAAGCGATAAGTGCTCAATTAGCCATTTAGAATAATCATTTCACAGCGTGGAGTCAATGGAGTTGAATAATGAAGAGAAGGAAAATTAATGTACTCCAAGTACACAATGCTCAGACTTCAGCTCCGTTTTCTATTTCTATTCTTTACCAAGGCAGAACATACAAGATGAGGGCACACGTGTTTCAGCACTGAAACCTTCTGCAGGGCACAGGCCAAAGTGATAATAGAACCAAAAAGATTTTGTTGGGTGGCGAATGAGCCAAAACTCTCTCTGCCAGTTTTTAACTCTGCACACAACAGACTTGCAGAGTTTGTTCAGTGTATCAGCCAGTAGCTGTGTTTGTATGCGTGTGTGCATGGTGGGCGCTTTTACAGATGCAACTGGAAGCTTTGCTTCATTATCTTCAGTCACTCTTTCCTCCTACCCAGAACTGAGAAGTGTTACCAGCCAACACTGGGCGCCGTGTCTGACCCGCGGCGTGTCCTCCTCACACTAGTAAATTAGAAACCTGTCAGAAACCTGCAACTCTGCAAAGCTTTTTAAAGTCGACATAAACAATGCAATATTTAGCTGCTTCTCTATATGACAATGACAACATGTTTAGACATGTAGGTGTATTTTAAGAAAGCCTGTTAGTGTACAATTACTGACATCCACAGGCATTTGTATGTGTGTTTGTGAGTGTGTTAGGGGGTGTCAGCATGCCATGATGTGGCAGACTCTCTCCACTGAACATGAGCAGACTCTGTCAGACCCGACAGCCTATCAGTAGAACATCCCATTCTTGTTTCCCTCCCCCCTCTCCGACTCTCTTTCTGGCCTCACTATTACTCGCTCTATACTCTCCTCCTCTGTCTCTCCCTCCTTATCAGTGTCCTTCCATCCGTCTCTCGTTCAATTTTTCATTTCAGGTTCAATCTTTTTGACGTCTTCTCATTCCTCCTCCAACGACACCTCTCCCTCCCTTTCTGTCTTCCTCCACTGCCCCGGCAATCTGTTGTCCCCGCCCTCTCACTCTCTCATGAAGCCAATGTGCCCCTCCATGCGGTGGCAACTTGTCAATCATCATATGACAGTCAGCAAAATGTGCTTTCCTATGTGGGGGGCTTTTCCAAGCACAGTTGATAAAAACTGTAGTAAATAAAATATCAGAAATTAAATGTTCCTGTAAATCACGAATTCCGCACTGATGCATGTTTTATTTGTTTTACTCATGTTTACAAGATGTAGACTAGAAAATATGAGAAAATGTTCTGCACGTCTTTGCAATTCAGTGAATACGTCCTAGCAAAACGACAAGCTACATATAACCTACTGTATCATGAACTTTACAAAGCAATTGCACCATAACAAAAACTATTCTTGTGCTTGTGTGGCTGTACTGCATGTTCCTGTACTTTAACCTCGCCGTGACTTACTGCTTTAATCAAGGGGTAATATTACACATATTGTAGTTTGTCATTTTTATTAATATTTCTTTTTTTTTGCAACAAGCTTAGATTACTGCTTACTGTAGGTGTTTTTCCAGCCCCACTCCAAAAGAAATCACTGAGCGAGTGTGATACATTTTTAAAATTGCACTTTACTTTGATGAGGTTTCTTACTTTTATTCTAACTACTGAGCTCTTCTTCTGTTTAATCCAAAACAAACTTCTGCTGCTGGTGTTTTTAGAGAACAGGCAATATAAAGAGGTACTAGTGGAATATTCACTGAGTTTAAGAAATGGGAGTGAAGTTTTATTAATAAGACACTGCAGGTTATCACTATAACTCGACTACAGTATTGTCCTTTCACCAGGCGTCATGAAAACATGCATCATTGACATCAGCGGTGAATCATACAGCAGGTGGCCACAAGGGTTCGTTTAAGATCTGATGCCTTGGCCCTACAATAAAGTTTATGGATATGTAGGTGTCTTTCTGAAAGCGATATGTGTTGTATTTATTCGTACTTGGGCATTTATTCAAAGGGGACAAAGCAGTGGGATGTGTATATGAGCGCTCATAAAGTCAGCCCACGTCCCAGTGCAACATCCTGGCCATATAAGCAATGTCTGCTCTGCTCTGCTTTGCTGCTGGAATATGAAATATGCATGGACCATAAAGAGCATATGGACCATCCATCTCAATATCCGCTACAGTAGACCATCAAAAAAGATCATTAAACCCAACACACACAGGCTCCCTTGCACACAAGTGTACACACAAAATGGCACATAAACATGCACTCCCACGTTGTGCATAATGGTTTATCAGTTTCAATGCCAAGTTTCTGCTGACAGTGCACACGCAGTAACAGGCAAAGACATGCGCACATGCACAGACACACACCGATGCACCTTCAGGAAAGAGATGTGACATTTGTGTGAATTTGCGCACTTTAAATTTCTAGTCTTAATCTAAATACATTACAAACAGCTGTCACATAATAACGGTGGAAGACAGTCTTCACGGTGTTCATAGAGCAACACAAGCATAATGATTCATATGTTTCCCAATCTATCACACACACGTACGTTCATATGCATGCACGCTCACGCCACCCCTATAAGTTGTCACCCTGTCTTTATTTTCTCTAGCGCACTTCTGTCAGGTTCTGTCACTATCCAGCTCTCTGGCCCTGCAGTGCAGGGAATTAAAATTTAATATGAAACTCAGAGAGAGAGAGAGTGGGTGAGAGAAAAACAGAGAGAGGGAGAGAGAGAGAAAGATGGATGGATAGATAGATAGAGAGAGAGAGCGCGCAAGACAAAGTCACAGACAGAGAATCAGGATAAGCCCAATTCCTGGACAGATGGTTCTGCAGCATGTAACGACAATTACTCAGAAAAAGAGTTAGAAAACTCTAAATGGAGGTGAACAACAAAGAAAGGGAGGAAGGTAAGATAGAGAAAGAGAGGGTGAAGGTGAAATTCGAAGAAGAAGGTGGAATGAGGAAGAAAAACAGAAGGACTTTATGAGAGAGTAAAATCTCACGCACTCGAACAACTTAACACAGACTGCCCTGAGTGCACGCCACTATCTCTCCTCTTTCTTATCGCTCTCTCCGTCACTCACTCTCACTTGTTCTCCTCCCTCACCCATCCCCTCCCCTCTACACACATCTCTCTAATCTCTGTCTAACTACTGTACGTGTCAGCGCGGAGCCTGACACTAAGTCAGCGTCATATTCCATCATCCATGCAGACAGAGATGGGAGCACATGTAAACAGGACATCTACAAGACAGGCTTCATCTTTATCTAATCTCTTTGCTCTCTTCAGCCCTTCCCTCCATCATCCCTCCATCCTGTTTCCCCTAAAACTTGTAAGCTTAGGTGCAGTGAGCATCAATCTCCTAATGTGCTCGGCTCTCGTTGCCTGGCTGCAGCCTAAAAAGCCTATTTGGGTCTTGTTTTATTGGAAAGAATTAGGCAAGAACAGTTTTGTTTTCACCTCCACAGGCAAGTTGGAGAAATCATATACTATAATAAACACAGCTCTCAGCTGCTGTTTCTATGGAGAAGCAGCGAGACTTTTCTAACTTTGCTCAACTTAAACTTTGCTATTAACTAAACGCGTCTAATCACCTGGTAATAACCTGATGTGCAAGATGAACAGGACTCACATCCACAACTGTGTCAGAGTTTACCACCCATCTGGGGATGCAACACACCTCTAGTTTGCTACGGCGGTACAACCTCCAGTGCACTGGATACTGACAAAATATGATATAAAATATGATGGCATCTTCAGCATACACAGGGACTGTCATTGTTGTAGTTCTGCCCTCTTGTCTAAGATTTAAACATATCTCTTTTGAAACCAGATGTGCCACCTGCTCACCTCAACTGCTGCAGAGCTCTTTTGACAGACCGACTCCCTGCCTTGTTAACAGCTCTTTGATTCTGCCAAATTCAAGTCTATGAAAAGACGCTGCTGTGTCTTGGGAGGCCGTTTGCCGCGCCTTTATGGATGGGTGGCGCGCTTGTGTGCAGCTGGCTAAAGATTGATGCCATGCGAGTTGGCGCATGTGTGCACCTTCAGAGATGTGTGTGAGAAGACAAACGGGCACAGCTGACAACACAGAAAATTCAAGAAATGAATCAAGTGCGTGTTTGCTTTTGGACGTTTTCGTCCCCTCCGGCAAGGACTTTCTCCCTCGCTTACCGTCCCCACTCCCCTTCAAACACACTTTCTTTTCTCGTCTTTTCTGACTCTATTCGACATCACCTGTTCCTCTCATCTCTTGCACCTTTCCATCTTCCCTCTCTCTCTCTTTTACCTGTCTGCCACCGCCAATCTATCCACCCTGGTGGAAAGCTGTAATCCCTATCCCCCATTCTCTCCCGTCGTTTACCTCCTTATCTTAGTAATTATCTCTCCGCCCTGTCCCCTTGTCGCACCCACTGTCATCCATCTATCTGCCTCTATGTAAAATATCTCCATCTGCTTTCACTTTCATACTGCATTTCTTATTCCCAGCCCTCCCTTATCTCACTGGGCTGACCCCTTACTCTCTCACCTCCACCCTAACTATCTCTCCTCCTCTCATCAGCGCCCTCCTTCTGGCTGCCTGCTTCCATCTTTCCATCCCTCCTCCTGGTCACGGGCTGATTGAAATTCAAACCCCAGCTTTATCATCAGTCCGTGTGGCCAGTGATTTGCTTAGCACACATTCTTGTCCGTAGCTGTGGAGGTTGTAAGCGACCTGGTGCAGGGCGCTAACAGAGAAGATAAAGCAACATCAGAGGCGGTTGCGCAGGACTCGTCCACCCATTAGTTTTCTGTAATGTTTATCATTACCACCGAGCTAACAGCAGCGGGAAGCAGCCAGCGTTCTCTCTTCTCCATTCCCTCTGAACTTGCGTTGTCTCGCAGAAGCAGTGTTAACTCACTCTAAACGCTTTGGCTCATGTGCATTAAACTCTAAACCGCTTCTGTTCTTTGCCCCCGTTCTCTTACACCTCTATCTGGTCTTATTTACTCCTGTCATCCAGTCTTTGTCACCTTTTCTGCCCTCATGTGTTCACTTGATCGTTTCCCTTCCTTTAACCCACTCAGAGGAACAGCAAAGAGTGATGGTTAAGACCAGAGGACAAAATGACAATACCGTTAAGTGTCCATGTAAGTACAGTAATGGTAAACTTTTCATGATTTCCTGAACTGCAATGTTGTTTAAGTCAGTTAAGTCATCAATTCCTGATGTGATTGGAGTACTGTGATCCCCAAAACATACGGAGACAGGACATAAAAAGATGCATTCTGGGTTTGTAACAGCGAAGACTTTCGAAATCTGTAGCAACTGAAGGTGGAGACGATAAGCATGTGTGTGTGTGTGTGTGTGTGTGTGTGTGTGTGTGTGTGTGTGTGTGTGTGTGTGCGCGCGCAAGTTTGAGCGCATGCTTGGGAGAAAGCGATATTGGCTTGCTGAGCAGCATCCACATTTGCAGGTGTCACAGCTGCTCATGCAGGCTGAGTCGTCCTCATACACGTACGTCTACCTGTGCGCATGTGTGTGTGAGCACGTTAGCTGTCTGGCATGCGCGTGCATTATCTGAGAGACTGTCAAGCGCCGGACAGCTGCTTCAAACGTGCTAGTGTGAGCTTTGTTCTGTGTCTTCAATCAAAGTGCTTCCCTATAGCTTGGCCTGGCAGACAAAACCAAAGTCAGGCAATGATGGGCTCAGAGCTTGGCTCAGTCAGACGGAGACAAAAACGCAGACAGAAAGTAGGAGAAAGTGAGAGAAAGAAAGAGAAGGACCTGTGGGTGAGAGGCCATGAGGTCTGTTTCTGTCTCTGGTGCAATGTGATGAAACAGGCAGGTAGCCAATCAAACATGACGATGAGCGGACCGGCGAGTAACCTGCAGGTCAGCTCACACAGACACACACAAACAACGATCCTGCATGTGCGAGTTTAAATCACAGCATTGTGTGTCTACGCAGACCTTTTCCTGATATCAAGTGTTGCATGTAGAAGGTAATTGGATTGGTTGTAATTGGTTGTGGTCGGCTGGTTTGAATAGCAAACGCTGGCTTTGCATAAACATACAAGTTAAACTCTCGTTGATGTGTGTGCGCGCGCGCACATACTATGTTGCTATTGTTAGGTGCATCTGTTAGTGCGCCGACTGCAAAAAAACAAAGTCTTACCTAATTTTCTGCATGTTACATGGAGAGAAAGATGGTGGATTCTGAAAGGCGAACAAAGACTAATGTGTGGAACATCAGAGAGAGAGGTAGACGAGGGTAGTCGGCAAATAAGGGTGGTCAGGGAGAGAGAATGAGAGGAAGGGCGAGAGCTGGAAAAAAGGGTGACAACTGGGCGGATGTTTCCAGTGACAAACCTTCAAGCTTGGATAATGCGCTGAGGCGTTATTGTGTCCGTTACAATGAGTCATGTTGGCAGTAATGTGGAGAAGATTGCTGCTCATTTGTACATGACGCGTATACGTTTGTGTGTGCGTGTGTTTCACCAGTCGTGACCCAAAAGGTCTTCCTCATGCCAGTGAATGCAACAGAAGACAGTCTGGACACGTGTCTCATGAACAAACACACAGACACGCCTGTCAATGGTGGGTTTTTTTGTCCATGTGTTTGATAAAAGGAACTTCAGAGCACTTCAGATCTCCCACCGAGCATAAACGTGCAGCGTCAGCTTTCATGCCTCTGCCTCGTCTTTATTACCCCCTCGTCTCTTGTCTTCTGCAACTTGTTTACTTTCCTCTCCACTTACTCACTACCACACTTTCTCTGCGGCGCGACGTCCTCTCTGTGTCTCTACGGCAGAGAGAGAGAGAGCAGAAATGTTCCAGGGAAATTGCACCTCTCGCCGTCCATTAACGAGTTAAATGCACCATTTAAAATGACATTTATATTATTCCATGTATGTTACATAAATGTGAGACAGTAGTCCTTGCTTTACATAACCACTGTGCGAGAAGAAAAGTGGGGCAGCCAGAGAGACAGCAAAACATTAGTATTTGTTCTGGCTTTTGTAAGCACCGTTTTTGTTTGTGTTTGTCAGGGGTCACATCGACAGGGAGATGTTTCAGGAAGAGAAATGCTGAGGAAATACAGCGAGACAGGCAGGGCAGACAGTCTGGACTGCAAGAGGAGATTTGGTTCTTCATCTCCACAACAGTTCATCCTACATGCCTGTGTGCACAAAATCGATCAAGACCCTCTGTTCTGAAGGACTTTTTAACCGGTTCTCAGAGGGTGAAGCTTTTCAGCCAGAAACCATTCCCAGCAGCATCTTAAGCGGAAGGCTTTAATTGAAATGTGTGACATATCGTAGGGTGCTTGACTGAGCAAAGGCATCCCGCTTAACAAATATGTGTTGCACTGACTCGTCTGTCCACGATTTACATCTCTTCCTTCTTTTGCCAGTGGACAACAGGAGCAAGAAGTGAAGGAAGACAGGACGCAAAAGACCTGAGCGAAGGAAGTTCGGGGGTATAATGTATGTACAGTTCACAGCGCAGCTACACACATAAACTTTTTATGTTGACCTGAGCTCGTCTTCTTATTTCTGGTCACACGTCACTGTTCATGAAGAACTTTCTCACCTGAATGCTCTACCAGTCTACCGGTGGTAGCCGAGTAGCTCTACCGGATTCTCCAGTAGTTTTACAGATTCCCTCACTATTTTCTGATGCTCTCATAACATGGCTGTACTGCAGCTGAAAGTCATGTTGGACAAAGGTATTTGCCTGTAAATTAATGTAAGTCGCATATTCTTTCTTAGATTCATCAAACATTTTTCTATTATTCAGAAATAAAGAAAGCTTATTCTACGATCTAAAGCTCTAACATCTGAATCTAATTAAGTGCGGGTAGCGTCTTGATTTGGTCTTTGAATTGTCAGTCTGCTGGCTGGTGATTTTCCAGAAGGCCATCTACCAAGACAAAGAAGATATTCTTTTGTTCTTAATGCACAGTTTATTCATTCTCGCCCTTACGGTCTTCCTTCCTCCGGGCCCATGACCCAAAAATCAATTGAGGTCTGCCACTTCTTAAGTTCTATTCAGAGAGAAAAAAAACAGCAGGAATCAGACAAATAATGAAATGCAAACTTTACGTTTTCAGACGCGTTTTGTCTCTTCTCTCTGAAAAGCAGATTTATAAGAAAAGGTGAAGTGAATTTGTTTACAAAGTTCTATAGTGTGATGCCAGAGAGTTGATGCAAGAAGCATTCATTGGATTCTTATTCACACAACGATTGATTACCTTCACTGAGTGAATTACACGTCTCTGGGGCTTTCTGTCCCATTTGCAGTTGAATGGGAATTAATGAGCCTGAGATGTCTGAAATGTCTCTAACCAAGTGTATTAAAACAGAATTAACAATGAAGGGATGAAAAAAATGTTAAACACGAGTATAAAAAACGTTGATTCCACATCAAACTCGCTTTCTGAAAGTCTAGTTGATGGGCGTGGAAACAGCATTTGTTACAGTAAGTCAGAGAAAATAATTATTATACCAGCTTTCACAGTGCGCATATACAGAGGACCCTGGCCAAATAACACATAGTGAACACAGCGGTTCCATTTTCTATTTACCAACCAAACAGTGAGGTAAAATCCTTCTCACGATAACTCTAAAGCCTGATGCGCCTCATATCTCAGGACTGTATCGCCGATTCCGTTTCATCCCAGCACTGCCTGATGCAACACGTCTCCACTGTGGTAGCCACTTATGCTTTTATTTCTTATATGTATCGCTTATTTAATAGTGGACAGTGGACTGTGGAGAGATGATCGGGAATCATCACGAGTAGATGACACAGAAGTCTGACCACACGCCTCGGGCTTCACAGAAAGGAGAAGATGACATTGCCTCCTCCTGTTGCACTCATTCATTCAAAAAACATTTAATTTGTTGTCGTGTAATGCTGTGCAGGAGCCCTGGCTCACCTATGCACAGCTGGCCAGTCGTTGGCGTGAAGTGGGTGCGGATGTTAGAGAAATCTTCCGACACAGCGGGTCACTCAACTCTCCTCCACATTTAGAGAATTTATTAGAATCATTATTCAGGGGGTAAAAGTTAAAACCCGATCAATAAGGATTACACTCGCCGCTATTCTGTGACAGGGAGCGACAGTCATTAGCAGGAGATATTAATAGACAGGCTATTAGCTTAGGTCGGAGCTCTGTGTCAGACTCTCTTACAGTTACACTGACTTTCTATCTCCTCCGCCTCCTTCTCCCTTCACTGCGTCCCCAGCACATCTCCTTCGTCCTCCGTTGCTCGGCTCCAGCTTATCCACTCTGATTCCCTACCTTGACTCATTTATGCCTCTTCCCTCTCTCTAACCCACACACACACACACACACACTCTCTCTCTCTCTCTCTCTCCTCTCGTACACTGGCTCTCTCGGCCACTTTGCTCACACCGTTCTCCTCGCTACAGGCCCAAACCACTTCCCCGCGGCGTTGTCTATCTAATCCTGTTTTCCATCATTCCACACTCTCCTCTCTTTTCTCACATTTCTCACCATAAATCCTAACACCACTGCCCCCCCCCCTCCTGGGTCACCATGCATCATTTAATAATACACTCTCTACCCCCCTCCAACCCATCTTTTCCTATCTCTCTCTCTCTCATTCACTTTAGTCATGACCACACTAATGCAGATATATTAAAAAGCGCAGCGTGTGTGTCGGAAATCCTTCCATCTCTACTTGCCTGTTTCTAAAAGTTTGGAAAAACCTCTACTTCCTTCACTTTCATTTGACCATCATAAAACTGCACATCACCATTAGCAGCTGGTGAGCTGTGAACACTACGCAGACAAACCACGTTATACATTTGTCCCGTCACTTTTGACCATGTGATCGCATATAACTGAACATTCTCACTCATATTTCGGCTTTTTCTTTTGGCAGTGGCGCGACTGCTAACGTGAAACTACATTTCTGGAAGCAGTGGCAGGGAAATGGAGCCCGAGATGTTGTTGTATGCAGGCTGAACATGCATCAGGTTTTTATGCAAACCAGGCTGCAGTTACGTTGAAGGGTGGATGCAACATGTGGCCACAAAATGGCTTTTGCATCCGTCTAATATACAAGAAGACACAAATGACTTCACAAATACAGAGCAGCAACTTCATACTTCCAGGTCACTGTGCGATAGGTGTGATATGTGACTAAATGAGATCTAGTATTCAGAATCAAATGAGTCATCATTTATTCAAACTACATGTTGGGTTCGCTCCCTCATTCGCTTCTACTGTAACACTCACACAATCGTTTCCTCTGTGTAGCGAACAGCAAATTCACATTCAGACACTAGTGAATGAGCCTCATTTCGTATCATCACCGACGAGAGGTTTAGTCTCGAGCTACTGTCACATTTATAAAAGTTTATGTGTTTTGTGATTGTTAGCAGTAAGTAATTTTTATGCCACAAATACGTGAGGACAACATACAGTGTGAACATGAAGTATGACAGTTTTATATGTAAAAACAAAACAATTTCACTTCATTGCGCCAAACGTGGCGTTCAAACCTTCCCATTATTGTTCTTGCGTCATTTTTGAAAAGCTTTATCTGTTTGTTGTCAAGCAATAACAACGGAAAAAAAGCAAAGCCCGACATGTGTACTCTCCACCCTTCATCAAATGTGACTTTACCTTAACACCCCGTCTCCTCTTTATTCCTCACTAATGACCTCTCTGCCCATCCCTCCATCTTTAATAAATTCGCTCATCTCTTCCAATCATCGTATCACTCCTCTTATCATTTCTCCACTGTGAAGTTGTGACCCCCCGAGAGAGAGAGAGAGAGGTTAGGACAGAGAGCGGTTTGAGAAAGGGGAAGAAGGAGAAAGTGGCAAAGGGTAAGGTTTCGATTTCACAGCAGACAAATAGGCTGACTTTACGTAGGTAACCTCTGTAAATGGGTTTTCGATCTCTAATTCTCCACAGATCCCTATAAACGATTACATAAAGATACACATGTGAGAGAGGACGAGAAGAGAAAGAGAGGAAGAAGAAGAACAGAAGGGGAAACACAGACACGCCTACAGAAAAATTGACAAATCGCCTCAGAATTTCCCAGTAGTTTCTCAGTCTGGTTGATGAGTCAGAGAAGTTACGGTCTCACCGACTCCTACACTTAACAACACATAAGCAAATCAACGTGTAAACACAAATACACACATATGGCAGTCGCCCACACTGAATATGGTTGGAGGTCTGACCTTAATTGGTGGTCATATGTTCCTTAGTTTGCCCGATGTTGACAAGATTTTAACAAACAGCTCAATGTTTATTTTTGACATGTTTTAAATTAACTCCAGACACCACCGAGGTAATTTAACCTCGATTAACGATCAACCTTGAAAACGATGTGAGGATGTTACAGCATTTTCTAACTAACTGAGACACAAAGAAACTGTTTGTTACTAACTGCCAAATAAAATAGGGAAAACGATAAGAGAGAAGGAACGATCCGACCATCACACGAAAGGGAAGTAGTCCAAAGAGGAAAAGTGAAGGAAAGCATGTAGTGCAAAGAAAAACTTAACATGTTTCAGGTTACTGCATTTATTACGTCTTAAATTCAGACCCCGGAACACCCTTTCTAGTTACAAACTTACAAAACCTTCCAAGAACCATTAAAATCATCTAAATTAATACATTTGTATATAAATGTTTTTCTCTGAAATCTTCCGTCCGTCATTTTTATTTTCTGAAAAATGGGAGACCAAGTGACCTACTGACTGCTTTATGCAGGATGAAAAAACTGTATTTCCCAGTTCTTCAGTTTCCCAAAGGTAGATTTATACAAAAACCTATTAAACAGATGCGTGTGAATATTGATCTATCGAGGCTACGTTCACAGTTACGGAAAACAAACAAATGTTTCCTCTGACCTAATTTGGACTTCGCAAAGAGCAAACTTACACGTTCACCTACAAGAATTCAGCTTAAAAAAAACAAAACAAATTTTTGGCATTTTAACATTTTGTAAATAAGGAAAAAAGCAACATTGCTGAACTCAATTTAGATATCAATTCAGTCAAAAGATTCTGATGCCTATTTGCTTCTTCCAGTTTTTCCAATACAAAGATTTTCCTGCTTAATTTCACGGTAAATTGAATATCTTTGAGTCCCAGACGTTCTATTTTAAAAATGTTTTTAAAGACATCACCTTGCGCTCTACAACACTGTGATGGACGTTTTTCCCAATCTTCGGACATTTTACAGAAAAATAATTGACAGATTGTTCAGTAATGGAAATAGTCATCTGAAAACTGTTCTTGAGCCGACGCGCTATACACCAACATAAACACGCATACAATTACTCATGAATCATCTCCGTCTAATTTCAAGGTGAATTTCTTAGTGATTCGTCAGTGTATGAATCAGCAGATGTAAAGTAGTACTGATGAGAGAGAGAATAAGACAGAAAGTTGGAGCTCCCCGTCTTCTCCTAATAAGCCTAATCTGCACTCTAAATTACTTCTAGGTGCGGCATGTTTGAAAAGTAATTCTCCTCCACCATATTTAATTGTTTCATTGTGTCATTACTTCATGTTGTCGGAGCATTAACGCGTCGCACATTCCACTATGCCTATTAAACTGTAATGGCTCAACAAAGCAATATACGTCGTGATCAGACGTACACACAGGCACGCAAACACTATCAAACGTACACACGCTATTAAGCGCCAATGGTGCCAGAGAGTGATATGAGGCAATATTGCAGGCGAGTAATCTGATGAAGTGTGCAGAAACAGTCATTAGCCGAGTCCTCGTCCCTGTTCGGTTTACCACACACTTAACATCTTAACGAAGGAGCTGCATTGCTTTCACACTGCAACAGCTTATAATCACTTGCTGAAACACTATCACAATTATAACATGCACACGTGCTCACTTTGTACAATGTGAAACACACAAACACGGAGACAGTTTTGCTCATTTTCCTGTGGCTTATGAGACAAACTGGAGACAGTGTGGGAATATGTGCATACATTAGGGCCCGCGACAGAAAGTCTTAAATGTTTCTGAGAGCATGAGGGGAAGTAATAAGATGAGTGGAGTACGTTTGTCTGCTGAGAGAGGGATGATGGATTGTTGGGGAGAGGCAGGTGAGGCTGAATATCTCCCTACAGCGCAGGTCATAAAGCAAGAGAGCAGCCTTCTCTCCAACAACACAATGAGATCAAATAACCTCCAGTGCCTCCAAGCGCATGCACGCACGCACATGCACACACACACACACACACACACACACAGACAGTACGCATATGCACTCACAGGTGAAAGTAACATCAGCGGCTGGCACTGATATTCAGGCTTCGCTCCGTTTTGAAACATCCATCAAATTCTTGAGCAAAAAGAGAGGCAATAAAAGTATAAAGGCGAGCACTCTTTGACACTCCTCCCCATCTATATCCTGCTAAAAACATATACACCTATGTGCACGCGCGCACAGATGAATACACAGCGGTCCATGAAGTGTGCAGGTGAGAGGAGGTGAAGTAAGATGAACAAGCAGGATTAGAAGAAGAATCCCAAATAGGAAACCAAAGCACTCAAGTGGAAGGAGGGTCACTTGTGGGAGAAACTCGCCAGGACCCAGAGGGGGGTTTATGACTTAGAGAGTGTGTGTGTGAGAAAAAAGAAACAAAGAATGGCATCAATCTTGTAACTTTTTTCATAACAATAAACCTGTGAGCAAGGCATTTTACAACCAGCATCTATCACAAAGCCCTGACACCACCACTGTCCTGCTCCCTTTCTGTCCCCAGCAGTCATTAACCGGCCTCCCTGACTTTTCGCTTTGGTGCGTCATGGTGCGTCTACGTACTCGTTTGTCCACGTGAGACTCCCCATTGCTACACAATATGTGTGGAATTACATGCTATAATCACACGGGGACCGGAACACCGCGCAAACAAAGCGATCTGCACAATAACGTGCTTTCACACTTATAGGGGCAGACGTAAAGCGCAGACGCAGACACGGCTCCCGAACAGGCTGGTGAGACGCCGTCTCTTTGCAGTTCTGTACTCTGCCCTCTTCTGCAGATGGCCAATTACACGATCAGATGTGGCGCGTTACACCACAGCCACGCACAAAACGCTGCATGTTCAAATGCGTCTTCCATGGAAAATTCAAAGCCACAGATTCATAGGAAGCCAGATCATAAAAACATCCACCAGCATGGTCCTAGGAGGTAATTTAGGATTAGTGTGTGTGATGCTAAAACATGCTCACATTGATATGGAAATTAGACCAATCAACCACTGGCACTAATGGCTAAAAAACAGTTAGTTAAATTGCTTTAAAAACTGTGTGTACATGCACACACACGCACACACACAGATATGCATATGAATGGCATGCAAGCGATCTGTCCCAGAGCTTGGTTGTGCCTATCAAAGGCTCGTCTCTCCCAGAAACCAGTCGAGGCCCAGCATTACACACTTAGCATTAGAATACATCAATGGCACAGGGATGGAGGAACGCAGGCTTTCATACTCCCAAAACCCACCTTCAGCCTCTATCTTCCCCTTTTCATTCACTCTTTGGTCCATCCCAGCCTCCCTCCCCCCGTTAGCCCTCTTCTATTATCTACCGCTTCTCTACTCCCCATCTCCTTCTCCGTCTTAAGGCTCCACTTCCCCCTCCTCTCCAGGAGGAAGCCTTTTTAACCGTGACCAGAACTCAGAGCAGCATGGACCGTGACCACATAGTCATACAACACCAGATAGGGTGTGTACGTGTGTGTCTCGATGTGACTGACATAAAATAGTCATAGTTAGGTCTGCCACTGCTCAGTCACCCTCAGTGTTGCGAGTGTCTGAACATGCTGCTTCAGATCGCGTTTAGCTCTACAGAAGTCCCTGCCCGGACATCAGCATTCAGCCCAACACTTCGCTCGCTAATTGACAAACTCTACTTAATGGAATCAAACTTGGCCCATCAAACGTGTCTCCGCAAATGTATTTGTGTGTGTGTGTGTGTGTGTGTCCTCATCACTCGTCTGTCGATACCTAGAGACAGCCTTCAGCCAGAGAATAGAAGAAAGCAGCAAAAAAAAAACAAGCCAGCTCTCCTTTTCTCTCTAATTACAAATGACAAACCTGCTATCAAGTCGGCCTGGCCACTGACGATGCATGATAACCTCTCAGCGCTCTGCCGATACTCGGTGACAGACTGGAGGCCGTCTCTGAGTTTGTGTGTCTGTGCGAGCGTCCTGACAGTACAGCAAATCAAACAGCATTCTGCCCTCTGGCTCTGATTTCCAATGACAAAGCAAGAAGTTTACAGCCAATATCGCACCTGTCTTCTTCATCCTCTATTCTTCTTTGCCCTTTTAGTTTGCCATCCTTTACTTTTAGTCATCGATTTTCTCCTTCTTTCTCCTCTCTCTATCTCATTGTCCGTTCCCTCTGCATCATTTAAAAACCAGCCCTTCCTCTCCAGATCATCTATTTCCTCCCCATGGTGTAATAATCGGGTTACCACTGCATTGTGGCTTGTACTCCTGCTAGCTAATATCTTTAATTGCATTGCGATGATATCAAACGCCATCTACTGCGAGTGTCATGTGATATATCCTCACAACACAGGAAGGTTGCAACACCACACGCTCCTCTTTTACACCCCCTCTGCTGTTTTAGGAAGAACTTTATTAGCAATAGATGATACCTGAGAACTGATACCAAACCGTGGCTTTTACATGACAGTGTCCTTGTATTAGCCTCTCTGTAGCTTTCGAGCATATATTATGTTGACAAGCAGGAGCCGATTACATGAGATAATGTGGGGAACTAAAGCAAGTGACAGGGTTGAGAGGGTAACGGAACATCGTCAACTCATCCAACATGCTGCCTCTAAATGACGTTGATTGTCGATATTATATTTCTGCTCAAACAAAGAATGCTGCTTGTTTTCTTTCTTTACCTACTTTATTGATTAGTTAAAGCAATAAAAAATATTTCATTGATTAGTTTAAGCAATAAAATAAGCTTTGTTGAATGAAAGAAGCCAAACACTTCAAATAAAATCAGTTACATGCTGATAAGTAGTAGCACAAACTATGACTGAAGAATAAGAAAAATGCCAAGATTTGTTTAGAAAAAGGGTACATTTTAAATATTCTGTGCTATACATTTCAGATGGCTCCCAAAACACTCTGAGGTTCAATGATCAGCCGTCTACATGAGAACAACTGGAAATGAGTGGAGCAGAGAGATAAAGGAGGAATGAGGGACAAACAAACGCTGAAAGCCTGAATGCACTGCCAGACATGGGTTCACACTACTGGAGTGAGCGTACACTTCTTCCCATTCACACTTAGCATTGAGTTAGCATTGACTCCCCGCTGAATAGCCTTGTGAAGGCACAGGGCGATGCTAACCAGGAGGCACTATCGCTAGCCGCCCTGCTCCTTGGCGGAGTAGCCGGGGCGGCATTCATATGGTAATGTCAGGGACATTTTAGGGCCAAAGCTTGGGACCGTGTACGCTCTGTGATCCTCCAAGCCCAAAAAGGACACATCTCCAGGGTATTGTGATTTCCCCAGTCAAGACCCTGAGTGATCAGGATAAGCCCATCCATGCTGCTTTAGTGCTGTCAGTCAGCCACTATTGTGGTCATGTGAACAGCCATTTTCATCACAATTGACCTCGGTTTTGGCAGTACTGTTCTGCAGGGCCCGCCTTTCTCTATTCTTCTGCACCCTCCCAGTCTTCCCCTTCACCCTCCATCAATGGTTTTTTCCCCGTCTGTCTGGTCTTTCATGATGTTTGCTCTCTGTCTTTTTTCCTCTACAGCAACAACACAGGCCAACAAATGTGGCAGATGGAGAGTTAAACTAGTCTCTGCTCTCCTATCTCTACAGCCCTATCTGCTCTCTGAGACGACGATGTCAGCGAGGCGTTGGTTATCTGAACTGATACGGTAGCAAATTGCAATGTGTGATACAATACATATGCCGTTTACTTCAAGAGGGATAATCACTCCGTATGTGTGTGTGTGAGAGACAACTGACACAAAAATGGTCACAAATGCACACAGCGTTCAGGAGAATGACTGTAATCATTATTTGATCACACTTTAGGAAACATGGGAGTGTATGTTGTGTTTTTCTTTGATGTTTGTGTGAAGGAGTGTGTGTGTGTGTGCGCCCGCATTATTTCTTTGCTCTGCTTTATTTGATCAGGGGTGAAAAAAATAACAATGTACTCCCTTGAGAAACCTGTAGGAGGTAATGGCAGCGACTGGCCCAGTGAAATACCCTTTCGCTGCGCGCACACACACACACACACACACAGTCTTTCACAAAGTCACACACACGTGCTTGCGTGTGTGCGTGTGTATGCACATAAGTGAATAGTAAGAAGTATGCATATGTATGGGTCTAATACATGTGGGTAATGTGTGTGGGTGGTATGCTTGTAGGCTGTGGGGCATTCATAAGCCTTCTTTTTCACATTCCTTCTGCAACCCCCCCCAAACACATGCACATGCACGAACACATACACACACGCACACACAGACGTACTAGGATGGGAGGAGAGTTTGCCTGGCTGCGAAGAACTCTGCTCCATCAACACAACACATCCTATTTCGCAACATCTCCTCCCACATCTCCTCTACTCCCCTCCACCACCTTTATTTCTCTCTCTCCCGGGAAGTGACACAGAATCCTTTTTAACTGCAGTACATTCATTACAACAACTCTGCAACCCCCACATGCTCCATACACCCCCTCCACTGTCTTTTCTCCACCCATCACCATGCTCTACTCTCTTTCTCCTTAAATAAAGTGAAATAAAGCCAGTGTACATCTCCACCTCCATCAGCCGTCCTGCACCGTCATTAAAAAAATGATAGTCAAGCAGGAGAGAGAAGTTGGCTGAGTGAGGTAGTAAACACTCATTCATATGCGGTCTTACTACAGCAGTGCTAGCACATTACTGAGCCTCAAAGCGTAGGAGCACAGAGTAGAGCCTACAGACAGCGTGGGTGTTAGCACTGAGGCCAGCCAGCATCACTCGCTCTCAGCCATCCTCGTTCTCATCTCCTTCCATTGACAGCCACTGGATTGGTTCACGAAGCCACAATTGTTCATGTAAATGCATCCGCACATAATACATTTTTTAAAACCTCACTAAATTGCACACCAAAGGTCAAAAGGTACATGCGCAATCTCTCACACACAGACACAGACACACACACACACACACACACACACACACACACTTATCACAAATGCTGAATTATATTATCAGTCAGAAATTAGTTTATGGCCATTAAAGGTAGTTTTTCAAAACTCAAATGTATTGCACTTTTGCATAGCTATGATGAAGCAGATGCACTTATCAGGTATTTTTTAATTATAATGTATTGGAAAATGTAAAAAGAAAAAAAATTAATAATAATAATTAAATAAATTTCAGTATCCAACATTTACAAATTTCTGCATGATTACATACATCAGACGACCAGAATGTCGAGTGTAAGCGATTGTGACTGTGTGGAGGGTATTTTGGTGGCTTTAACAGAATAAAAAAAGTACCATCATAATCATCTACATCAAGGCAAAACATTCTCATTATCAGTTCATTTCTCAATCATTTACGTGCTGTCATCACAGTTCCAGAAGCCAAAGTGCTGTCTTGATTTATTTTATTTGGCCTCATATGTAAGAAGACTTTGAGCGATATTCCTGCCTGATAAAAAAGTTAAACAATACACTGTACCACTTTCTCCATATTACTACTACTGCCATAGTTTTACCCCATTACATGCAATACACCACAAAAGAAGCTTGTAGCCGTATCACTATTACACGGCAAATAATTCAGTAATCTTTCTATTCATTCTTTAAAAAACACTTCCTAGACCTCCGCTAGTCCAGTACGACATGTCAAAAATGTCTTTACTTTACTTGGCAGATGCTTTTATCCAAAGCAACTTACGAGGAGCTAGGGCAGTGTGTCTTGCTCAAGGACCATGAAGAACTACAGCAGACACCACAGTGTTGGCTGAATAGCAGACAAACACAAACTTGTGTTTGTCACACTAACAAAAGTGCAAAGTGAAGAAGAGGAATCACTAATAAAGAGGCAGCAACAATCACACTGATGATGAAAACAATGAGTAGAACAGGAGGAAGTGATGGGCTGAGCCAACAGGAGAGGCAGCAGGAGATCGGCAGAGAAAGGAAAGAGAGGGTGAAAGATACATGGAGATGAGGATCAGGAACGGGCTAAAACACGAGGGAGTGGAGAGCGATGTCTGTAGGACGCCATCGATCCAACACTGACAGAAATAGAAAGTCGGACCCGGACAAACAGAGGCACTGTAAAACACGCTGACACGCAGCAGTGATGCTAACCCTACAAACATCAAAACAGCACGGAGCCCACACAGTCTCCATTCACACACGGACACATAAGCAAACGTCAACATTTAAGACCTAAAATCTTCAATTTACATCCTAAAATACGGGTAAAAAAGCCAGGCAACAAAATGACAACAGTAGAACAGTGAACATGCTTAACTACTCAGACTTTTTAGTATCAACCTGTAACACCACCTGCGACCATTCAACAACTTCATACATTACTTGTATGTGTCCTTTGTTTACATCTTGTTATGTTAATTCTCCTCTTTTACTTTACTCGTCACAAGCTAAATCAGTTTATCTCAGGCCAGAATTGCTGAAGTTGTGAGGCTTTGCGCTTACATAAACACACAAGCATAAAGCACGTAGCGTAGATAATAAAGAAAACAAACTTCACATACTCAACCCAATAATCAATGTGCAGCAACACACTGGACTCAAGTTTGGATTTGACAACAATGTATAATTTATTTCTACGGTGTTCTTAGGTGACCTGTACGAACACAACTAAATCTGACTGAAACTGGCAGCAGACTGTGCTGCACTGATGAGTTCATGCACATGCATCAGGCACGAGCAAATGTTTTTTTAATTGCAATTTGCAACATAAACTTTGTCTACGTAGCACAATATAATTTTCAGATCCGATACAATTTGGCAGCAATGTTGATAATGATAAACCTGCCGAACATAATGTACTAGTTCTGTCTGTTTTTACAATCACTGCTGATTCTGAAATGTTGGTTGGACAAAGCAATCTGATTACATCACCTTAGAAGCTATGATGTGCAGGAAGTGTACTAAACTATTTAGATTAGTAAATAATCTTTTTATAAGATCCAGAACCTCGAACTCTGTTTTTTTAATTACTGCTAAGGCTGAAATTCCCAGAAAAATAACGAGGTTACAAGTTAATTAAAACATGTTGTAAATACAAAATTACTAAATCATGTCTTTTCATTTTGATCAGTCTCCACTATGTTCAGACATTAAACATCAGGTTAATCAGTAATGACAACGTGCAGCTACAACACACGATGGAAAAACTCTTTAGACAAACGCTAACAAAGGATGCAACTTCAAAACCATTTTAGCTTCAGGATCATACTATGAATCAGCTGTTGTCTGACTAGTTGTCTGACACCGACCGTGCAACCAGTTGACTGGTTGCTGTTGCCATCAGGAAAAGAGTGCTTGTGTAGCACCTCCCTCCCTGGCCTGGCTGGGACTGATTAAAGCCTTATGCGGAAACAAGGTCATAATTCACTTAGCCATTTCCCAATTTCTGCATAATTACCCTCCTGCTTCATGAGCACTAACGTGCACGAACACTCGCGCACCCTCACACATTCACACCAACGCTCTGACAAAAACACATTTCCTCTCTGATTTGTGTCATTACCGAGAGGAAAGTGGTTAAAAGGTTTCAGAGTTGGCCTCTTAGTGACAGCTTAAATGGATAAAACCTCAATTAAAGACTCTGCCTCTCTGCCGCGCTCTCTCTGTGGATGGAATAAGCATAATTCTGTGTCCTCTGCAGTTTGTTGAAGAGAGGTCCCTGCCTTGCCGTTTTATCCCCTGTGGGCTGCTAAGTCAAACCTTCACAATCAAGACTTTCTCATATCTCCCATTAACGGTTTCTTATGAAAACATGATAGAGAGGCTGCCCACTATTTTTTGTAGGCTCACAATTCAAATCTGAAGTTGAAGAAGCCTCATTTCTGTCCCACGCGCGGTGACAGCAAACACGCTTCCTGTCACTGCAGCAGCTCTCTTCCCTGCTGCTCCTCTGTCCTGGTCAGCGACAGTCAACTCGTGCTATGCGCGTGCGTGTGTGTGTGTCCGTGTTTGCAGGAAACAGTTGCGCTTTCACATGCAAGCGTATTCTTTTTACGTGAAGGCTTTCTAATTGTCACATCGGTAGAGTTTATCAACACTGGATCACTCTGTTCTGTTGTGATCAAGCGCAGCATATGGCCCCAGACTTTCTCTATGTTGCCATCATTAACCACGTCACAAACACACCATATGAGCATCTGGTATGTGTGTGTGTGCACGCGTGCGTGCGTGTATGTGTGTATGCACAAGCTGACAGTCTACATTATTAGAAACCCCCCAAAGCCCCAACAGCAATGTCGGGGAATAGAGTAGACATCACATAGCGAATACTACTCACATACACACAGATACAGAAAGTACTTTGAAACAGCTTGTAAACATCACAGCCTTGTTATTAGCACCTGATTACACTGCTGGAGCTTAGGCATCAGCTTAGAGAATAATGGTAATATCAACAACAACATCGAGTGTGTGTACATCTGAATGTGTATGAATGGGAGTGTTTCTGTGTTCAGCCTCCAGCCCATCGCTGTGGGATTTGTTCTCTGTGGACAATTTGCTCAAATGTAACACATGGGTGGGGAAGATAAATTCCTTTTTCGCCCTGCATTTTCCCCTAAAAACCTAGAGATAACAAGGGAAGACGTCATTCAGTAATTTGGTTGTCAAGGAAAAAGGCAATTTATCTGCCTCAGATGGTACCATTTTAACTTAAAATAGCACAAACACTGCGTGACTAGAACACGGCTCATCTTGTTATTGCAACATTAGGATTTATCATTAAGAGTCAGCCAAGACTACACTGCTATCCAAACAAACCTGTCTGAAGAGATCCATTTGGTGACAGTAAAATGAGCTCTACGTTTTCCTTGTGAACACTTAAACTGCTCGCACAGACGCCGTCCTTGGATAACCTCCAGGATGTGCAGAATAATGTACACAGACCAACAAACCTCTCGAAATCACTAAATGGAGGAGCCAATATTGATGTTTGACTTTGTGTGAGTTCCTGTGCAATAAAAAGTCAATAAACTACAATGTAAAATGGATCTTCTTTCACAAGCTGCTGTTAAAATCTCACAAAGTTTTGGCAAGTGCACTTCTTAGTATACACTCAGCCATTCTGCTCGCCTACGTCATGATCAGTGGGCGAATGGCAGGAAAGAACAGCAGACAATAATAAATAATGGTCGATACTTTGATTATCTCCTTATGGACAGGCTGCCCCCTTGAGGCGCCATGGGTTCGGGGGTTCAGTGTCTTCTCCAGGGTGGCATGAAATTTTCAGAGAGAAAATTTCACCCTGGCAGCATAGAGGTGTTGGAGAAACGACACACACAGTGAGAGGGGAGACGGTAAAGTCCCCACAACATTTTAATGGACAGTTAGGAAACGGTGTCACTATGATTTAAAAACGCGAAGTGAGGGTGGGAGGAGAGTCTCCATTAGCTCCCATCGCTGCCAGTTGTTGAGATGTCGATCCCATTTGTGGCGACAATGCTCCTGTCTTCTGTGTCAGCAATAGTAAAGAAAACGGGAGCCTAGTTTCACACCTGCGCACACCTGGCCAGAACGCAGGTGCGACAGATTGGTTGTAAGTTTTGGGAAGTTACAATAACTGGGCACCACAGGCCTGCCGAGTCCAAACACCTGAGAGGAGCTTTTAATCACACACAGACTGTCCAGACAGCGCTTCTGAGGGAGTGGACAGTGGAGAGATAAAAGCAATCCCTCACATTCTCAGCAACACCTTTGGATAATTCCTGTCCAATCTAACCGATGCATAGGGAACCAGTGACAAAAAGAACTCCACACAAGAACCAAACTTCAGGATTCATCAACAAGCATCTCTCGTTAGGAAAACTGACCCAAAAATCTCAGAGTGATACATATCTGGTCAGTATTTTTAAGTAAAAAACTATTCTCCAAGTCTAGTTTGATTTAGTCGAGCGGCAGAGCTGCTCTAAGCTGTTAGGAGTTCCCAGCAGGTGGCAAATGATATGACAAACATGCCTGCACACAGATGCATAAATAAATAAATGAATGCAGAAACGTCATTTACAAAGATATTCACATTGTCTGGTTTCAATATTTCAAATTTAATGTGATGGATTTTATCAACAATATAATGCTCCCCCCCAAATAGCAACAAAGGAATACAGCTATTGCATGAGACATAACTGTCTTTCAGAGATTTAATACGATATATTTGCTGACATTAGACGTCATGAAAGAAAGATTTTGTGTAAGTGCATTACTTTCGGGGATTTGTCAGTGTCATAAATCACACAAATCACTGGTCCAAGGATGGATAAGGTCACATTCCAAGTAAAGCCATATCGCTTTATCAACCCAGACTGGTTCTGCATCAATTACCCTTGATGTTTTGGCCAAATGACATAAAACCAGCCTGACGGCAGCACCGAAACGCCACAAACACACTTATAGAGATGATATGAATTAATAAGCTATTTGTATGCTTTAAGTGTTAGTCCAGAAAAACACGTTTTAGCGTTACTTTTACACAAGTAGGTCATCGAACACAAAAGATCCATCCAAGCACATCTGCTCCCACTGAAACAGACGTCGTTACGCTCCTCTGTTTATTATTTCTTCTTGTTAAAGTTAGTGTGAAATTGCTGATGAAACTGAGCATTAACTGAGAAGTCTACCGGAAAACAGCGTTCGTGTGTAGTTCTGCAGCCCACCATGCTACACCTCCGCCTCCCTTGGGGGCGACAACAGAAATAAATTCTCAACCTGGGGAACACTAGCAGTGACGGCAATTTCTTCAGTGTTCTTTCGTCCCCTGTATTTCGATCACCTGGGCATCACCTAGACTGGATCCACATCAGAATCGCTGTTCATTTCACCTTAAAGATCTGACTGGGACTGTTGTGAAACGGCAAAAAAACATTTCACTCGCTCGATTTGTGTAAGACATTTCACTTAAAAACAATTTAATACTTAACCGTGGTAGAAGTGTTTTTAATTCCAGTCAATGAGGTTCGAGCAATGACACTGAAAAGCCTGATAGATACAGCTTGCGAAGCAGCCGCGCTAAGCACTGAGCCATCAGCATGGAATCAGCAGTCACTTAAATCAATACCAATCCTGAACCAGGCACTTATTCCTCTCCTTTGTGTCGGGTTTGATCAAAATTAACCGACTCAGTGCGACTTCCATCTAAAGCTTAGTGTTGGTAGAAAAACATCCCTAGAATCCGTAGGATTTGAAAGCAAACCATTACACTGACCAGTTAGTGTTTGGCTCGAGACCAAGCCAGCACCAACACTGAACATCAAAGCTGCATTTTCATAGCCACGCTTCCGATTAGTCGATCGAGGAAACGAGACCGCGTTTGAGGAATTGAAAAAGAGTCAATGAAGAGACGCAGAAGAACAGGGTGGGCTCAATATTTCAGGCTTGTTCTTTTTCTCAAGATCAATGGGTGTGTTTTATGTGTGCGTGTGTAAATTTATGGCATCTGCAGGGAGGCGTGTTAAGAGAGAGCCACAGAAGCGTTGGCTTTGGTCAAAAATCTGAAAGTGTGTGGGATGAGAGAAGAAGAGTGGCGAGAAAGAAAGGAAAGCAGGCCTCAAAGCGAGGCAACGTATTCTTTATCTCTGGAAAGATTTAGTCCAAGTTCATTTGACAGAGAAAGACTCTCACAACATGTACATTAAACCTAAGCTCCCAAAATACCACCACCCCAAGAGTGCTTTCCCATCAGGCAACTGGAGTGAACAGAGAGGTGGGGCCATACTCCAGAAATCTAGCTCATCACCACAGAGAAAAACTAAATACAGGAGGAAATGATGTAAATCTCTTGCCCCTTTCTCGTTGCTTCGCTCACCTACCAGACAATAGCTGTTCAATCAAATAAATGCATTTACTCCTACACACGCGCAGAAAGAGAGCAACAACATGAGAGAAAGAGAAAACTACTGGATCTTATTATGCAAACACAAGTCATCCATCACACATGTGCTCCCTATTGTTTTTAATTAATGACATCTCCGTGCAAGAGTCTGTACGCCACACACACACACACACCTCCACACCCACACACCTCCACATATCCCTAACCAGAATCCATTCAGCTGTGCTCTTCGTGGCCTTATTATTCGTTGCTAATGATTAGTCTGATCACCGTGTCCATATACCTGTTATGTTGATCACGGAGCCTGTGTGTAAAACATGTGGGTAAACACATCGCAGCTGTAGCCTGCATACGCAGCAGGAGCAGCATCTATGAAGGATGGTTTGTACACACAGGCGCACAAACAGGCGGAGACCAAGAGTTCTTTGCACAGACGTTCATAAATGTAAATGTTGTTGTCGTAAGTGGAGAAGGGAGACAGATAGGTTTGTGCTTCTGCCAACGTGGTGGTAGATTGGCCTGTTTGATCCTCTTGTCTGTGTTCACCTCTCTCTCTCTCTCTCTCTCCCCCTCTCTCTCTCTCTCTCCCCCTTTCTTACTCTCACACACATTAACGAGGTATGTTATGGTGGCCAAGCATGATTACCATTATTATGATTACTCTCCTCCCCATGATCTATGATGATTCAACACAATCTGAATCAACCCATCTGTATTCTTACTGACTTCCCCCCCACTCCTCTAACCAGACCAATAGTATTCGTCTTTGTATTCATCATTTCATGCATGATTTCTCTTCTGCCCTATGTGAAGCATCTTCGTGCACTCTGATGAGATAGATGAATATTAAAGTTCCATCCTCTGCATTGATTACCACACACACACACACACACACACACACGCGTTTATAGGAGGATGAACAAATTCTGTTTGCGATAGCTGACTTCATATAAGTGCCGTGCATTGAGGCGAGTGTCAACAGAGGCATGCGCGTTCGTTTATCTGAAACCTAATCACTTTTGAAATACACTACTGATAAATTAAGAGATATCACCAGATATCCATTATGCAAATCAGTTAACTGCTGCGTTATTAGATTACACACATACACATGTATACGGACGCAGATGCTCATGCCCGAGCACACTCACAATCACAGCGGTGGCTAATTGCCAGGTGGCGGAAGATAATGTGTGATTTAACGGACTGATGGATTTGTTTTTGTTTCGGTCACCCATCAATGAACAGAGACATCTGTAACAGGGCAAACAAACACATACAACAGAGAGTTTGACACACACAAATGGGGGAAAAAAAAGAAAACGCACACCATTGTACACACATTCATACCCAGGGATATCAGTGACAAGTGACTGATAGGCAGTGGCAACAGCCTTTGTGCACAAGGCAAAAGCAGGAAATGCTCCTTCTACACTAAGTTAAAAATAAGTACACATGGGGATGTGTGTATGCTTGTCACAGAATTAGACAACGTGCACATGCGTAGATGTGAGCGCGTGTGCATGCAAAACATGTGCATTAATGTAGGTGTACAGATTTAGTTTAATCCTTGGTAATAGTCTCAACCCGTCTCAAGTGGCTGACAAGTGGCTCAGGGTCAGAAGCTGGCTGAGAAACTGTAGGGTCCCGAGGCTTTACAATGTGTTTACCACTCAAACTGACAGCTATACTACAGCTTATTATTGGCCTTCTAAACCTCCACTGCACTGCGAGTTAGAGCAACTCCAGAGAGGCTGATCGCCAACGGCTAGAGAGATGCCAGCCAATCCCACAAACGTTGAACGTTGTGGTGTTGAGTGCAGAGATTCAAAGAAATGCTGGCAATAGGATGTATGCTGCTGAAAATGTCTCAGAAGTGTATCAAAGAGTAGATTAGACAGGTTATCCTGCAGTTTCTCTGTCGTTTGTGTACCACTGTCCACGGCCCCTTTCTCTCCTAATTCACCAAGCAGGCTGAATTAAAAAGACTGTCCCCACTCATGCACTGTATGTGTGCAGTGAGAAAGAGAGCGCTGGTAAGATCAGGGATGAGGAATGTCCATTGAGATGCACTGTTCTTTAATTAACCAGTCACACACACCAAGACTCACACTGCAGGGACTAAGAATATTCTGCCACTGAGGTGAAAACTGTTTTTGCATCAAACGTGCAGAGAGAGAGAGAGAGACACACACACACACACACACACTGCAGGGCTCTGCAGTACTCAGGTCCTGTTAAAGGTTAAAGGTTAGGCTGCTCCTGACTGCTTTAGTTCCCCCTTTATCTGAAACGCAAACTTCAGCTTTTTAACAGGAACATTTTTAAATATTAAATAATAATGCTTCACCTAAAATCTGTTTGCTCCAGGTTTGGCAGCTTATTCTCGCACATTTTTATCTAAACCAACTTCTGTCGCAGATATTGAAACCAAAGGTTGAATTTCATTAGCATTAACTGAGCACTCTTCACACAGAGTTGTAGAACAATATCATCTAAAACGCGTTAGAAGCAACTACGCACACAATATCAGTTTGTCTAAAATGCACCAAAATTATTTCCTCACATCCAGCGAAACTAATATTGTTTACGGAATTGTACCACAATCAATAACCTGATGTTTTCCGCACTCATTGCTTCACACAGCACGTCATGTAACGTAATTCTGTTGCGTTTCATAGTTTTATTTCACGTTGTAAACTAAAATTATTGGCCTAGAGTGACTGTCCGCGAACTCATCTTCCTCCTGCAGAAACAACAGCATATTTTCTGAGTTTTCATATTGTTTACATCTTTAATAAGAGCAGCCATAAAATATGAATTGCTATCTATCCGACTGTTCATCTTAGGAGCCCAGTAGATTCCGCTGAAGCGGTAAACGCCACATAGTGAGATGTTTTGGGGGATGCATGGAGGCTGAAACACAGCTTACACAGAGGCAGGACTCACTACAAGATGGAGAATGAACAGGAAGGTGTGTTTGAGTGTGACACCTACAGTTTGGGCTTGATTGTTGCATCCGCTTTGTGACCTTATCGGGAACGTGAAATAGATCACACCTCGTCATTTCTGTGCAAATTAGATTATTAAATTATCTTCCAAGCATTTAGAGCAGAGAGCAACTGTGAAATTAACAAATGAGATTTGGATGCACAGACTTAATATGTGTAGAAACACATTATGAACTCAACGTTAGAATGTAAATGAAAAATGTAAAGAGGAAAAGAGGAGCCTGTGTTGCTGCGGACTGACACAACATTCTTGAGAATCCAACAGCAGAGCCATGGACTCATGAGAACAGTATTAAAAAGACAGCATTAAAAAAAAAGGAGAGATTAAAAAAAGCCTTTTCACTTGAATCGAGATAGAAGCGAGGAGCGAGGGATTAGGAGGATAACAAAAAGGCCAACGGACTGAGTGTAAACAAGAAACGGGGTTAGAGAGGATAGAAGGAGAGAGCAAGCTGGAGAGGGAGCGAGGAGGAGAGATTGAATAGTGACACTGCTACAACACAATGAGGTCAGAATGAAGAAGCGCTCCTAATTGAACCAGATAGAGTAGAAGACGGAGAGAAACGGCCCTGGAAGGCTGCGAGAGGGGAGCCGCATGATGGAGGAGAACACATGAGCATCAACCGTGATCATTTTCCTCGTCTTCCCACTGCTGCAGCATGAGTGGCTGGAGGTATAGAGCAGAGGGGGTAAAAGGAGCAAGCCACTAAACTGTATGTACATACGAACAGAAACTAAATATGTTTGAGCAGCTGAGCAAGAAAAGATGTTGAAATATGATTTGGAGCCACCTTGACTCCACAGAAGGGGTCTGACAGGGCGGCTCAGGGCTCAGAAATAGCTGTACCATACAGAGACACAAGAGAGGTGGGGATCTAAAGCGTTTCGTCCACTTAAGAGACAGAAAAATGGACGAGTGAGGTGTGTGCTACTCTGATGAGGCAGGTGTGAGAGACACAAGCAGAGATCAGGAACTGCAGCCCACAGGTGGAGAACAGAGAGATCAAACGACACGGTGCGCACACACACACACACACACACACACACAC
>JAUMHF010000008.1:9033281-9045463 GCA_032359275.1 Microctenopoma steveboyesi
CTTCATTTACAATGTACTCCAAGACTCCCCCATCTAGTATGACCTCAATGATGTCAATAACATATTCAAAATTCACATAACTTTATTAATCCCAGAGAGAGAGGCAGTTCAAAGTTCAAAAGGCTCCCAGTTCAAAAGGAAATCATTTTTTCACCAACACCAAATATTATCAATGCAAAATCCTCCAGAATATAGAAAATCTAAAAGTGGATGAATAAGCGGTAACATAAATATGATTGAATGAATAATAATTCTGATCATTGTCAGCTGCCCACCCCTCACAGAGGGGGGAGGAGTTGTACAGTCCAATGGTCACTGGCAGAAATGATCTCCCGTGACGCTCTGTGGAGCCCAATGATGAGTGTCAAGTGTAAAATGGTAGAATTAATACCTTTTCTGGCAAAATCTGAGAAGTGGAAACCTTTTAAAAGTAGAACTCATAACAGAGCTGCTGTATTGGATTACAAAGGAGCACCCAATAAAGGGGCCAGTGAATGTACATGCCTTTACACAGATGTATATGTGTACATTAATATGATCACATCCAGTCTTCCTGTTTAAAAGGTTGTTTCACAGTAACCTAAAAAGACATATTTTATGATTAAGTCTCCAGGGATATCTGCGCAGATAATCTTGGCATTTCTCACAACAGTTAATTAAATAATAAGGCATTATGGCAAATACTCTTAATTGCTTTCTTGCAGACATTAGAAGCTTGATAAAACCTTCATTTCTGCACAATAAATATAAAGTAACAGTCAGCTTGGTTTAGCATAATTACTGGGAACAGGATGAATTGGCTCTGGATTCCTGATGTTGTGTCATCACTGTGACTCTGCCAAGACAGAGTACAGCACAAAAAGCCCATTAGATCATTTTTATACTTCCATTTAGACAAACAATGTATGATTCAATAAGATTTGTGGGAGCTGGATGTTGTTACCTTTGGACAAAGCCCGTCATTTACAGTATTTAAAGCGTAGAAACATGAGCGTACCATTTTTATTTAACTCTCAGCATGAAGCAAGTCTCCCTCAAGGTAAAATGACTCTTTTAAGAAAAACATTCAACAGACAGTATTCAGCATAAAAGCGGAGGGGTTCATTGTTGACCTTGGTCGAGCATGTGTCAAAACATTTCCAACTCAAGGTTCACTTTTTAATTTTTTGACCATGTGCTGCTGCTACTATCTCAAATGAAAGGAACATTCCCAGGAGCCGTCATGGGACCTTATGTCAATCATATCAACACATTATATTACTATTCCTCTGAGCACCACAGACAACATCATACTTACATCCAACATGGAACAGAAGAAATTTCATTTATGTGAGGTGACCCCGTAACTCCCAGCATATAGAACCGGGATGATTGAGTGTATGCAGGCTACAGGAGGTCGGGCTGTAAATATACTGCACGGTTAGAAGGAAAGTAAGATGCAAGACAAAGCTGAAAATTCAACACCTATGATGAAGGTTTGTGATACTTTGAAGGAGTTCAATTCCTCTCTTTTCCATTTGGTTTATTTTAAACAGATGCTGACATGTTGTGTTTCAGCAAACGCCCCTGTCAATTCCAATCATTCACGTTAGATTTTCCAGGCGTGGGCTGCAGTGCTATTGGATTACTTTTGTATTGGGGTTATTATGAGAAACGACCTCCGGGCTGACTGCATGCGGTGACACTGAGGCTCTTATGACATTTCCAACCAAGAGCTGGCCAACAACACATCTGTCAAGTGCTCCTTTCTGCAACCTCAGAATCTAATCGGAGCTTTCTCATAGCACTGATAACTAGATATTAGGCCCCTGTAGGGCACACATCCCTCTCTTGGGCCCCAGGAAGTAAAAAATGTACATATAAATTTAGCAAGACTGTTGCATGTGCGTCATGTAAATAGTAAACACTATTTTTTGTACACTTGTATGTTTGTTGCATTTCAATGGCATTGTTGAACTGGGAGTCTCTTTCTCACTCCACCTCCTACTCGTTCTGTGTCTTGGCCTGCTTCGCTGTTCACTGTTGTGTTAGTAAATTGTACTGACACTCCCCCCACCTCCTCTCTCTCCCTCACCACCTCTGCTGCACTCCCTCCTTCCCTGTCCCTCTCTCACCCAACTGACTGACACGAATTTTCAATCTCTCTGTTTACCTTTCACTGCTGTGCCTAAAACAACACTGGTACAGGCTAAGAGCGAGGAGTGGGTGGTGGGGGTGGTGGTGATGGAGCTGAGTACGACAGAGGGTTGAAGGAGGAAGAAAGGCAGAGGAGGAGGAGGAGGAGGAGGAGAGGTGCTTCTAAGACTGGATGGGAGAAGGAGAACGGTGAAGGCGGGGGAGACGGGAAAGGGATGCAAAAACGAAAGAGGTGCAAAAAGAGAGAACAGGGCTTTCTCTGTGTTTGGGTTGGAGAGGAATCCAAGGGGGAACGAGGAGAGAGAAGGAGTGAGGGGTTAAGGGAAGGAGAAGAGGAGCTGATACTTTTGAATAGTCACGCAAACTCAGCCAGCAAAGGGGACAGGGGCAAGAAGGGACATGGGAGGGGGAGGAAAAGGAAATGAAAGGGTGGAAGAGAATGTAAGTCAGGGTTGGGAGAAAGAGTTAGATGGGGCACAGAACATTAGGAGTGCAATGAGATATAGAGAGTGAGGGGGAAAGAGAGATTTATAGAGGTACAGAAAGAGCGAGAGGACAGCAAGAGTGATGTGCAGAGAGAGGGTTTTTTTAGGATGGGAGGGATGGAGGAAGAGAGGGAGGAGAGGGCATATATAGACAGAGAAAGAGAGAGAGAGAGAGAGCTCAGAATAGATACACTCTCAACGGCATGAAATATTGAACGAAGGAGACAGAATACAAGTAGGGGTGAAGAAAATAGGGGGACTGATAAAGAAAAATACAACCGCGTTTTGTTAGTGTGTGTGTGTGTGTGTGTGTGTGTTGTTTTGAAGACAGAGGAAGATGAGAGAGAAGAAGAATAGGTGACACGAATATGAAGAATAGCTGCTAGTGGCTAACGACCAACACACATGCTGACATTGCTTTGAGTTTGGATTGCTCCCATGTGTGGAGGGGATGGAGCGGAACTCAGTGGTGGTATAAAATATCACATTGCAGAATACGTTTCATCACGACTTGCACCATACCAATGCACACTCTCACACATGCCCGCATGCATGCCCCCCCAACACACACACACACACACACACACACACACACACACATACCCTCCTTTGATCTCTCTTCTCACTGATCTTCTCTCCTTCCATGTCAAATATTTAGGCTGCGTTTGGCAGGTTTGACGAAAATTACCATGGAGAAATGATTTTATTTATTTAACTTCTACATCAGAAGTTGGTGTCAGTAGCCTCGGGAGAATGATCCCAAATTTCAATGAGAGGAGGCCGACACTGATCCAGAAACCTGGAATCTGCTGAGTTTCTATGTCACTGGATATTTTTAAAGCAGGGAATCCTGTCAATGGATGTGCATCTGTACAAAGAACATGAACATGAATTTATTTAGAGAAGTAAATGGGGAAAGTTTGGATAGTTTAAAAAGACACTATGCACACACTCACACCCTCTAAATGATGAGTCAGCCCTTCGCTGCCTCCATCATGTGCTATTAAAGTGTCCGCAGATGTTTTATGTCTCTTTTTGGATAAATAAATATATTTTTTAATTAATTCTCCCCGCGCAGCGCTGCAGGGAATGTTAATCTTCAGCTAAGCCTGAGAGGCCGATCATTTTAACAACAGCACTGATAGAAATATCTGACTAGCATCACACACAGATATGGTGCACAATAGCAACCCGCCCCTCTCACTATCACATACACACACGTAGACTTGTATTCACTTACTCTGCATTTTTAACCAAAGATCTCGGCATAAATCAAATCGAGCACATCAGTGACTGGGGAGATGGTTTTATAGTAGCTGAAGAAAGAAGCTGAGGATGAACGAGGGCTGCAGTAATAACTAGGGAGTGTACTGGGCTGTAAAGACACCTGAGCAGGATTCACATGTATTCTTAATGACAAATATTAATTTACACATCCCTTAAAAAAGGTGCTGCATTAAAACCACATAAAAAATGTATAGGTGATGACAAAACGGATGGATAATACATGTAATTTATGTGTTAATGATGTAATTACTAATTAGTCACTTACACTATAATAACAATTAGACAGAGTTCAGCGATACCGGTAATGACATCTCGTTCACAGATAGAATAAGTCTTCAGTACCACGTATGTGTGCTCTGCAAAAGAGAAACTGTGATAGACCACACGCTATGGCGCACATACACAGATGAGTGACAAATGAAAGGAAGAAACTGTGCTCTTTGGTATAATAAGTCTCTGCAATTCTACTACAGGGAGCAGCATCGCTTCAAAGGATGTTTTGTCAGTTGATGTTTCGACGAAGGTTGTGTACTAACACTTTGGTAACAGAGCAAGCATGTAGACATGAATACACACGGTTTAGATTTCACAATTAGGTATAACGGAATTATTGCAATTACACAAAAGTGTATATTTAAGCATTACTAAATGCACACTGCAGCAAATTGTACGGCACTAGTGGACCAATGAGGGTTGGATAGAATAAAATAACTGCAATAGTTAGGAATAAACTTTGAACTTAAAGGCATGAGCTTCATTACACGTGCAAGGTTAATAAACAAAGTCATACTAGTAAATAAGATAGAAGGTCAAATTAAACCGAAGATGGTTAGTTACAAGGTCATGAGATGCTTGTGCAGTCAATATCCATCCAGCTGGGTCAAAATGTGGTAACAACGGCAGCCTTGGCATTTCATTCTCATCGTTTGTGTATTTGTCAAATCATTCAGTGACCTATGGGTGGGGGTATAAAGTCAATTAGATATTTTCACCTGTTGTAAAACGGGGCTTGTGTCATTTTCTACATGTTGCAGAGCATTTATGGAAGCGTGTGAATTACATGTCTCTACATATTCAGACGTTCACTCAAATTCTGAAACATGTTTGCAGATTTACAAATCTAGAAAATTAAAATGTTAAGGCATTTACAGAGATATTTAGCAATGTGTGTGTGTGTGTGTGTGTGTGTCTGTGTGTGTATTGTGTATCTGTTCTTTAGAAGCAAGTGTGCACATGAATGACTGCAAGTTTGTGCAAGAGTAGTTGGACTTTGGGGCTTTTTAGACAAATCTACTCCGACGCCTAATACATCAACAGCTCTCAGTCCTGTATCATTCCCCCTGAGTGTACTTCTAGAGACAGCACAAAAACACTGAAAACAGCAGGTATGCACGCACACACACCGGCAGACAGACATAAAAGAACCAACCCCTCCCCCATACAGGCACTCGTGCACACTCACGCAAAAGGTACAGGTGCAGGTTGAAAAAGCCAGCTGCCATCAGCTCTTTGTAACATCTACATTTCATCAACCACAGCAGCACAGGTGACGCTGAGCCCAGTGGGCACTGAGATTAGGAGAGTGGGAAGAGGTTTAACTTACACTGTCAACTAAGGTCAGATTTGCATTTCCCTTTTATTGTTAAAGGTTAGGTCTTCTAGTGGATAAGCAGATCTAAGATCCATGTCTAAGGCACCTTCCACCCTCAAGGACAGCTTCTTGGAGTTTCTGATGATGATGTCATATCTGTGCAGGAAGCTGAAAGGACAGTGGGGAGATTTCTGCCCATATGGACCATTGTGATTGGTAGATAATCAGCGATATGTCTGTATCTCTGTTGCTCACCATTTCCCTCTCTTTCTCTTTCTTTCTCCTTTTCCTGCAGCTTTCTTCTTGTCCTGTCTTCGCTGCTATCTCTGTCACCCTATGGCTCCTGGCTCCATTGCCTCCATCTCCTCCCCATTGCTCTCGGTCTCCCTCCTTTTTCTCTGCTTGTGTGCAAGCGTTGTCAAGTAAAACCCTGGTAAATTAACCTCTGACCTTCCGCAGGAGCTGGCACCAATTGGCTTGTAATTGCTATCAATGTAGCATGTGTGTGGGTGTAGGGCGAGCACTTTTGTGTCTTTTCTCCATTTGGGCACTATGATGGATATCTGGCAAAGCACGGGCTTCCTTTCAGATATAAAGGGTGAAATGCATTCTGGGTTGTGATGGTGCATTATGGGTGTCTTTGGTGTCAATACCACAGGTAATAAAAAAACATTTCTGCTGCTCTCAGCAAAGTGGAGCTTACCACTGTGTGCAGGGCATCCATACACACAAATGCAGACACACACATATCCAGAATAAAAAGGACGTAAATACAAATTAAATGTATTTCTCCCGTTGTACCAACTTTGAATGGCACCTGATTTGTGCAAAAGTGAGTGCTTTGGGCTCTCTTCTACCGCTTGTCTGATTGGGTTTGTGTGCATGAGTGACCATGTGTGCGGAATATATACAACAGTGTGTGTGTGTGTGTGCAGAGATGGGGTGCTCTGACTCCCAGCAGTATTTTGTCACACCGACGGACTGTTGAAAGGCTGAAAGCAGGAAAGCCATTTCATACTGGGGCTAAATGATGACAGGTACTCCGATCCATCCGCTGCTCGTTGCAATAACACAATACAGACCAGTCATCAACAGCTCTGTCATCTCCATCTGTAAATGCACTTCACACAGCCCTCTCCGTCTCTCATCCTCCTCGGATTGTCATTCAAACACTTGTGTAACTGTCCCCTAAACCCAACTGGCCCTCATATATCTGAAGTACAGCCAGATTCAGTGAAACCATTTGTGTGACTCCTTTTTCCCTTGTTTCCTTGTTTTGTTTGCCTCGTGTCATCCTCAATTTGTTTTAGAGTTAGTGCTGAATTTATTGGCTTGTTATGTTGGTGAGGAGCAGGGGGGGGGGTGTCACTTGGCTTTAATGTATGACTCACTTGAAGCAGCCATGTATATCTGGTGGTGTCGCTGCTTCTTCTTGAGCCTATTGATGAAATTAATGACTAAGGTGACTAAATGGGCCGTCACAATACATGGCTCTGGAGACTCACAGGGGTGGGCAGGCTTTTACACCAGCCAAGCGCTAACACAGTGCTTGCAAAAGAGGCAGTGCAAAAAAAAAACAAAAAGAGGAGAGTTTTTTCAAGGAGGCAATGAGAAAACTGAGGGAGAGAGGCGTCACATGGCACAAAAATGCATACAGTAAAAGAAAAGGAGGAGGGTGAAGAGGAAGAGAAGGAAAGAGAGATAGTGAGTAAGTAAAAGCAGGTCTGGTCCAGGTGGGGTTCAGACAGTCAGTATGTTATTTTAGGAGGGCAGAGGGAGGGAGCATGAGAGAAAGGGATGGATGGAGGGAGGGGAAGATGAATGTAGTTAATTAAGATGAGCAGGCGGAGGAGACAGTGTGGAATTACACAAACACTAATTAGAGTCTTCGTTAGGGGGCACGAAACGAGAGCAGCACATCCATCATCTCAACCCTCCACCCCTCTTTCCTCCCTCCTTCTTTACCTCTGTTATCCCCTGCTCTTGCTTTTGCATGGCAACCACATTTTCTCCCACTGTTCTCCTCACTGCTCCCACCATCTCCACCAGTCCGCCACCTTTCATCCTGCTTATTCCCCACCACAGCTTTTGTCTCCTTCTCCATTCCCACAGTCCAGCATCTGCAGTTAACTAAATAGATGCCGTTTAACATCTGTACTTGTAATTGAATCAATTTGTGCTCTTTCACTTCCTTCACTCTGATATCTGTCCTATGTCTTGACATTATTCCATTTTTACCACGGCTCTGGGAAGTATTTCATTTCCACTCTCCCTTCTCCTTCTCCCCTGTTTCATGCTGACAAACACACACGCGTTAAGTGCACCATGTCAGCACTATTTTTATTGTCTTTCCAAGCCAGTCAATGCCTTCTCTGGTCTTGCTGTTTCTGCTCCACCCCTCCTGCTTACAGTATACACAGTACTGTAAACCACTTACCTCTTCTTGTCCTGCTTCCTTTCCACTTCCTACTCTTTGCCACACGTAGGCTCTGAGAACCACTCTTGTGCTTTTTATTGGTTTACTGTCCTCTTCTGGCTCATCCCTCATTCTGCCTCACTGTTGTCATCTGCATTTCTCTCTGCTCAAGAGCCCGCAGGGATACAGGGATAAGTTTGGATGGAGTTGAGGGTGGTCCATGCCAATTCTTGTTTCTGGCATTCATGTACATGAACACAGCATGAAGCAAAAATAATACCATATGCACTGTGTAGTCACAGAGCAACTGATTGCAATAATGTAAATAAATGAGCCAGGGATTTGCTGATTTTACATGTTTAGCACATTATCTACATCTACTTTAATTATATATCCACTGATTCATTGGCTCATGTAGAGCTGGAGGTTCCAGTATTTACTTAACAGCTTAATGTCAATATACAACTGTCAGTTTGTAGATATAAAACTTTCCTGGCATCAGTAATGTGGCATGTTGATTTAATTACCCTATATTTGTGTTATCAAAACAACATGACACAGCTACTAAGATTCGGTTTGAAATATGTGCTTTTGGAACATGAAGAGACTTCTGACTCAGGAATGACACTTGTAATACATAAAATAAATGTTTATCATTGTTTTATTCAATACTCAGTTTGTCAGGCTTGTGTGATATTATCAAAAGCTCCAGGCATTAAATAAACCGTGTGGTAATCTTGTGTTTTTAATTTCTCTTACAAAGCACGAACTTGCAACCCTCACTGTAAACACTAACGAAATTCGCAGTAAATTTGTCATCAAATGCATGTCCGCAAACTTAGAGACATAACAACCAGTGGCGGCTGGGGAAATTATTATTTTTTATATCACCACTAGTATGAGACAAAGCACCATTATCATGCATTCTGCACCGTCTCAGATGTCTCTTTAAACACAGTTACAGTCTGCAAGTCCTACTGCAACGAGAGATCCTACAGAGTCACGCAACACAAGCTCCAAAGCACCACAGAATATATTGCACTTTAGGAGCATAGACAAATGTGTCGCGTTTTGTCCCCCTCCTCATTATGTCACCTTATTCAGAGCCGGCTCATGGCATAGGCCAACTAGGTGGTCGCCCAGGGACCTATTATTGCCTGTTTAATTTGATTCCTCTCTTCTTATTATTCTTTATGTGAGACAGGTGGGGCGGCAACCCAGATACACAAGCACACATTATATAGTGTGTTTTACCAGTGCTAGGCCTGGTCACAACTGGCATGTGACAGTGAGTTTGTACACTACCCTTATCTGTGTAATCAATAGCAGTAGTGGGCTAATAGTTGCCAAAATAGCACAACGAAATATCATTATTACAAAATGAGTATTTCTTCCTTTACCTTTTGTTCCCTGACCTTTGACTGGGATCTAAACTTTGTATGAGATTTAAGCTGCAGGGTCACGGACAGAAAGAGCAGCCAGGAGGAGGAGTCCCAACTGTTTGCAGCACTAAACTTCATTCAAAGGTCACAGAGCACTCACAGTCGGTGCCTACTAACAAGCTAGAGTCCACCTGTCCGTCATGTCAGGACCCAAGGACACCTATAGCATGATAATGCAACAACTAAAATGACTACACTTTACGGCACTTCAACTACACTATAACACAGACCAGCAAAGTGTGATGTTAAGACATGATGTTAATTAAATTCATACAAAAATGAAAATGGAGCAATACCAGAAACAGAAAGGAGTTTCTTTTTCCTGATGAAATTTTGGCCATGCTACAGTCATGGCCCTGTCTTCGTCATAGGACTTTAATGAGGCTGACATTTGTGGTGTTTAGAGTGAAATACCTTGATTTTTGTATGATCTGTTGTGACCTTTGCTACGAACGATCAAGGCTCCTCCTTTTTCTGAGCACTAGAGACACTGTATTTCACTTATTCAGTAAAATATTTCAGCATACAGTGTACATTAAAATGTATGGTTCCCAAACAGCATAATTTAATGGCTTATTCTCTTCCTCCTGCCACCTTCAGGTTAACTTTTCCAGCTTTTAATAGAATATTCTAATGAATATTTGATGTATTGCTGTGACATTTGGCACTTATTTGCTAGTTTTATTTTGTCAAGGGGGGTTGGGTTTTTTGACCCAGTAGATGCAAAACTGTGGGAATTCCCAATATCAGCTGTACTTTGGTTATTGCTAATTAGAAATCTTGCTAGGCATGCTAATAGGCTAAACTAAGTTGCTGAAGATGCTTGATATCTGCATATAAGCATTTGGTATAAATTACAAAAGCATTCTTGTGTCCAGCCTTACAGCGCTTACTTTGCATGTCTAGTTTTTTTTTTTTGGCTACTACCGCTCAGTGGCGGTTCTAGGGGCGGGGCCACAGGAAATCTGCCACTGCTAGCACTAGTCCTTTCCTTTTACTATATGCATGAGTTTAAAATAAATACATTTCAGTGAGCAATTTAAAAACAATCTAGAGACCCTAATCAATATGTTTCAACAGTGAACAAAGCTTGAATATTTTCTCACTATTTTCTCAGCAATGTGTATGCCTTTCAAGATTATTTTTATGACCCTTTCCAGGTCTTGATGGTGGAAATTCCTCCAGCTATGCTCAATCACGTGATAGTCTATTGCAACAACAAATCACCCAGTAAAACCATATTCACAATTCAAGTGTGGCATATTCACAATTCGGGGTGGCTGTCACAGCAACAGCATGCTAATAAGAAACCACCACAGAGTGTCCCATCACCACACCTCTTGTAATCCCTGCAGGTGAGAAAGCTGCAGAGATGGATTCCTGTAGTATTTGATTGAGCAGCTTGCAAAATGAATTATTGATATGTAGGTTATCTATTCCAATGAATACATAGGATACACACAGGGGTGCGCAAATACCAGCTGTCTTACAGTTGTCAGTTTCTCATGCTTGTGTGTAGGACACAGCATATGACATGTGTGCATGTGTGTCTGTGTTGAAGAACTCTACGTAAAGAGCTAAGTCCATTCATTGATGTGAAGCCATTTATTAACATACAGTGTGTTGCTGCTTTCCCACATCTCTTTCAGATCCTTGCGCATAAAGAGGCAGAAATTTGTATGCTGAAGAGAAAAGTCCACAGCTATAGAAAAATATAAAATGAAAGGCTATCTTCTAAATTAACATTCCGGTGGCAAAAGGACTGAATCAACCTATGTGATTTTGCATTTTAAAATGAACTGACAAACCAGCAAACAATAGCCTAACCGTGTGGTCTCAAGCTAATGTTGTCTCCAGATGATCTCTGTTTGCTTTTCCATTATTCATTATCTTGTTTTCATGCACTTGCAGTTGTTTACCATGCTCACAGCAGTAGGATGATGCCACTGCCTTTCAAGCCTGTTTCTAAGGGTCAACTACTGCCTCAGACCCAAACATATGAACAAAAGGCATGAAAAGTTCACTCATTTAACCAAAGGCTGTAGGTATTGCAGGGTTTCCAGAATTGTATTGTTAATTTTATTCACAAACTGTGTTGACCAGAGGCATTCAGTTAAAAAAATCTGCATTTAAAACATTTCATTGTGAGTAATAAAGAGGGTTTTCATTTTTACATTAATACCTTGAATTATAACTAACTAGTTTTTTTCTGACTAGATTTAAATTTACACTAAGCCTGGGTCTCAAAGAATTGAGCAATCACAACGTTCAAAAGTCAGATACAAATTGTTAGCAGGAAAGCATTTTTTCATGTTAGGAAACTGTCAGATATATAATCTGTGGCAGTCCTTAGATCCTCAGACAAAACCATTTACTGAAGTCTCCACTTCTTGATCCATTATGAAACACTGTTGTGATCAGCTGGTTTCCTTTTTATAACAGTGCCTTAAATTAGCTCCCAGCAGGGGGATTCCTAAATTCTATTTTCATACATTATAAAGTCAGACCTTTAGCAGAAAATCTGCAGCAGAGGAAGCTTGTTTAAAAAATCACATAATCACTCTCAGACTTGGCAAATAATAATTGCTTTGTGTTTTAAATGCATGTAGTGAAATACAGCCCATCTCATGGTCCAGTGGGAGAAGGGATGGAAGAGAGAGAGAACAAGAGTGTAACTCTTTATGGCTCCATCTCTCTTTCACGCTCACTGAATCTCTCTATTACCCTGGAAGTTTCCGGAACCTTTAAACACACACACACACACACACACACACACACACACACACACACACACACACACACACACACACACACACACATACATA
>JAUMHF010000008.1:9052033-9123247 GCA_032359275.1 Microctenopoma steveboyesi
ACACACACACACACACACACACACACACACACACACACACACACACACACACACACACACACACACACACATACATAAGCACAGTGTCCATCTGTGGAAAGTGCATAATGTACAGCATGTGGATAAAAATACTTATTGTGTACGTGCTTTTTGGTGTGTATTTGTGTGTCTCCACGTTATGATTGATGTCTTTCTCCACATATTAGACATTTAAAGATGAATGGGCTAGAGGCAGAGGGCAAGGGATGAAGGAGAAAAAATAACAGCCACTTAAGAGGCCCTAAACAATTTAACCACTTAACCTCAAAGCTGTGTCAATGACACACTCAAACTGCCTCCTCTGTCCTCTGTCTCCTTCATACTGTGTCCGTCTCATTCTTATAGGTTCAAATTTAGTTGCCTGGAGAACAACAAGCTATGTGACACAAGTTAAATGTCTGGCAGTGATATGAACAAGTTTATAGATTAATTCATTACTAAGAATAAAGTGGTTAGTGTTTGATTAAACTGGCCAATAAACTGGAAAGTACTGAATGCATTGAAACCACATACATACATGCTTTTACCATGAGCGGCACATGCAGAAATAACCCTTTTGTACTTAACTACATACTTCTCAGTAACTGATCACAATTCCTTCATTTTGCAATTTGTTAAAGTGTAGCTGGTTATTTCTAAAAGCTGGTCATCAGCTTTTTTAACATGAAAATTAAGTTGTTGCTCTGAAAAATTCAAATGTACAAATTTCCATAGCAAGTGAAAACTTTATCTGCTCAGGTAAAGCAGTAAGTAACTGGACCGTGTAGTCAGGTTGATTAGAGAACTGCTCTATAAAAAAGGGTACTTTTAATTAACCAATGAATCATTTCTGTTCCGCTTTATTACCATAATGATAGATTGAAATAGATGATCTAATTAGGAACAAAAATAAAAGAAAATATTTGACAAGTATTTAACTATTCAATGTCGCTGCAGTGGTAAGAACAACGCAAACAAACTAGTCAAATAAAATAGGAAAAAAGACAGATTGTTATGGAAAACTGTTGGTTTTCCTCTGGGTTGTTCTATGTTTGACAGATTTATGTCAGTTCCTTCCCCAAGTAAATATTAAATTTAGTTTCAGGTTGAGAATGTGTCCGACACTTTTTATTTGAGTCTTATTTTGGTAAAGAAGTTGTCTCTCATCTCTTTATGCAGGACAGAAGTGTTGCTCCATCTCTGCCTTGTGCTGCTGGCAAACATGACACATTCGAGCCCCAAGTCAAGTCCCAGGAGCACACTACATATCAACCGGGGTAAGTCTGAGGCAGCTTTGGTCATGTCATATGTTCAGAAACCTAACCGAAATGTGTTGCTGGTTTCTTGTATACTACCATAAAGATGAATGAGGTACAGTACATACACCAAGAAATGGGGAGAGCGCATCAACGCATCCATTTTCTCTGTGATGCCAAATTTGTCTCAGTGGCGTTTGCAGTTACTTTATGTATTGTCTTTCCCAGACAATCACACACTTAGCATTTTCAGAAATACACCTTCTTTTGTCGTAGATGTCAAAGGGTTGCAACGCTTTTACTTTGCCTGTAAACGTCCTGGTCCACCTTGTGTGGGGGTTCAGATGAGGTTTGTGATCACCATCATACGTACGGACAAGCTTGAAACCTAAGTGACCTTTTAAATTCATCCATCCATCAAGTCTTCTGCCTCCATTCCTCAAAGCTTCAGAGTCACATTTACCACAAGCTGGAGAAAATATTTGTGGTTACCTTGAAAATCAGTCGTTCAGTGACTGATTTTCAGTGATGGTGAATTACCCTGATTGGCCGGCCTGTCTGTCTGTAATCAAAGTGGATGAGGCTACGGCAGGCATCAGACCATCCGGATGAAACTCTCATTATTTTCCACGATACTTTCTTCTCCTCTCATCACCTATATCAATTTATAATACGGCTCTCTCATTGCGTCTCCTCTCCCTCTTTCCCAAACCTTCTGCTCATCAAATCCCCCTTCTCGACTTGAACATTGCCTATTTTTCATTTCCGTGTTCACTCTCTCTCTCTCTCTCTCTCTCTCTCTCCTTTTCTGTCTCTCTCATTTCTCCCCTCTTCTCTCTCCCCTGGATATTTAGTTTGATTTATTGCCTCTTGTTGGAAAGGTTGGCGTTTTAATAACTCAGCTCCTCCTTACCCGAATGAAGAGAGAGAGAATGTGCGAGAAGAAGAACTTTAGTAAGCACAAAATAAACGTACGGACAGACAGCAAGGTTTTTCTAGTGCTTTTCTTTTATCTCCCCAGCACTCTCTCTACTACTCTTTCATGTCTTCCAGTCCCTCGCACCATTCATTCCAGCTAAGGATATAAAAGCTAAACGTGCAGCCAAAATGGATGTCAATTTGAGCTCCTCTCTGATCTGTGGAGTGAAAAATACACGCACACACAACATCTGTAATGGACAGAGGATGTGAAAACTGACAAGCACATTAAAAATGAACCAACTGGTTTGAGGTAGAGGGAAGCATGGGACTAAAAAAAAGATTTTACCCAGAAAACCAATGATGAAAGAGTGACAGAACTGTGGTCACGAGATAAACTGAAAAAAAAAAGAACTTTTAGGTGTGAAATCGTCAGACGGGGACAAGTTCGAGAAGTAGATTCACCAGCTAATGGGCCAGAGGACAGTTGAGGAAGACAGGATGAGCAAGACAAAGGCAGGCTGGGAGATTTCTAGCATCAAACAGAGACTTTATTTAAATGGCGATTATTCATAGTGGTCATTAGAGAAGCCTATCACTTTCCCTCATTTACTGAAAGACAGCGACGGGAGAGGGGGCGAGGAGAGCATGAGAGGGCAATCATTAGATGATATCATTTTCACCTATGTACTGAAGAGGGGAAGAGCCTGAGAATCCACATCCTTCAGTAATAACAATGACTACTAGCAATTAATAATTCAAATCACAAAGCAGCCAATGTATCGACACGTGAGGTTTAGAAAACCAGTTAAGAAAACCTTTATGTTCTTTTTAATTTTGTCTTCTGCATCTGATGTAAATCTGTCTGATCGGGGTAATTCACTTAGCTATAAGCTGTGTATATTGTTCGTTCTTTTACAGCACATCTCACCCAAGAGCAATTAAATTAAAGTATGTAGAGTTACTTACAAAGCATGAAGTGAGTTTATTGGAAAACATGTGTTTACTTCCCATTTAATTAAATGTTTGGAGGTATTCACTGTAAACCTGTCAGCCACTATGATGTAAGAACAGCAGCACGGAGGCTTTTTAATGACAATGAAAAACACTTTACTCTATCTTATCTTAACCTTAACGCAGGTATTCATCCTAACATTCAATGATGAATTAAAATCTCCAAGTTGAATCTCCACATTGTGGCTGGATAAAGACATTTTGGTTTGGGACACTCACTGACATACTGAATTCCCTAGTATTTTATATCTGACTTTAACCATCTGGACTAAATGCCCAAGTGCAACCATTACCCTGACCCCGATGCTAACCTCCCTCCTGAGGTTGAAGTCATGAAGACTGGAGAAAATGTGCAAAGATCACACCAAACTACATTTTCTTAATACAATAGAAAGAAAAGACATGCACTCACACGTTCAGTGCTTGAGTCTGATTCTGCAGTAATAAGTTACAGGAAAAATCGTTGATGGGGAAAAAGTCATTGACAGCGGAAAAAAATTTGAATTTTTATCTTCAGCCCATAATTTTAAGTGGTCCAGCCTGTATGAGCGTTTCCTAAGGGAACAATTAACTTGCTTTTAGTTCCTACCACATAAGCATGTCTGCCAAATCCCCATCAGTTCGCTGCCCACAAAAACACACACACTGACAGTCAGATTACAGACACAAAGGCACAAACTGGGAAACACTTGTGTGCGTATGCTTAATGAAGAAAGCTACAAGCTTTGCTAAAGTAAGAAATGAGGGAATGTACAGAAGTTTCTAAAGCGCAAAAAACTACATTTTGTTTGTTTGTGGCTCGTCTACTTGCAAGCTTCAATTCTCCAACAATCATGGATCCACTTTAATGTAAATAGATCCACTTATGACTTTACACCAAGGTGTCACAGTCATCTCTTTGGCTGCATTAGAGAAACACGCAAAATGACAGTTCTGTTCTTGTATGTGTTAAACAGCTGCTAAGAATAGATGATTATTCACTTACATTTTCCTCACCTAGTTCATTCAGAGCCATGACTGAGCACCTGCTCAGAGCCACTTAGATGGGGGTCAGACAGTGCTGTGAATGTGTTGGAATGTCTTGCACAGATGCTTCCACTCGTGCCCTGACGCCTCCTCTTTGGACGGATTCAAATAAAAGCTGGTTTCTCACAGTAAATAGATGTTTGTCTTTAGACATCAGAGCATGAACCACAGAGGCGGTAAGGCACAGAAGTGGAGTGTCTTGGCAGTAAGTAGATCAAGAAATAACCTTCACTGCATTTTTGGCAGAAAATCACCCTGCATGCACAAACAGCCATACCCTCGTTTATCTCAAAGTTAATTTTACTACAGAGGGTGCACTCCGTCCATCTGGGATGGAGAGGAGGAGTGGATATAGTACAGTAGGGGACAGAAAGGCAGAGGAGAGGATACATTGTGAAGGTGTTTAGGGGAGTGGATGACTGCTGGCACACACAGTGGACAGAGAGCAAAGAGAGAGAGAAAGGGACTGCAGCGAGTAGTCGGGTGAACAGAAGGACAGATGAATATGCAGAGCGGGCCGTGTGTCCTCATCTTGTTTCCATCTGATTCTGCTAATCATCCACAAATGCTGCAAGAATAGAGAGGATGGGGACAGAAAGTAGGTGACGGGAAGAAACGAAGAGCATGTATAGACTCATTCCCTCACACTGTATGCTGGTTAACATTTTGTCATAATATTTTTATCAGTGTGGGGATTTCTTTCCCGTTTGAGGGGCAGTCTTTGACCTCTCAACTGATTTCACATTAGCACTACTTTACTTAGAAGTAAGTAATTAATGGGCAATTACAAGCAGATTTATGTGAGTATGTGTGTACATTAAAAGAAAAACATCTACTCACTATGCTCTTTGCTCACAAAACCTTTTTTGTTGACTACACATATGTTCTGAGCAGAGTTTGGTGAAAGAGCTTTTGCGTAGGCAGCTCTTTCTGCGACAAATTACAGTCACTCGTTCTGTTAGGCAGATTTAGAACTTTGCTGCGGGAACTCAGTTCATTATCATCTATCTGTAAATGTCAGGCTTTTGCTTTTTTTAAACCGCTGCTGTTTTTAACTTAGGTTTAGTGTACTGTATGGTTGTGCATTATTTTCATTGTTTCATATTCAATGATGAGACATTGTGACTGTTTTGGACACACTACTTGCTTTGTGTTGTTTGTTTAGTGTCAGTGATGTAAAATAAACATTAAATTAAAAAAAACAAGACTATCAATTTTGATTCTTTTCAGAATTCTTTGCTTACCAAGTTAAAATTCAGTATAGGAAACAACCTTTGCTCAGATCAGTACACCACAGAGTTTTGCTACAGTCTCAGTAGACTTTAGATGAATGGCGCAGTGTAGCTGACATTTTGCAAAGAGAGACATTTTGAAAACTTTACACCTCTTCTCTACTTGTGCTATCATTCCTTTCTTATACATTTGCCACTTGAAACAGGGATGAATAGACAGAAAAAGAAAAAAAGCCAATAGAGCAAGAAATAAAAGCAGTATGGACACTATCTGTAATGATGAGGAGAAAGAAGAGGTGCAATCGGATTGCTCACATTGCAGAGTCTTGTATTCAGTAGGGGCCACTTACACCATCAATAGTAATTGATAGCACATGCAGTATCAGTACAATAAGAGACTCCGCCTTCTTTATCTGCTTACACGTGGTACATGGCAATAACAATAACTCCGACTGCAGCATTGAAAATCTATCAAACATATTCTCATATTTTCTTCACAAATAGCAACATTAGTCACCAAGAAGTTGAAATGGTTCCCCAGACAACAAGTACAGAGAAATGAAGGAAAAGCAAAAAGACACAGATGACCAATAATACACACAGGTGAAAGCTAAGAGTAGACGCGGAGAAAGACAGGTGGAGCTCTGGAGGTAAGGCGAAAGGGCTTAAGGGGAAATAAGAAAGTGTGGGGAAAAAAAAGCATTCAATAAACACATCTCTATAGTAACCAATATGTAATTTGCTTGGTGAGAAAAAGAGAACGGTGGAGATTGAAGGAGAGTGATGGAGAGAAGGGGAATAAAAAGCATTTACCATCACTGCTTGAGTCCACAGCTGTAATTATGGAACAGAGACACAGCAAGAAAGGGGGAGGAAAAGAGCAGAGGGACGCAGTAGAAGGGAGTCACACACAATGTAGTCTTACAAAAGGGAAAGATGAGAATGAAAGAATGAAGAAACACACGCTAGTGAAGTGATGACCCCATAAAATGGGCACTGTTGCAAATAAGTATGGTGGGCGTGCAGAAGAAAGGAAAGAAAAACGCAGCTCCAGAAAATCCAAAGAGGAAAAGAGAAACGTTCTTTGTGTGTGTGTGTGTGTGTGTGTGTGTGTGTCGGGGGTGTGTACTTTATTTGTTCATGGAACAATAAGATAAATCGGACATATTAAGAATGTTCGATCGTTTAGCCAAATTACACCGTTAACAGTGAACAGGTGGAGATGAGTCTTACCTTGCAGCAAGGACAAGGAGATATGCTAAAATGTAAAGAGACGAAGAAGAGGGTGTGGAGTAGCAACAGTGAGGCGAGAGACAAGTGACAGGTGAAGACAGAATATGTTTCGGAAGTAGTGGTACTCATGAGTGATAGACAGGTCAAGATGTGCATGGAAAATGCAGGCGTATGGCCAGTCGAAGTAGTAAGAGACCAAAAATAGCAGCATTACAGAGTAGACGGAGAATGGGGCCTGCTTTCTGAGAGTGTAACAGGCCAAGAGTGAAAAAGGGAGGAAATGTGCTCATGCTGTGTCTGTGTGTGTGTGTGTGTGTGTGTGTGTGTGTATGTGTGTGTATTTGATTACAGCTCTGGCGAGTGGCTTGGTGTCAGCCTGTATATGTGGAGATAACAGGATTAAGAGGCTACTGACACTACTGTACAAAAAGCAAAGTAGAAGAAGGAGTGACAGTGAGGAGAGAAAGAAAATATCAAAATGCAAATGAAAAGTAAGATAAACGTAAAGGAATACTTGACATTAAATAATGAGCAATACACTTAACATATGCTGAAATCAGACTGTCGGCTGAGAGAAATGTGTCCTGAAAAATCAAAAGAGAAGCCTGAAAATCTGTGAATCATGATATATGGTTTTTGTAGTTACCAGATGTCAACACGTTTTAATACCTCTCAGATGTATTAGAATAAACATCGAAGAACAAAGACCACATGACAAAATATAGTGTTTTTAGTTAGATGATAATGATGAGTGGAGACGTGAATGGACCAGTGAAACAGTTCAGGAAACACGCCGTGGTCCAACATCTCATTTGGATCCTTTGTCAGTGATCTGTGTGTGGGCGTGAACCTGTTTGCTTCATCTTTGGTTCTAAATGAAACACCAACAACTAATCACTGTACACAAATTCACAACTGGAGCAGTGAAGAGAAAGAAATTCTTGCTAAAACTTTCATTTGACATCTTCGTGAATGACCTTTAACTTCATCAGGGTTGCTTGTTAGGCCCTGCAAAAGTATTATTTCTACGGACAGGACGTGTTCTTACATGAACACACGTTTCTGTTACCACTGTTTCACACATTTCACAAGGGATTTACACCCCCACAGTTCAGATGAAACTAATTAATATTTCTAAGTATAAATAACATCATGACAGTAATTCAAATGTTTCTAACCAAATGAAAACTTACTTTAGTAAGTAATGCAAATGAAAGGTGTGCGTTTGAACGCAGGTTTACCTGGAGCTGACAAACTCTGTGGTATAACACAATATTTGCTGAGATAAACTGTGCCAGGAGACAGGAAAAAACATATTTGACCAGTAATGAGAAGATCAATGAGAGCACAGATTAGGATGGATGACGGATAGAGACCCGAGGGGGGAAAAGGGAGGAAAGAGATTTTGGAAAGAGTGCTGATAATGATAAATAGTGGACACAGTGAAGCTGAAACAAACATTAAACAGAGAAGAGAGAAGAATGAGAAAGGGCAAGTGAGAGAAAAGGCATAAAGAGGTGGTGAGATTTTCTTTTCTGCCTGTTTAGTTAAATGGCCATTAGTACGCACAACATTCATCAGCTGTGCAATCACACGTGTCTTAATTTTGAGCATCATACAGTAACTGGATTTCAGTTGGTGCTCCCGTGAGATAAACGACACCGCGTCTCTCTCCAGTCTACTCAGAGTCAAGAGGGAAACTGGTCAATTTAGAGTGTGCAACAGCTGCAGACCTGCTGAATACTAACACTGTCTGAAGACAATCCCAAATAGAAAGTTAGATAGGGTTTTAGGGAGGAGGGGGAGAAGAGAATGAATTTTCGCAAAGCATTATTAACCTCTGGCATTCTTACAATAATTTGTTAGGAATTGCCTGGTCCAATAGATCAGTCAAAATGAGAGAGAGCGAGAGACCCCCGCAGAGTGAGTTACTCCTCTGTGGTCTTTTCCACGTTTGCAGAGGGAGCATTAGCACACCAGGGACAAATTAGCCACACAGGAGCACTGAGGCATCATGGGAAATTAATGATCTGGACCTCCAGGAAGTGAGCTAATGAGTCCTGATACCACATGCGCATGTACACCAAGAGCCACACACACACACACATATATATATAAACAAATACAAGATAAAATGTAGAGAAAGCAGGGGGTGGGGGGTCCTGCAGAAAGGAAACAACCAAAAGTGCAGCTGTAGCAGCTAATATAACAAAGCTATCAAGGTAACTTTGTCTGGGTGAGTGATGGCACTACCACAGTAACAGAGACAGTAATCTCACACACACAGAGCAAGATCACATCATTAGAGAGGACCACCACTGGCTTTCGCCCATGGAGGCATAGTGATTACTATCACTACACCTTCCCCTGGGGCGGCTGACAACAACCACAGAATTAATACTTAACATGGACACACACCTCACACAGCCAGGTGAGGCTGAACTAAGTGTGGATGTTGCTGCTTCCCACTGTTACCTCGTGTGTTGAGTTCCTGAACGCACCATTTTACCCCTACTTGGAGCCGTAAATGCAAGGTGTGCAGCTGGAGGGGAGTTAAGCAGATAACATAGATCTGCTTGTTGAACTGTGTGAGCCAGCTGCTCTCACTGCTGGAGTACCTATGAGCAAACAGCCAGTTGCTGGAGAGCACCTGGTTTTACTTGGTGTGACGGTGACACGCTGCCTCCCCACGCCAGTCGGCGCACCTCGCAAAGGGTTTGACTGAACTACAATTTCACACGCCACCACACCCTTGGCCGCTTATTGGTCCAAAGTTTCTCCCGGCCCCGCCCACCAAGCAGCGGATCCGCCCTTCCAACGCTCCGCAGCCTGTCGCTGCCAAACCAGCTGTCAGTTTCAATTGGTGTTCTTACCAATTACTGTAGCCGAAACCTTGACACTGTGACCCAGGTTTAGTGTCTTTTTGTTCAGGTAGGGTCGTTTTCCAGCAGAGTTCTGGGAGTAGAAACATCATGTAGAACTTGGATAAACTCTCCGTAACTTTTTTCGGTGGGAGAGCGCACCCTCACCTCCGCAGCCTGCGGCTATTGAAACTCTTTTTCCTACCGCCTTCTGTAAATTTACCGTCATAGATGATGCGAAACTGCAGCAGCCCATGACGTAGAAGTTAGATTTCTTTTTTAATGAGTTGGTGAAGTATCTGGGGAAAGTTGGTCACGGATCTCCTCTGTCCGGTCTTACCTGACCTCACACACCACTCCCAGGCGGCGTGGAGACTGTCCGCGGTGGCCAGCATGTGTCCCCTGATGTGGACACCGGGAGCTCTGCGCGCTTGGAAAGCCACGATATTTCTCTTCAACATAATCTCAGCTGTCGTGGCTGAACGACACGTCGTGTACTGGAATTCTACAAACACAAGGTGAGAAAACCACTTTGCGCGCAACTATGCTTGTCTCCAGAGCCAAAGCAGAAGAGGGGTTTGTCTTCACACTGCGGGACAAATGAAGCCACAGCACGGAGCCGGTCTGAACTTGTGATTTCATGCTATTGCACAACGACCACAATAATTCCTCCTCAATGAGTCAGCCTGTGGTGGGATTTAAAGAATCTCTGCTATGCGCCAGATCATGTCCCTGTGTGCACACCAGGTATGATTGTCTGCACCGACTCCAAAAGCAACACACGGGTGTTTAGTTAAATGAGAAAGCCTGAACTTGGGAGGCTGCACGTAATGGCCCCACTCTAACCCTGCTTTCACCTGTCCACCGCGTTTTGGAGTTAGTGATTATACTACTTACAGAATACCAGAAGTAAGGGTTTCTTCTTAAGTGTTTGTTCTGAATAGTGCCCTGGATAGCATTCTGGGGACACGGGTGTATATTAAAGTCTAAAGTGCTGCTGTGCACAAGCAAATATATAGTTGGGTAATGGGAAGGTGTGTGTGTTTGTGAATGTGTGTAATGGGTTGATTGGGGCCATTAGCAAGGCAGAGTGAAGCTCACCTGCTGATCCAGGTGTTCCAGTATGGCTAATTGAGGGGTTGAGGTGGGAGACCTGCGGGGCCAGTAGGGCTACTGCCCAAAATAACACATCTGCTACTTTCTCACCCACTTATTTAGAGACTCGCGCTCTCCAGATTCCCCAAACACTCTTTCAGATGAATGACCTTTTTACTTAATAGCTGCTGGCCACAGAGACCACTTTGTCAGTCACAGGTTTGGCTTGTGTTTTACATCTGTAGATACACAAAAAGTGACACAAATATGTCTCCGGGGAATCCTGATTTCCCCGGGGCCTCCTTTGTCAGGTTTGTTGGACTCATCCTGTACTGGAGTCAGCTTAGGTTATATCCAGCGTGTCCAGGCAGCTAGAACTCAGTCCTGTAATTGGGATCCTACAGATATGTGGTGAGGAGGAATACTACGAGGATTAGGAAGTACCTTCTTGTTCCCCAGAGATTCAGGGATGGATGGTCACGGGCGGTGGCAGGGCCACACAGTCGGCTGCAACATCACACAATCACAATGCCATCAGCATCATGGCGCAAGGTAACCCACTGTGGCAGAGAATCACTCTCATCAGCAGCACCACCCAATCACAAAGCTATCAGTGGAGCCATGAAGCTGCACCCAGACTAGAATCCCCTGTGTTTACAAGGACTCACTTCCTCTCCTCTCCTCTCCATCATTACCCACTCCTCCCTCACCCCCTTTATCTCACACAGCACCCCCCCTTTCCCTGTGATGGATATTGGCGCCATGATTAGTTGAGCTTTACTCATTTTCCCATACCATCATTTCTATTAGCTGCCAGCCAGGTTTTGCTGAGGTAAATGTGGCCTGGCGAGAGCACAATAAGCACTGAGACAGAAGAACCTATATGTTTGGTAGCACGAAGCTGGTTAATGGTACAGTCTAGATAACAAAATAACCTAATTTGCCCTTTATATATGATGATGGTATAAAATTACATCAACATCTTATCTATTAAATATAATGTTCTATCATTTCTAAAAGCTGCTCTAAAATTAGTTTTTATATTAGTAATCCAGACAACATGTGATATGAGAGATTCCACAGTTTGAGCATTCTTTTTAACTCTTACTTAGGCTGAACAATGAGCAGCTTTGCTGTTTTGATTGATTTTCCCTCCTTTCATCACCACAGTTTATAGGAAATCTACTCCGCTAAACCCACTGTAAGCTCTGTAAGCAACATCAACAAAGAGAGACAGAATTCACAAATGGTGACCATTTAAATGGCCAGATATTTCCTTTCAGAGAGATAAAGCAAGGCAAATGTTGGACTTTGAAATGTTGGACAACAGTGTAAAATGCATGCTAATGTTGCTGTGATTATGCTAGGTCTATCGCGATCCGACGCTTGTCTAAACATCTGCAATCCGCAAAATCTATGAATGAATATGCTGGTGTTATGTTAAGGGGGAAACTGTTTCAATTATAAACTAATCTGACAGCAGAAGCAACGTAATTGTTCAGTTTATTCATGCCTTCATCATTCCCGCCATATCTTCCACGGAGGGAAGCGGCTAAAGGAAAGCTATGGCCGCCGTTCCAGGCATTACACTGAACACTGTGCTCGTGTAGCTGGTGAGAAAATAGGCTCTTTTTAATACGGATGACAGAAGACTTTCTCTAGCTGTCACCTTTCCTTCGACATCTAGATTTATGGTTTTAATGAAGCAGGGGCAGTGAAGTGTAGACTGAAGGGCCTCTCCGCTCTGTTCTTCGTTGGTTAATATGGCTGCAACAAAGGCTCAGTGAAACACTTTTAACTGGCGCACATTTAGCACCCTCCATAATGAAAAATGTAGCTCTGAAATAAAAGTGATGGACTGTCTGCAGGGTCAGTGTTGAACATCGTGGAATCAGATACCCCGACGTCTTTCACTGTGGGGCTCAAGTGGTTCACTTGCCCTCTTTTATGATTATATGAACAGAGTTTACGATCACTTTTGATTTTATAATAGTGTGTCTCTCAGAACAATAGTTCTTTATTGGAAGAGAAATTATTTTTTACTTCCTGGAGCAGTAAAAGGTTAGTAAAATATTATAACCACTGTGCTCTTAGCCTGAGTGTGTGTGTGTGTGTGTGTGTGTGTTTATATGTTTTCCCAGTGTACTGCGCTTACCTCAGCCTAGTTTATTGGTATATTCAGCTCCCTCTTGTGTGCCATAGGGCACTTTAAAACCTGTAGGACCAAATAAGTTGACCAGCCTGCTTGTTGCTGATACAACAATGTCTGCTTCTTGTGCTACATTCATCCTCATAAATTTATTCAGGCTCTGTCAGAAAGTTTACTCAGAGCACTAAAACTAAGGGTTGAATTGCCAATTTTTGCAAGAGATGGCTTGAAAGAGGCTTTTACCATCTACCGTATATATGAGCTGCTCAGACATCTGTAACAAGAAAGAATGTCACCCATACCTGAGCCTTTAATCACTACTTCATTTCCTTGTCCTCTGACTTACCCTTGTTCTTGGCTCGCACTTCTACTTTTCCTTTTCCCTTTTATCTGCAAACTTGTTGCAACAGTTCCTCTGTATTACACCTCAAACTTCTTGTCTCCAATTCATTGCTCCTTATTTTCTAGCCTCAGCTGCATTCTAGCAGAGTAGGAGGATAGGTAATAACAGTCTTATAACATTTAGATGCACAAGAAGAAGAATATAAGCAAACCTTTTTACCTGGATCCACTTTAGCACACAGTTGAACTCAGCCTGCGAGTTTGTACCTTTTCAAAATAACACCAAACCAGTTCAGAACCAGTCAGTGAACTCTCTCTCTCTCTCTCTTTGTGTCTCTTTCTCTCTCCTCGTCTGACAGCAGCTAAGGTCGAGCTCCAAGCCAGCGAAGCATGTTTAAATGGTGCGTGAGGAGATGAATATTTGTTTTGGTTTTCTGTATCTTTATTGAAAGCAGCCCTCATAAGTCTTCCGTGTAATCTCTGCTCTGTTTATGCATCATTTCTCTCTGTGTGCACTCATGAATGATCTAGCTTAAATACCAAAGTAAATCACATTCTGCATACCATACCTTTCTGCACACTCACACATATCATGTCAGGGCAGATGATTGTACTTCTAGACTCATTTACTTTTATTTTTTTCTTCTTTTTTTCACTCTGGCCTGTGTCTGTTCCCTCCCTGTCATGCGTGTGCATGCGAATGAATGTATTTCTCGCACTGCCTGCTATCTCTCTCTCTGTCTGTCTCTGCACTAATCTCTGTCTTCCCCTGGTAAATGATTAACATGGAGAACCTGGCTGAACTATAATCAACAAACCTTCGGTGAGGTAATTACCACTTTATTCCCTGTCCTGCTAACAAAGCAACCGCTCTCTCTCTCCCCCCCCCTCCCTCCTGCTCTCGCCCCCCTTTGTGTCTTTCACTCTCTTCAACTGTCATCAGACTGTATCAATGTCTCTCTCCATTTTCTGTGTCATTGTGTTATTGTCTCACTAGCTGCTGTGGTGGTCTGTGTGTGTGTGTGTGTGTGTGTGTGTGTGTGCGTGTGCGTGTGTGTGTTTGTGTACCTTATCTGTCTTTGTAAATGTGCTTTGTCTGTTTGTTTGTTCTATTTAGTGTATTATCTAGCAGTAAACTGTGGATGGGTTAACTTTGTGTACGTTTGAGTGTCTTCATCTCTGTCAGACGAACAATGCAGGGCAGTGTTTTTAGTGTATTGTCTTTTTCTGATTGTCATTTTATTGTAAGTCTGTGAAGTGACATTTGGTGCCATTGTTGTTGGTTCTCAGTAGAACAATGGCTCTATGAGGCGCGTGTGCACGTGCTGTGTGCATATATGTGTGTGTGAATGCTTCTGGAACTGGCCTCCTGGTTTACGTAAAAAGGAAGTCTTTGTTTCCTTGAAAGGAGATGGAGTGTGATAAATTTCAGTTCTAGAAAAACAAAACCCAGAAATGCACCAGGATACCCAGCCCTATTATAACAGTTTATTAGTGTTTTTGTTTTTGCCTTTTTCTTTTTTTTCTGACAAAGTGGCTTTGACTGGAAAAATTCTCAATTCCGGCCAGTGGTGTGTGGCTGTGGGAACATTCACCAACCGCCGTGCTGGCCTCTCGTCTAAGTAGAGCATTGTTTTGTTTCCACTCGTTAGTTGATTTTAGGTGTGACTAAAGTGTTCGAGGGAAAAGGCGTGCTATTATCTTTGGTTGCTTTTGTTGTTTTTTTCAGGTGGGGCATGCAGAGTATTGTGAAACTATGTCTTCAGCCCTAAATTGTCACGTGGCCTCGTTTTGTGATCAGCTACAAGAGAACCATTGCAGGAAAAGTTTGAAATTACTTTTATACTTACATTGCTCTCTGCTTTTTATGTGCATCCATTAAAATCAGAACTCCCTCATTAGTGTTATATTATGCTATAACATAAAATATTATACAATCATCTTTGCAATTGAAATGAAACCCCAGACACAGACACACAGGAGGACTCCAGCACACTGTGTTGAAATGAGGTTTAGGGAGAGGCCTTGCAGTGAGGATGTCTGTATTAAAATGGATCAGATAGTCACAGTTCAGCTTGGAGCTGTCAGAGCAGACACGGTGAACAAGCATGAAAGGACAGTCGCTCTCTCCTCCTGGTCAGGATATTTAGTCAATCGATATCAATTTAACAACCAGATATTATCGCCAGCTCCTCGCATTATCGCTAGGCTGCATATGGACCCATCTCTTTCCCAATTTCTCTCCTCATGCTGCCCTGTTTCTCTATGTACACACATGCATCAATATTATGTCGCATTACAGTGTAATAAGTTGTATTGTGTGAAGGTCTCCACGTAGGGTGGGCCAGCTGTGGAATGAAATGAGGTTCAGTGTCTGCAGCTTGGTTGGTACAGCACATGCATGCTTGGGCATAACATGTTTGCTTTGACATATGTGTGTGAAGAGGGAGGTTATGGTGGTTAAGGGTTGTTGGCGAGTGGGAGTGCATGCATCCATTCATGGCACACAATGAGCTGGCTTTGTGGAAGGTGCCAGGCCGACTGTGCATTTCATTGACATACAAAACAGCAATTAAATTGTGTGTGCATGAGAACACGTAAGCCCAAAATGTGAGAAACACGATAATCTTAAAGTAAAATAACACAGCCTGCTTGTAGTTTAGATAATATGTGCTTTTTAGAATTTCACACATGTGCAGGCTGAACCAGGCAAACACACACTCTCACGTACATATAACCGAACACAATGCTCTTCCACTCAGCTCAGAAATCCTGCCAAGAGGCAACCTGGGAATTCCCTGAGACTGAAATTGAATTAGTATTGACCCAGGCAGAGCAAAAGGCTGTTGCAGGTACCTGGATTATTGTACCATACAAGGTCCTCACTGCCAGGAGGACACTGAGGCATGTTTGCCATCATGTCTCAAGTCTTCAAAGGTGCTTAAAGATAGTCACACCAGGAGGTTTGATTTTAATTATTTGTGAGAGCAGAATGAGAAACATACTGTGCACCAGATTATACCGTTTCTATAACATATTTTTAGTGATTGTTTTGGTTTTTACAAATATTGTGACTGATTTTTATATACATGGTGCCATGACTTACTTTTGAGTCTTGCTGTCATCAGCTGCTCAGAGAACAGACTCATTATTGGCCTAGTTTGTTGGTTCGGTTTGAACATGATGCAATTTTGGGCAAACTGTCCTACTGTAGCTAATTCTTTAAAAATCGGATCTGCTTCTGACCCTGCCGTAGCTGAACAGTCTTGTGTGATGAATAGATGTAAAAGCCACAGATTTTGAGAGACAGTCTCAAAGTCAACGTCAAAGTCCTTGGGGGGGCATGTTTGTAAGCTTTTTAATATTCATACATATCTGTTAGCTTTAAATGATGCAGGATGTCAGTGGATTAAAATAAAGACTCAGGAAATCTGTTAGTAAGCTTAACTGTTCTCTTTGACACAAATGATCTTGTAATATCACATGGACATGGTTTTAAGTGACATTTATTAAAACAAACAAATATTATTAAGCTTTGTCATAAAAATCAAGGATACACATTATTTTGAAATGAAATGACTTGAATATTACAACATTTCTAGTACATACGCACTCTCTGGATGAGATTATCAATCCCTACATAATGAAAAAGAGAATATGCTGCATAATCTCTTATGTTTAGTTGACCTTTCCTTTGACTTAACATTTTAAATGTTCATTTTCTTATTTTATAATTGTGTTTTCTGTATTGTTAACTGTCTTAGTGTACATGCCTCAGTACAGTTTGTTCCATAAAGCTGTGGTACATTGATAGGAGTGGCCATCTTCAAGAACAGAGGTTCATGAACTAATAAAGCCAGAAAGCTCAGTCCTCTACACTTTATCTAGACACACAAAGACACGCTTAGATAAAAACACTCGAAGGGGAGTGAACGTGTGTGCGTTTACTGGGTGTATACTTTCGTGTATTGTGCCTTTTTCTAAATGATTTTGGTTGTCATATTCCCCGTTGCTAAAAAAACACTTTTGCTTGTGTGCTTTGTGATTTCCAGAGAGATACATTACACTACATATGTTGCACTATGAATCTGTTTTGAACGAATCCTGAAACTGTTGTATGATTTTTGGGAAACCTTTCCATGGTGGAACAAAAATTAATATTATTTTGGCATTGCCTCCCAGAAGTATGGCACCACAGCCTACTTTCAGGCCCCCAGTGGCAGGAAGCACACACATTCCTCCTCTCTTTGTTTCTTTCTGCGCCGGCATATACATACACACCACATATGAATATGCACACTCTCTGCTTCTTTTGCTCGTCATCCCCCCAGAGATGGTAAAAAACATTAGACCTGCAGTGAGGAATGGAGAACATGTTAAGGAGAGAACAGTAGAGAAAGTCAACAGATTTCAACTCCCAAAACTGCTCAGGAAGGCCCCCAAGGATAGAGGGAGGAGGTGAGAGGGGGAGAGCAAGAGAGAGAGGGAAAGACGTCAGCAGGTATTACTATCACTGTCACTACCAGGCGTGAGGAGCAAACCCTCACCTCCGCCCCTTCCTACCTACCAACACACACACACACACATAGATGCAGTTGTAGTAGAGAGAACTATCAATAGTACCATTGCCCTGCCTGCATACACCCATCGCACACATGGCTGCTGAGACTCTGAGGAGAGTCCATGCAGGAATCCCATTCCATTTAGAACTGACATGGCTTTCAGCTTGATTTGTGTGTGTCTTGACTAAGCAGACTGTGCACAGTCCTTCACTGTGAACCCCTTTAAAAAGCTTTACATGTGGAAAAAGTGATATTTTATTTTAAAATAAACACACCTATTAGATTTTTTTAAAGGTTCCAGTAAAATGATGAGAGATAGTTTTGGTGTGTGTGTGTGTGTGTGTGTGTGTGTGTGTGTGTGTGTGTGTGAGTGACACAGCGTGTCTCCTGGTACTGTCACTGATTTCTTTCCTCTCTGGTTCCTTGATGATTTTCTTTATTTATCAGTCTGCTCTTTGATCACCCTACAGTTATCCAGCTTTGAATTCAGTATCAATTCACTCTCTACTATTAGTTTCAACTTTTTCTAATCCTATCCTAATATAGCTTGTAGATACTAAACTGTCGGGCTGCTGACATGGTAGAAAACAGCCACAAAAAACTAAATTGCTTATTTGTCACTCATTTTAAATATTATGCAAACTATAATGTCATTTTAAAATCAATTGTACTTCGTGAGTGCCCAAACATATGTTTTGTTGTGTTCATCAGAAATGATCAGATAACCATAATTCATAGTCTGAGAGCATTGGAACTGGTGGTTGTATTTTGTGCTGAATGGGAGAGGGGAAATAGCCTTGTCCCAAATCTCCATAGCTATGGCCTTGTAGCAGGAGAACTCATGAATCTCATTGCTCTCCCATTCAGCTGGAAATGGAGTTCTTGCAAGAAGTGCACTTCTCCAAACACTGGAGCAGACACTCGTTGTTTATGATTGAGGAATTAACGTGTGTTCTCCTAAAATACAAATGCCTGGATATATAGGTCACAAAATTCCCCCACTCACTATAATTTTTTATTTTTATCAGTATTGTTCTTTGTCAAAGGTGCAACTAGTTAACACTGCCCCGCAGCCACACGTACTGTACTGTACTTCCTGTGTTTTTATCTTGTAATTTTAGGTCATTTTGGTTCATTACTTAAAGTAGCAACCAGTCACCTTTAATCCCAAATTAATCAGTTAATCCCATTCCAGAGTTTGTCTTTTAGCACTATGTGCGGCTGCATCTGCACCTCTTCACGTGACACTCTCAGCTTCCTTCCTTTCAGCCCCTCCATTCTTCTTATTGTGTCTAAACCCTTCATCAGCGATGTGGAACTGCCCTTTTTAAAACATTCAGGCGCATCCAGCCGCGTGGGAGCGAATGCTGACTTACATATATCAAGATTAAGAAGTACATTTCACACACTTAAGATAATGTGGTAGAGTTTATAATTCTTTTTAATTTATTGGGTTATACTACTGGAAAAAACCCAACAACATTATCTGGCGTGTATCTCCATCAGTTGTACCTGAGTGGTGTCCCGTGCAAGTTTGTGGATCAGTGCGAGCTGCCAGTTTCCTGTGCGTGACTGTAGAGCAGGACAAAGCTGGCTGCCTTGAGGAGGAATGCGAGGGACCGTCTATATCCTCGATGCACAGAGCGATGTGAATCTTAAGGGTTGTGATGGAGAAAGATGGAAAGCGAGTGAGAAGCATGGATCAGCTGTGAGGAAGGGAGGGCGACGTGAAGGGGGCAGTTTAGACTCCTGGGATTCCAAAGCAGTGACCGTGAAAGTGTTTAGATAAACAGAGAGAGAGACAACGAAGGAAGGGGGGAGGGAGGGCAAAGTGGGTGAAATGGTGGTGGAAGAAGCAGTGAAGGAGGAGAGGATGAGAAGGTGTAGACATGCTGACAGGGGAAGGAAATGAGAATTGCTGAAGATGGGGTGGGAGAAAGCAGATGAGAGTAAAACCAAGTATAGAAGTTTTTAAATAGGTTCAGCAGAAGTCAGATGGACTGAAAAAGCCCGACTTTACTCTATTTGCTCCTTAACTCATGCCTCTCAAATGTGTTTTTCTCCATCTTCTCCTTTAAATAATTCAAGCCTGTTGGTTGTGTTATAGGGTAGGTTACCTTGACATGTCTTAACTGTGCCGTCTCTGTGTGTGCGTCTGACTGACGGACTGAAGGACAGCTCCAGACCTCCAGCTGACTATTCCTCTGCTAACAACCAAGCACATAATCAGATACAGTGAGAGGGAATGCACAGTCTATGCTGCCTATCCAGCACTGACCTTCACATCGTGGGGAGAGAGACGCAAACAGAGTACAGCAATAGGAAGGAGAGTGTCTACGACATCAGAAGTGTGACCCACTTAGTAAATGATGGATTCTAAAAGCCAACTCTGATTTATTGGCTTAGTGTATCTGCTTTGAGAGCGCCCTTTTCACTATTGTGAAAAGTGTGTCTGAATAGGTGTGTGTGTATGTTTTAATGGGTGTTGCATGTCCGCCTTAACCCACTTACACAGGTGGGCCTTGCCGAAAGAAACAAATAAGTGTAGTTAAGTATAGTTAAAACCATAGATGCGGGTGCACAGAGCATACTTTGCGCAAGAGTGGAATTCAAAATGACTTCTTTTAGTTTTCACAAATAAAAATGGTATTGAAAAATGTTGATTATGTGATGTTAACGATGACGGCAACAGTACACATTGTGACACGAGCACAAATGTAAACACAGCTATAAAGACTGAGTCGTATTATGTTGAGTGTCAAATAGCAGCAGTGTTGTCTGGCAGACACTTAAACCCGAGTTTCAAAGCAGCTGACAGCTCCAAGCTGAACAGCTCAGTGACAATTAAAAGAATAGGATTTTTTAGAAAATGGAGATTATTGTTTAATCTGCTTATCTGGTTAATTGTTAGAGATATAATACAACATATTTTTAGACCAATACACAAAAGCCAAATGTATTTGATATGTTTATATATGACGAGTCGAATGGTGACGGCTCGGTCTGGATCTGCAGCTCTTCTTGTCAATGCGTCAGTCTTCATGCGCAACGCCCTAAAACCCAAGTTACAGAGTACCTGAAATGACCATCATCATCCTGCCCTGAATTTCCGTCCACTGCTTAATAACATAACTATATTTAAAAACATACATAAAACAGAGAGAATTTCAGAAGCTGACCTGAGTTCGTTTAATCAGTAATAAGGTTGTTGTCATTTTCCAGCCTTATGATCGGCATTAAAACTGCACAAGTAAATAATAAATAAACTTTTGTGAACATTTTTAGAAAGTTCTTTTAAACATATCTTTTTTTTATATAGATACATTTTGTTAAATCATTTATCTTGACCTTCTGTATGCAAAGCAGATGGTCCCGAACAGCTAAGTTTGTACATAAATACGACCCAAACGACGCTGACAATTTGAATCAGCCCAGCTGCCACTTTGTAGCTGTTCTCTTTGATAGATTTCCTACTTTGAATCATAGCTTCTTGTGTCCACCCATCATAGCTGTCACTGTCTGCAACCATCCCGTCAGTGTCTGAGCAGTGAGGTACTACAGCTATATTCAGGTTTATGTTCCCAAGCCTGGCACCTGTACAGATCAGCCCTGTATTTACGCTGCAGCTCCATTTAGACTGCAGCTACATGCAGAGCACTCATTACTCTGAGGTTTAGGCTGTCCGACGGAGGGATGCAGGCAAAAAGACGGATGGAGTGAAGGATGGATGGGTGGGGTGTTGGCTTGGCACCAATCCTAGCTCCGGATTGGTTGTTGTCTTGGCAACAGCACGTCTGACCTTATTTACCCCCTTTGCACACCCTTTGCCATACGCACATTCGGTTCTCGTCCCTGCACATTTTATTTTCCGCACACACTCTCCCCATCATTCTCTTATGCGCGTGAGCTGAAACTCCTCCTGTTCTCTTCACACTTGTCTTACAAGTGTGTCCACATGCCATTTAGGGCAGGTACGAGTCAAACCAGCCAAGGCTTTTAGCTCCTGTTGTGCTGGTAGAGTGTGGCAGCATTTCAAAATGCAATCTTTTTGTTCAAACGGCGAAAATATAAACAAGCTATAGACTGTAAGACTGCACCGTCGCCCATTTATATTGTGGACAGTAATTTCATACCTCCTGGAAAAGTCACTAGAAAACTTATTTTAGGATCTGACTAGACCACACATGGAGAGCGGTTCCTGTGCATGACAGGGCTCTGCCACAGAGGGGGATGATGGTTTCTGCAGACCTGCAGCCGTATCAAAATAGTTCAGATGGATTGGTTTCCATACTGATGGGTCCTGTGGGCTTAAGTCATGCAATTTTCCTCAGGTTTGATGGCCAGAGCTATACATTCTGTTGTGCTGCTGAGTCCTATAGAATGGACACACATACACACACCACAGGACGACCCATGCCGTAACAGGCAGAAAATAGGGCCTGTCTTTACCTGAGGCTGAAAGTCCTTTAGGGCTTGGAGTAGCAGGTGTATTTGTGTGTAGACCTTTGTGTTTTTTCCTGTGTCTGTAAATTGACAGGGGATGTGGGTCCAGGAGTCAGCTTGCTGATTCGAGCAGTTTGAATAAGGAGTGGAGTGGTCTGAATGCCCTGTGTCTTCTGGTCATTTAATGGAGTCTGCGGGGCAGGAAAGGTGCAACCAATCATTCCATCTAGGTTATACACCCACAGCAATAGTTGCCAGCTCTCACGCACAAAATTCATACCACTATATGATGCATTTGAGTGTGTTTCCACTGGTGTTCGTATTCTTCTGTCCTTATGAGGACATGTGCATTTAGTTACCCCCAGCGTTTGCCTGAGGAAATAGTTTGGCATGGGTGGTAAGCCACACAGATCCAGATGGATATTAACATAATGTATGTGCTCATAACTTACACACGGGCCAAAGGAAAAGCCGCAGACTTAAATGGATGGAGTGTGAAGTGGGCAAAAAATAGGAGGGACGTTCACACACCATCCATTTGGATAAAATAGAAACCAAAAGGTCTGGTGCAGAGGAGAGATACACTTCCTGCTGACCTTAAAGGAAGCACACACACACACACACTCACATGGGCATACCAAACAGGAAAGAGTAGATAAGAGCAACAGCTTGTTCCCCTTAAGTCCCTCTTTCCTCTCTGTGAGGAGCAGTTGATCACCGTCTTTAGCCACAGCTTGATCACACATAGGATCTGAAGAGGCGGGGTCTGTGGAGTCTAGAGGTTGTGAGGTACAAGGGGGGTGCTAAAGGGATTTTTCTGCCAGCTGGGCAAGAGGGATGATGGGGGGGGCCCAGATGGTTAGAGGTGGGGGGTGAGGTCCTTGTTTGTGCGCGTCGAGGGGAGTAAGCACCAGGTTAGACACAACACTGGCGCTTGGGCTTTGGACGCAGCATGGATTTTTGTGAGCATGGAGGGGGGGCACAGCTAATAGAGAGCACGTGAGGGGAGGGGTTGTCCTGATTCTATTCCATTTTACATCCACATAGATAAAGATCAAGCAAGTGAGAGGAAATGGTGAACAAAAAGGTTTCAGCCACACAAATTCTCACAAAACATCGTCTGTCAAGCAAAGTAAAGTAAAGTAAAACGTCATTCTGAGATGTAGCCGTATGTTGAGTGTTTGTGTGTGTGGTTTTGTCCAGGTGTTAAATCCAAGCACTGCAGGTATTTTAATGCTGAAGACTAAACACTGTCGATTTCTTTTTTTATCCATATCCAACTATATGTTGTGAGTGTATTTGGACTTTGTCTTTCTCTGAAAGTAATAAATTAAAGGGGGCACAAGCACTAAAAATCCTTTCATCTCACCTATTAGTGGTCCTGCAGCCCCCTTCATTGACACTGAAGCTGTGTCATGCTCTGCGCAGCCAAGGCACAGTGACCACAGCCTGCTGCACCCAGTCAGCGTAGTGACCCAAGTTAGCGATCACCCAGCTGTGAGTCACAACAGAACAACTGAGGCTCCACGAAGCCTTTCAGCCTCCCGTCATCGCTACAAGCAACCAACACACTTTCACTGCAGGCTGGTTAGTGTACGATCACAGGCGTGAAAGTGTTTATGAAAACTACTGTACCCACAGCGTACACTACATTGCATGGTGCCATGGAAGCATGTTAGCGTTTTCATCGTAGATGATTTTTATCCACCATGTATAGAAGCAGTGCTAGCGTGGAGCGCCCCAGTGTATTCAATGTGTGTACTATGCAGCTGCTGTGCGTGATCGAGTATCTGTTCTGTATGCCTGAAGCCGTGTTGTGGGATTGTTGCTCCTTTAATTATTCTCTCATATTAAAGGATCAAAGGTCTCTGCCACAGTCAACCCCCTGCATTTCATTATAACTACACACACACGCACACACACGTGTGTGCGTGTGCTCTGTGCCCGTGTGCACTGACATGGACAGACAAGGGGAGGGTATCGGTTATACTCAGTTTTTTGCATGTTATTTTCTGCAATTATAAAAAGGGGATTATGAGAGGGATAAATGTTGGCCTTTACGGGTTTTCCATTGAAGATCCCAGCATGGTATTTTTGATTCCGCTCCTTGGTGAGATTTTTCTTTATCAACCAAGAGCTTGCACCAGTCCTCAGAAGGGTGTCACTGATCACCCTCTGGCATGAGGGATGAAGCATGTTTTATTCTCCTGAAGTACTTTCATGTCCTAGTGTGTGTGAACATGTGTCTGTGTGTATGCAGGCGTGTTTCTTTGCCCTCCCCCCTGTGCTCCAGCACTGGTCCAGACCAATCCTTACCTCTAGTTGCGAAGGAATTTCCTGCTGATAGGCTACTCTAGCACTCTGTTCATTGTCACCCACAGTTCCTCAGTGCTCCCGTGATGCCCCTGTGCTGTCACCAGTCTGCTGCATGGTGGCTGGCAGTAGGGGAGGATGCAGGAGTGTAATTAGGGCGTATCCAAGCCTACCAAGGCCAGAGAGGGAAGGGGAGGAAGGAGGGGTAGAGCAGAAAAAGAGGGCTGACAGTTTGACATCAGTAGAGCACACCGTCTCTGTAATTGCTGGCGTGTAGGCGCAGGCCAGAGTTGGAGGCTTGTGGGAGAAAGGGGTAGTTATATAGGATAGAGAGGATTCAGAAATAGGAGGAAGAGCATGGGGGAGTTGCAGCCTCAGACGCAATAGATGGGGGAAGAGTGTGTGTGTGTTATCAAATGTGGAGAAAGACGAGGGAGGGGGCGGGAGGAGAAGAAGGGGGTAAGGAGGAATGCAGATTGGGGGGTTGGGTGAGCGAAATGGGACCTGGGCAGCTTTAGAGAAACTGACATGTGTAGCAGGGGCTGCATCATGTTGACACAGCACACATACACATGCACATGCATGCATACACCTGTGCACACACTTCCACAGCTGGTGCACCTAAGTAAACAATTCCTCAGAACACAGGTAGAGTGAAGAGTAAGCGAACGCCTGTGTGCGTATATATTAATGTATGTGTGTGTGTGTGTGTAGTCTTAAATGGAAAATCAAGTGTCTTTGTTCAGCTGTAATTAGTGCACAGGTAATAGAGCTATTGGAGGCAAACACACACACACACTTCCGCAGCAGCAGTATTGATCAGGTAAGTGTGCATGTGTCCTGAGCAAGGGATCCTGATCGATGATTTCCTGTCCCACTGATAGATTGCCAATTCTGTGCACTAGCGATTGAGCAGGAAGCAGTTTTGGTTAAACCTACCTCCAGGGTCTCACCTGCCTCCGCATGAGACACACACACACACTCCTGCTCAGGTTTAAAGTTAACAGAGAACTTGGCCATATGGTCTCTTTTTCTCCCAGACGGTCTCTTGTCGTTTCCCTTCTCATTGCTCCATCCATCTTTGATACCCTCTGCAGACTTGCTGGACCATCTCCGTCTCCTGTTTCCTGTCATGTCTATTTGTTTCATTTTGGTTTCATCACTTCTGTCTCCTGTGCACTTTTTCTCTCCCTATTATTCTTTTGGTCTCTTCTCTGTCTGCCTACTTAGCTTGAGACCACACCGCCGTCCTCCACCACCACCACCCTCACCCTATTCCACGCTCTTTTTCCCCTCCCATGTTTCCCTTCACTGACTCCCAGCACTCCCTTCCTCTCTCCTCCGCTCTGTCACCCCTCTATAAAGACTCCTACTGACGGACCCGAACCTTCTGCCCAGGCCACAGTCTGCCCCTCATTCTTCTCTCGTGCGCTCTATGTGAAGGGGAGACCAATTAAAGTCCGTCTCCTCTTCTTCCACTTCGTTGTTCTCTTCTCTGAGAGTCTGCGCTCAGACTCTCTGGGGTCACTAATTAAAACACTTTACTTTCTGTTCTCTTTGTGTCCACATTTTTTCACCTGTTCATCCAACTTTGCTCTTCTTTAGCTCTTTTATATTTTTTAGTGCCACTTCCCTCTTTTTTTTCATCACCTTCTGTCTGTCTTTCCCGTCATAAGTGAGCCGTGTCTCATGTCACTCCACCGCTCCCATTCCTTCCCTCAATTGGTCACACATTTCTCTTCTCATTTCATGTCTCCTGTTTTGTCTTTTCTGCTCCTATGATCTTAGGACTTTCCTCAGTTTCTCTCTCCTCTTCTTTCTCTGTATTAGTTTGTGCACGGGTAACTCTTTATATTGTCAGTGACAGGAAGTCAGAATCCCCAGTCTGTATATTATGCAGCTCTTCTGTTCTAATGATGTTGTCTTGTCCAGAGTGACTGTTATGCCTAAAGACAGTCAACCTTGACAGAACCGCCTGCGCGTACAAATGCACTTCTACATAAGTTTATAATACTATCTGTTTGTGTCATGTCTGTGCTGCATAGGAGAAGAATGGAAAGTAGAACGTTGATTTTATACCACTGAGAGGTTTTAACTGGCATAAGACTGTCACATCTGTTGCTCAACACCACACTCGTGCTGGTATGGAAATAAAATGGAATATTGTGTCACTGTGATGTATGAAATTCCCAAAAATGCTTAAAGACCTGCTTAACTTTGCTTTATTACCTTGTGTAATCGTTATGTTTAATATTGATGAACTGAATTATCCACGTTCCTCCAGGCACAAAGGAATTATGGAATACCTGTCATCTGTCTTTTTTCTCACTTTCTGTGTGTGTGTGTGTGTGCGTGTGTGCTTAATCGTCACTGCTTCTCATACACGTATCACTCTACGTAATCTTTACATGAAATATTAATGCTGTTGTCATTCCTCCTTCCAGGTTAACAGCAGGAGATCTGTCCATCCAGGTGAATCTGAATGATTACCTGGACATCTACTGTCCTCACTACACCTCCTTGGAGAACATGGAGTCTGGGCCGCCGGAGACCCTGGCTCTCTACTTGGTGGGAGAGGCATCATTCCAGGGGTGTGTGGAGACGAGAGGGGCCATCAAAAGATGGGAGTGCAACACCCCACACGCTCCGTTTGGACCAGTGCGCTTCTCTGAGAAGATCCAAAGGTTCACTCCCTTTTCGCTGGGGTTCGAGTTCTTGCCAGGGAGACACTACTACTACAGCTGTAAGTTTCTGGGTTTCTGTTACCAAACAGATTTAATCCCCAGTCTTGGTCCCAAAATGTTTAAAGCATGAGTTTGAAAATATGTTTTTTTTATATGAAAAATACATAATTTCCCGTGTTTTCCTGTAAGAAATACATTTTTACTAAAACAATGAATCGTGAATCTCCATACACTAGCATCAAGGTAAAAGAAGAAGAAATAAAAATATTTGATTTTAAGTTTATAACTTTTTATAGATAAAAGGCTTCAGGCCGTCTTTAGCCAATGTGCTTTCACGAGGCTTTGAGTGTTGACAAACCTTAACGTATGGCATTAATGTTTTCCATAAATTCACTGTGAATGACATTAATATGATGTTTTCTTATACCTGCAGGCTGCCTCACAGTTTTAGTTATGGTTTTCTCTTTCTCCATTACACCCTCCTGTGCTCCAGTCTCCTCGCTCATTTATTTCAAACCACTGGAGGGAGAAAGGGGGGGGGGGTTCAGAGACGATGGCTTAGTGGCTGTAAAATCAGTTGACTTTTTTTTTTACTTTTTACAACTTCTGTTGTCAGTCCCACCAAGAGGCGGAGGACATGAAACAAGGATGAGAATGAAAGAGTCAAGTGAATGCTTACTATTGCAGGGTGACAACAAAGAGACAGAGGGACGGCAAAGTTTAGGAGGAAGAGATGGAGATCAACACACAATGACGGTGAAGGAGAAAAAAACGCAGACAGAGAAGCCGACAGAGGTAGAGAAGCATGAAGGAGTGACAGAGGGAGAGAAAGAGCAAAAGATGGACACAGACTGACAGTAGAGGGAAGGGGGGTGGGACAAGAAAGGCCGGATGAGTGGAATCCACATTGGTGAAAAAGGAGAAAAGGGAGAGCAACAAAAGCAACGGAGAAGAGGGACAGATGAGATGAAGGGAGAGAAAGAATCTTTAAATAAATTACTGTTGCGGTCTGAGGGACAATGGAGCATTGTGAGGGTATGAAAGAGCGGCTCGACACACACGCTACACACACATATATGTACACGCACACACACTGGCTTATTGTGAATGTTCAGGCCAGTTCAGAGAAAAGAAACAATGGGTCTTTACCCCCTGGTCGGACCACAACGGGCTCAGAGCGTTTTTGTCCACATCAGTGATAAGGTGGAAAGTTGGTCCAAATGTCTGGCTCTGGGGTTTTTGTTCTGAATGGCCCTGCAGCACTGGAGACAGTACAATGGCATTAGGCTGGGACAACACTACAATAGTATTAGAAACACTAATGACATTAGTTGGCTCAATCTGAGCTGGGCTCAGCTCCGCTCTCTGTCTCCCACCAACTATGATGCTCACAACCCATTCTCTCTGGGTCTGTGACCCACTGCCCAGCCCCCAGACTGTGCCCAATGGTTCGCTACGTCTGGATCCATAAAACAGGGGACACCATCACATCTTCTGATAATTAACTGGGCACAACACGAAATAATTTTAAGGGCTGGTAACAGTGGCACAGGAGCTCAAGTACATACAAAGCACAGGGAGGCATAGTCTGGTGATATATTGCATGGAAAACACAGCAGATAAATAAACATTTAGACTATTAGAAAATGGAAATATTAAGATTGTGTAATGATGTAATATAATACTACCTGTACATAACGTAACGAAAGTGTTTATGTGACACTAAAAACAATCAGTCAAAGGTCAAAAGTAGAAACACTTATTTGTTTACCTCATCTGCTGACAAAAACAAAGCATTTTTATGGCTCTACTTTTTGCTAACAATCCCACAAGGCAGTGTGCTACTTTTTTATGGGTGAGAAATTACAATTTAGGGCACACTACACCTGTCAGTGACAGAATAATGTGAAACAGAAAAACACCTCTCATTCCAACATGAGTGCTCGCACATTGTTCCATGGTGGTTAGATCCAGTGCTAACCTTGTATTTGCATAAGATAAACAGGCTAAATTAGCTGCATTTTTCCACAAACAAGTGGCTGTATTTTTACCGGTTCATTAGCTGAATGTTTGGATGTGGATGTGAGTGCCCGCAGTGATGATTTCTACCATTCTGCCAACAGTTGTTTTCATAAAATGGGAAATATTATCTGTCAGAAATTTCCAGCATCTGCAGCTTGAGGTTTGACGCTGTCGAGAACCACCTAGTTTAAATTATATAACCTGAGTATTTCTATTTTCTGTTTATATCTGTCTGTTATAGAGGAAATAGTATATTACTGCATGAGCGAGGGAAGATTTTAATTAAATTTCCTCTAGACATTGCTGTTGCAATGATTTCATTTATGTTCTGTGCACAACCTGCATTTATTAGATACCATTTGTTTAGATTCATCCCCTTTCTCTGTGCAGGTGCATGTATTTCTGCCTGCATTTTCTTTCTGAATGCATTGTCCTGGGAATGTTGTCAAAGCGGTGATGATGTTTTCTTAATTTATGGCTGTGTGTGTTGAGCACATTCAAGTCAATGGATCATGCCCAAAATCTTTGTTCCTGTTATTCTGTGCTTCACTGAGACAGACTGTGATCATATACTCAGTCTGTGTGCTGGGCCGCTGTGGAGTTAACAGCTGTTTGTGAATTATTCCGATATAATGCCCTTTTACTGCAGTTTCCAAACAGCTTTGTTTTTGTAAAAGCAATGCTAAACTGACGTGTGTCTGCTTTCCCCTGTGAGCCATGATCAACACAGATATCAGTGAAGTAGTATTCTCGATTGTGCATTTTATTGTTTTTATTCAGTGGTGTAGATAAGTGTGACATGTGGTCTCTGTGACACTTTCTACTGATATCATGAGGTATAGAAATGGAGGGAACAGAGAAACAACCTGGCTGTTCTTCTTATCAGAAAAGTAGCACGGAAGTTCTCAGAGTGTGTGGTGGAAGGATTTCATTTTTATTCAGCATAAGGAAATGCATTTTTTTATTTGACATGCAAGCATTTTGAACACTAACTTGTTTGGTCTAATGAATTTCTTTTTTATTTCTTGCTCCGTCTAGCTCTACCCGCAGATGAAGGCCCTCCTCTGCCATGTATGAAGTTGCGTGTCACCGTGTGCTGTGGGCCCAGTGAGTACAGTCTTCTTTTATCCGTGGTTCCTTTCATGTTTCCCCCTTGTACTCGAAGGATTACTCTGGTTGCCGCTTCATATCTCTGCTATCAGAGCTGTATAGCATGATGTTTAGACTGCTATTCATCCTTGCTACTCGTCTTTCTGATTTCTTCTTTGTCTTCCAGAAACTACCTTTAAACTACATGAACTCCACTCTCCACTCCATGTTGACCCTTAAAAAAGATGAATGTTATTCCTTTTCCTTTGCCTCCTCTCCTTCCCTCACTCACCCGCTCCCCATCACTCGATCCCAGTGTGAAATTCCCACAGCTGATCTAATCCAGAGCCCGCCTAGAGTAATGTTAGTCTTCCAGTCCAGTGAGCTGCCCATTCCGGTTGGGAATGTTGCCCAGTCACTGTGGGAATCCCTGTACAGTTGTAGCGTGTGTGTGTGTGTGTGTGTGTGTGTGTGTGTGTGTGTGTGTGGAGCACATTTCTACGTGTATGACCATTTTTTTTGTCTGTGCACTTTGTGTCTTTGTGTGTTCCTGCATGGCTGTATGGTCCTATGCGTGTGTTCTCTGGTGGTTTAACATCTACAATGTGTGTTTGTGTGTGTGTGTGTGTGTGTGTGTGTCTGAGACGTCTGTCCCAGTTCCCATCCTGGTGCTATCTGCAGGGGGCTTGTTATGCTGTCCCAGCCTGAACTAGCACACATTTCTTTTCTAAAGAACATACTTGCAGGTTTGCGTGTCTTTGTGTTGTGTTGGAGCCAATCTTTAATGATTACCTCCCAGTCCTGCTGCCTTGATTAAATCTGTGTCAGTTCGGCGTGAATGAAAAAAAAATATTTAAAACCGGAATAAAAAGAGCCCCATTCGTCTCAAATGAATTCTTAAATGCCATCACTGTTCTGGCGCGAGACAGGGAGTAATTTGCTGCGCTATTACCAGAGTGAAGGCTGATGACTTTTTTTATATGTTAATTATCCCGCTGTCATTAATTAGAAATACCACAGATAGCTGATCAGTGGGAAAATGCTAATGTAGTCTTGACCCGCTGACAATATTCCCTAATCAGCCTGTCTAAACCGGATCAAAATAACCAAAATGTTTGAAAGCACCTGGATTATGCATGCTGAGAGAAACACACACACTTGACTTCAGTCTCAAAGCCCTTTCCGTTACTTCTGCCTACAGAGATGCACATACTTCACTTTACTCTTTCCTTTTCTTGTTTTGTCGCCTCTTTTCTCTGCCTCTCATCCTGTCCTTTAACCAAAACTAATCCGGACTAAATTTTAGGATCTCCCTCTCCTTGTCTTCTACTCCTGCCCCCCCCCACTCTTTCTTTCTACTCTTCTGTCATTCCTGAAGTGGCACTAATCCCCTTCTCTCTGTCTCCTCAGCTCTCTCCTCCCTTCCTCATTTTTTATGATCTTTCACTACTGGAGCAAAACTAATCTAGGCACCATCCATGGCAGTCTCTTACACTTCCTCCTCCCTCCCCTGACTCCGCCCCACCACCCCTCCTCAGCCCGCGTCCTACACCTTCCCTGTGCCTTCTCTGTCTCTTTGTTGTGTTTCCGCATCGACTATACAGTTTTATTTCACCACTTCGCTCCAGCTCTGTCGTGTTCATGCTGTGCACCACGCGCATTGAGCTGGGAGTCCATGAGACCGGAGAGAGGAGAGCGAATGAGATGGATGAGGGAGGAGACGAAGGAGAGTCGGAGGGTCTATCTCTCTCTCTCTTTCTCTCTTCGGCTGTCCATTAGTGGCAGTTTACCACAGCTGTTGTTGTGTTGCTCCCTGTGGTAACATCTCGCACACTGCATCCTGCACAAGCTCCCTTTTGGCTGACAGGTAGCATGGCAGCAGGGCACACCGTGTCTGTGAGTGTGTGTGGCCCTCGGTGATGGCAGCTCTCGTCCTTCAGCTACAGCGTGTCTCTTGTCTAAACTTCAAACCGTGCACCTCCCTCCCTTACTCTGCCCTCAACGTTATTTCCCCCCCAGAAAGCAGCCTGTGTGATTAAAAGGTATTTCCAACGTGGGTATGCCCTGTTGTGGGTGTTTGAATTAATTATCAGCAAACACAAACACACACACACACACACCTGCCTCACACTGGTCTGAAGGACAGAGTGGTGACAGTGAGAGGGTCCATCAGGTACGTTGTCATTGCTCCAAGGTCAGCTACTCCTCTCTGGTCCCTCAGTCTCCTCTCCAGTGTGTGAATGTGTGTGTTTATCGCCTTAATTTAACCCAGGAACACAACAAACCAAACAGGACAGAGTCAGTGACGCAGGAGGCTCCTAATGACATCCTCTGTGTGTGACTGTGTTTGTCTTCCTCTGATGGTACTTTTTTCACTACCCTACTTCTTGCTTGGAGGTTAGGAGAGGTTGCATGGATGTGTTTTTCCGCGTAGCGAGGTGTGTGGTGATGTGTTGTTTATTTGACCACAGCGCTGTCACGAATCACTCCAGAGAATGCGCTTTGCTGAAAGGTGCTTGAGTCTGTGTTGCATCAGAAACCAAGGCTCTGAATCTGGTGTCATGTGAAATCTCCGGCACCCTACAGCCCTCTATTGCATCTTTCACAGGCTCACTTCGCTCACTCCATACTCACCGTTTTTTTTTACTACAGCTTCCCCCTAAAACTCCTCCCGTTGTCTTTATCTTGCTTGTTCTCCTTGTCGCTCTGGCTCTCTGTCTTTCTCTTTTAGTCGTCCTACTGTGAAAAACCATTACAGACCAACTTCCACCTCTCTCTAATTGATTCCCTCTCTCTCTCTGTGTCTCTCTTCCCTTTTTTGCTGTCGTTCCCCTGCTGTGAGCAGTCCATTGCATTTATTTCTGTTTGCTTCTCCGCTTTTTCCATGCTATTTTTTTTTCTTACATCACTGCCCTCCTTTACCCCCATCTGCTCTCATCCAAATACCTTTGTACCCTCTGAACCCAATGCAGACAAGGACAAAACTGAATAACACACACACACCACCGCTTGTCTAGCCGAGGTCTCTTGGATCCCGAACTCCGAACTTGCACATTGATTTAAACCGCATTTGTCGATTTGCGTTCTCATTCGCGCGTTTTTGCAAATTTTGCTTAATTTTATAGTTTTTAGTCCAGTGCTAACTGTCAAGCTCGGTTAGCGTTAACTCTTGCGTGTGTAAAATGGCGGCATGTGAGAAGAGGTGGGATGGTGGAATAGTGTCTGTCTCTGCAGTGGGGCGTTCTGCTGACTGGAGAAACACACACACACACACACACACACACACACACACACACACACACACACACTTAGCCTTGGTTGTGCATGTACAGTTACACGTGCCGCATATTTCTGACTGCATTGCAGAGAAGACACTGTTTTCGCAGTCGTGCCACCATGGATGCCATTTTGTGGCGAAGCTCGCCATAACCAAAATTATGATGTTGACACAAACGAGCGTAGTCAGCGTTGAGTTTTTGCAAAACGATGTGAATAAAAGCCAGATCAAAACACACATATCACACACAGTCGGATAAACACGAGGCATTTAACATCTGCACATCCATTTAGTTTCAAACCGCCGCGTGACACGCTGATAATGTACAGTTTTCCCACAACCGCGCTAGTAGTAAACACAATATTTAGTACACATTGTACAGTAGTAAACAATAAATTTATAGATCACACATAGTAAACTACGTGTGATTTATTTTTGTATATTAATTATATTAATAAATACCACATATATGTTTCCACATAATAAAAATGATTTTGTTTGTTTGATTGTTTTTGATATTAAACATTTAGCACATTCAGTTAACTGATTTTGTATTGCTTTATTGAAGGGATTAATAAACTTTTTTGTTTCTTTTGAATCAGCACAATTTTATATTGAATGCACAACTGAATATTAAATATTCTTTGATCATTAAATTACATTAAACCATGGTTTGATATATATGCTGCATTTTATTAATAAAAATTGCCTTAGGATCGTAGACATGATATATTATTTTACGCGGTTTGATTTCGAGCGAGTGATGCTATATAAACAAAAGTTTGACACTTATACAGATGTGCGCGTACACACATGCACACACCCAGTGAGAGGCCCGTACCCGGCGTGCTATTTAATGCTTCGTTAACCCCTGGTTAGTCGTTAGTCGTACAGGACCTGGGAGTCATTTGGTGGCTCGTGTCTGTTGGGGCGACATGTTGCTGCAGAGACCTGTCGATACAAGACGGATATTACAGACAGTGTTTCTTTGCTAAGCCATCATTTAATAAATCCTTTCTCTCTCTGTGTGCCACTGTACCACCGAGGAGTGTGGAGTGTTCCATTTCCTCTCTCTTAATCTCAGTCACCGTGGAATGTGGATAGGTGGTAGTTTTCCTGCAGACAGCAATGCACACTTTGTTTTAGTGTGTGTGTGTGCGCGTCTTTAGGGTTGCAGTGTCAGAGGTAGGTTCAAGGGCGTAGATCAATTTAATAACATCTGCAGTTGTGCAGCCTCATCCCTGTTTCCTGACCCTTCTGTCCTCTCTCCCTGAAACACAGCAGCTCTTTTTCCTGAGGAGGTTTAACCGTTTCCTCTTTTTAGCTCCACTAACTATATATTTTTGTGTTTTTCCTTTTTCAGCTCCACATCCCTTCATCTTACCATCCCTCCATTATTTCCTTTTAGCCCGCCCCCTGCTGAGAAAGTGACGCCCAGACACAAACACCCCTCTATCCCCTCTCTTTCTCTCCCTCCCTTTTCTTTCTGTCTGACCTTGTTTCAATCTTTCCAACCTTCTTTTCTTTACCGTACTTTCTCACTCGAGTTTCCGCTGCTGGTCCTTTCATCTTCTGTCCACTTCTTGGTTTCGCTCTGTCATTTTGAATTTTCCCGTGTTTTTCTTCCCCTTCTTTTTCATTTCCTGTATAATCTTGATCATTCTTACTCTTTATAATTTACATAACACTATCTTTTCCTGTTGCCATGCTTCTCAAGCTCTTTTTTATTCGACCTTTAGGAGAATTTGCATAGGGGACATATTTAGGGTTGCACACCTAGTCAGTACTCATTTTTCATGGCGTTTGGCTTTGAGTAATGGTAAATACCTTAGCTTGGTCATTTGTCTGTTTCTTGCTCTTTTTGTTCCACAAAGCAGTTGCTTTATTGAGAAAGTTAAGCATGCAAAAATGACTTATCAGCAACTTGTTTCCTTGCCTCAACTTTATCTACATCTTCTCTCTCCTCTCTCGCCCTCTCATCTCTTTTATTACAGAATCAGAGGGTTCAAAACAAATACAAGGTGAGACGCAACTTTTTAAAGCTGATTTATTTGTGAGTTTTGCAATATGTATGAAATGTCTGCATAGTTAAATAGTTTAGATCAAACCATGTGCGTAATTTCTTTTTGTTTCTTGTTTTTTTCTCTTTAATGCAAATGTGCTTTATTTTATTAGTATGTTTTAGAAGAGATGCAACAACAAACAAAACAGGAAAATACATTAAAGAAACATGTTCAAACAATAACAGAAATAAGTTACACACAAATCGCGACCGTCGCCTGCTGATGATACCATGGACAATAATATGCTTCAGGAAGAGCATCCACTTCTCTGGGTAGTTCTTCTGCAGGATTTTTGAATCTGGCTGCAGGAATTTCATCCCATACAGCCGCAAGATTACCAGTGAGGTCAGCAACCAGTAGTATAAGGAGCCCCCACCTCATGACGGGTGCGGTTGAAGTCACATCGACACAAAAAGTGAAACCATAGAGAACAACTCACCTTTCCTAAACAGTTGCTATTACGGTCAGCGGCTGCTGTTGTCTGACATATTACTGTAGCTCTCACATTTTCCTGCATTGCTAGCGGACCAAAACCAAACCACACACACACACGTGATTGTATACTGACATAAGCATTCATATAAGTCTCTGTTTTTCCATCAGACACTGAACTTCCAAGTAGGGCCTTCTCACTGAGGACAGCTTCACCGCTACTCCTGCTCATCTTCACCGTCCTCCTGTGGACTACCTGACTGCGTGCAGCTTCACCGCTGACTTTGCACCTGTTCTCTCTTATTACTCAGACGTTCAAGGGAACAGTGCAATCAACACTCAGACAGTAAGTGACACAACACAGTCTATGTCAAGCTATTGCAAATGACACATACAACCTAGTGGCTATTTCTCATGTGAAATTCCAGAAAGTTGCGTGTCTTCTCAAAAACAGAGCCATAGTGACTCAGGGACTGGCACACAGTGATTCATTTCTTTTTTTTTTCTTCTCCCACGTGTTTTTTTTAGTTGGGAGCACAGAATATTACACATAGAGCTGGGCCTAGTCATAAGACCCTACTCTTCCTCTGCCAGAAGAACAATGAGTCTGTCAGGACTTGTTCCAACACACTTTTCTCACTTTTTCATCTGTTTCTCATCCTGTTTCTCATTATCTGTGTATTGTGCTGTGTTTACTTCCTTCTGAGAACCTGCTTCCAGTTGAAAAGCAGCCAAAAAATCACATACGACAGCACTGAGGTGTTCAGGTTGGAGGTCAATCGTGTACGTCAATCGTTCTGACATGCTGTATATGGACAGGAAAACTAGTGGTTAGTTTGATAACTGCCTTATGACATTTACAACTAATTAGATTTTGGGAATAAAGTTAATTTAGGATGGAATAGGGAATATTCTGGAATAGTCAGGCAGGACTGCTGCGCCCCCTACTGGGATGTTACTGGTTAAACTGGAAACGGACTGGGTTCACCATAAACCCAGACACTGGACTATATTCTAGTAGTGTGTGTGTGATAATAATGGGTTCTGGGACTGATTTTGTTCTCTCTGATTGGATTCCTGCTGTTTCTGTGTCCCCACCTATTCCTCATCTTTAATCTAAAGCAGAGAGGTTTATGGGTAAACGGAGAGCATGGGCTCGTCATGCTTTACTAAACACACTCCAGACCACTGAGGAGTCTTATTGGCTGATACATCTGTTGACCCACTAGATGTGCTGATATGTACACAAGCTTTTTGTCCCATTTGTTGTTGTTTTCTTTTTGTAGGATCCTTAATTTGAGTTTATTTTTTACTTTTATAGGTAATATATTCAATAAAATTACGTATTAACTATAATTCATAAGGTCAGATCTGATGTCTGACAAAAATTACCATCATAAAAAACAATTAATATTCTCAATACATATGGATTTGCTGGTTTAAATGTGCTCTAATGCAACTGCTCAAGTTAAATGAGTTTTTTTTAATTCCTCAAAATGTTTTTAAAATCATATTTTCTGTTCAGATATTCTTTTAATTGGTCATAAATACAAACATATTTTTAATTGAAATGAAAAAAAATGTATACCTTTATATACTTATTTCCCTACAATATGAGTGTGACTTGAGCTAAAAGAAATTGTTTAATTGTAAAGTCTCTTCTCTTAAAAAATAGTTTGTTAGCACTTAATATATTTTTCTAAAAAAAATCATGGATGTCAAACTATCAGTCATGCCATTGTTTTTTTTGTTAATTCCTTAAATTGGTGACAAGACCTATCTTTGACTTGTTAAATAATTTCAGTTATGTAGACTTTTGCAATCATGTACCACTAGAAATGTGTTTTATCTGTTTAAGTGTGTGTATTCTCGTTTTGCTTTCACATTTTAGTGAAGAATGTAGCTTCTTCTGTGAAGAGCCAACTGCAATCTGAGCCTTTTTTATGTGGCAAGACAACAAAATAAACATGATTGCAATAAAGTGCTTCGATTGTCATTTAACTTTTGAAGGTATTGATATTGTATGCAACCGCAGATCTCTGTGACAACACACACACATACACATAACTTTATCTGTGGAACACACACAACTAGTGTAACACACAGGAGTTTACAGATAAGGAGTGTCCAGGGACTTGAAATGACCTTGTGGTATAAGAGGCCATTGTAATGTGAGTAACCCGGTGGAATATTGAGCTGAGTTTTTATCTATGTGCAGCCAAAGTATGATAAGACTTGGATAGCCAATAGACTCCCGGTATTAATAGACCCTGAAGTTTGACTGTCAATACATCAAGCTTAAAGTAGTTACTATATTTATGTTTGCTAAACACAGCAGGAGAGGCTTTTGTTTTATTTAAATATAGCTGTGTACATCCACATAAGCTGTAAATGCATTTCCATTTATATAGGCTGTAATGTAGACCCTCTTGTGAAGCCAGACAGGCAATTTCCTGGATAATGGGACTGATGCTCTCATTTCATGGTTTATGATCTGTTCTGATGACATGTTTGTCACTGTTCAGGCATGTTGTTATGAAGTGGATTTGATTCTGACCCTTTAAATTTCCAGAGTCCATGATTTTATTCTTTTGCCATTGTGAGTGATGAGGTAAGCACACTGAAATCAGCAGAAACAGATGGACACTTTAGGATTGTGAGGCAGCAGTCCAGTCATATTATGTACGGTTAAAGCTTTATGGCTGTTTATTCTAGCAAAAGCATGAACAGACCAAAGCCTTCCATTTTTTCCTGACAGAAAATGCTTAAGCAGTTATGCCTAAATGTACTAATTCAGAATTTGCTTGTACTTGACAATGCTGATGTGTGTCACAAATCTACTGTGTGATGTATTTAAGCTGGAACTGAACTCACCCTTCAGAATAAACATCATAATTATGGACAGATGTTGCCAGATTACATAAATTTAGAAAATCGAGAAAACCCCACATCAAAGTTTGACTGTGATTATAAACAATTTCTGGCATGACAAATGTAGTTTTAACTATGTGTCTGACAAAAGATAGATGATTCCACATTACATATCCTTACTGCAGATCTATTTTCCACAAATCACACTGTAATTATACTGCATCAAATTTTAACACAGCAGGATCTGTTACCACAAATGTTCTATGTTTAATTGCACATCAGCTGAATATTTAAGGCTTGGATTACCAGTGTTGATTACATCTTCAGAAATAAAGAACACTGGATATTATTAGAAGCAAACTATGCTTATTTTCATTATCATTGTGTATTTTAATTTCACATTAACATTTTAATCAGTTTAATATTTATTTCTAAGCAGTTGCGAAATAATTATAGTTGAAGGTTTGTACCGAAAACATATTTGAAGACATGTTTCATTTGTCAGGAGCAAAACAAACCTGGTGTAGTTTAAGAGGATAAAGGTAGGTAACATGTTTATCTTCATTATCAAGACCTTCCCATGTTTTGATTCTCTCTGCATGTAATCAACACCTTGATCATCAGCTCTATAATTGTTGTGAATCATGACCAGTGACCCTTTCACATATTTCAGCGCTGGGGCGAACCACAGTGAGGTGAGGGGGCAGCCATGTTGAGTACTAAATAATAAATGTCTCAACAATGTGACATCCTTGAGAAGAATTTAGTTTTTTCAATGGAAAAATATTTTACTAAGGTAACAACATGCATGGACAATAAACACCTCAATTCTGGACAGTGGAGAGATGCAAGGACAAGCGAGTGAGAATGGTGAGTAACTCAACCTGCACTGAAATATGACAGGCTCAGTCTTAACAAGATCACTCACTAATCTAATCTTTACTGTAATTGTCTTTTCTGCTGTCCATGTCTCCAAATTCCAAAACCCATATATTGCATCAGGAAATATGCATCCATCTGAGTTTTTAAGGACTAAGTCTCTTAAGTGACTTAAAGTGTCCTGTAATCAGCAACATGTCACTTGACATCTGTGCTCATTGCATTTTTTCTCAACTTCATAATTAGATTCCTGGAATGACCGTTTTTACACAACTTTGGAGGTAATTAAATGTATGTACATTGTACATACAGTTGTTGATCTCGAACTATCTGGAGCCAAATAACTGAAAATACAATTCAATTTCAATTCATCTTCATATAGCACCAAATCATAACAAAGTCATTTCAGGGAATTTTCATAGCAAGGTTTGGGACAAAAATATAAGTGTATATGTAAACAAAATAATGCAGAAAACCCAACAGTCCCACTAGAGCAAGTGCTAGACAACAGTGGAGAGGAAAAACTCTCTCTAATGGAAGAAACCTCCAGCAGAACCAGGCTCAGGGTGGGCGGCCATCTGCCTCGACCGGTTGGGGTTAGTGGACAGAGGAGAGAGAAAAGAACAGCAGGTAACATAGATCATAGCAACAACAAGGAGCAGCAGACGAAGCACTGGGCAGGTTGGTAGGACCAGCGGCCACAAGGTGAAAGAACAGATGAGTCAAATGAAATAAGACTTTAGGGTTTACACACTCGTTACTGAAGATATCACATCACAAAACACTGAGTCCAGATGAATCTGTTTTGTTTCTGTTTTTCTGCTAAACAGATGTGATGAATTACTGCATCATTTACAGTAACCTCAGTAAATGTCCAGTATTTTCTTTAGAAAACCTCTGAGAATTAGCATTAGATATGTTTGTAGCACTGATGAATATGTGTGCTATTTAATTTCCAGGTTATGAATAAAGGCCAGAGTTGTTTTTGTGCAAGCAGTTTTGTTTGTTCTAAATAAAGTCTAAACTAACCGGGTCTGCTTATGTCATACTCTATTTCCCATCCTTAACACATGTCAGGTAGCCAATAACAGTGTAATTAGTTCTGCTGGATACTCGCAGAGCAGATGCTTTCAGTGCATCTCACAAACAGTGATAAATGTGCATTGACCAGATTATGACAAAGGAGAAAAACCACACATTAACTGCTTTGGTGTTTAGCTGAAGCAAGAGCACTTGTCAACACATTTATCAGCATAAAATTCAACCTTTTGAAAGCATATAATTATACCATCACACAACTCATCCATTCATTTTACACAGCAGCACCCAAAGACATTCCTAAGACCTACTGCAAATACAAACTTCAGGTGATGGGATCTGAGGGAGGTGAACATGACATAGAGTATTCTGCACACAAAATAGGACTCAGAAGAGTCAAGGAATGACATTCTCAGTATTCCCAGTCCTAATCTATAAAAACAGGAATCTTTTGACATTGAGCCTTTCTAGTGTCCAACAGCTCTCATCTTTCTAACACAGAGTGCAGAGTGTTTAAGTTACGGCTGGTGAGTGCAAATAAGTTCCAGTTGAATTGAGCTGTGCTGAATTTTTCTCATCAGTTTATAGCATGCTGGTTGAAGCTTCACAGACTCAGGCCCTATACATTAAAGTGAGCCCACAGTGTGAAAGGCATTTTTGAATGCATCCCATGTGTGCCGCTACAGGCAGGGGGTCTTGGTTCTGTGTACCGGACTGCGAGCTGTAACAAACTTGGGATTATGAGTCTGGCTTTTATTTGAACACACCAACACCAGACACAAACGAGCTAAGTCAGTCACACTTCACATGGCAGCAAGCAGAGCAGCCTCCTTCCTCGTCCTGCTTCCCACTCCCAGCCTTTTGATTTCATGTACTTTTAATGTCTGACACTTTGATACTCAACATCCTGATTTTCGTGTTCCGGTCGGTTGGCTTTACATGCAGATGGGTTGGTAATTTGCATAGACTCAAAGGTCTCTCTTCTCTCCTGATGCTTTCTGACAAATGAGTGTCTATTCACCCTCTGCGTTAACCATCCCTCCTAGGACACCGCCTGAATTGCTGCCTCATGCTGCTTCAAGTCTCGTTTTACACTGCAGGAACTGCTAAGGAATTGGATTAGGAACATTTTCTTTTAAAGAGAAGCACCACAGTCACTAAGACAGGCTTGCATCTGAAACGGATAGTTCATCCCGATATCACATATTTTTGTACAAAGTCCAAGTGTGATCTCAAGTCGTGCTGAGTTCATATCACACACACTGTTAGCTCCGTGGAGTCTGTTCTAACTTAAAGCTCCACCTGGGCGTTTTGGAAACCAGCAAGGATTTACGAGTGTTACGCAGGATGTAACTCTGATCAGCACACTTCTTCTTACTTGCACTTCACCAGGCGACCGGATGTCTGTCTTTGAAAGAATGACTTTTAAAATATGCACAGGAGAAAAAAAAATCGACTTTTTATTGCTTTGTCCAATTTGTGTCAGATGACACAAATGCAGCAGTATCAGATTTCTGAGAATGTTTTGTTTGCAGTTTTGTAAATGTCTGATACACATTTCCAAATAAGAGCTGTGTGAATAAAAAGAAAGATATTTATAAATATGCAAAAACAGTCGGGATCTTTTTAGGCCCTGGTAGTCATTACCCACATCCTCCCCAGATGTTTTCAGACTTAGACAGGTCATATTCAAAACATTAATTTAAAATTCATAAGAAGAACTAAACAAAAATTATTTTGAGTTATAAAAACCCCAAAAAGGCAGCGAGGACGGAAGTAATGTGATGACTACTGTGGACAAAACAGACAAGTGAGGATGATGGAGTGACAACTGAAAGGGTATGGAGATGAAACTGTGGAAGTAAATGGAACAAAAACAACGAACTTTAGACAGATAGACAACAGTCTAAATGAATTTAGTTATTTCCCATAATGACGGCAGTGGTGGAGGAAACATTCAGATCCTTTAATTAACTGTTACTAAATATTCTTTAGATCTAACGTGTAGGACGATGTTTGAGTCACATAAAGGAGAAGCTCTGAGACACAGTGCAATTCTATAGGAATCCCGTTGTGTTCATCACACACACAGTCCGTATCTGCTGTAATTATGAAGCTTCTGTTCATTGTCTCTTTTATTACCTTTATTATAAATAAATCAGGCCGGCCGTGAAGCCCGGACAGATAAGTGAGAGGGTGTGGGGGGGTGGTAATTGCTGGTGTATCAGTGTGTGCAGCCCCGCGGTGGCCTCGTAAGCGACCCGCTTTATTAGATCGGCCGGTATCGACCCTCGCTGCGCGGCGCTGACTAATCTGCAGGCGAGGAGAGAGAGAGAGAGGGCTGGGGGGGGCGGATCGATGAGCCTGGATTCAATCATGTCTGGAAACAGAGAAGGTAATTTATTGTAATCACAAGTGCTCAATGGAAAACGTGAGAACAACGCGCCCGTGAGGTGCTCCAAAAGAACTACAGCATCATCTCCCTGAAGACAGGCCGAAGAGATGCCCTGTTAACACGCTGCAATGGGCAATTATGGATATTCAGGCTGGGACAGATGAATCAATGCGAGCCTGCTGGTTGACCTTCAAAAATCTGTCCATGCTGCTGCACACCGACTTGGTAAAACCTGATTTTCTCACCATGACAGAAAACCTTTTCACATTTTTTACTAATGCATTTTAGAGGCCGTCTCTCTGCCTATTTGTTCTTATTCGATTTACAGCAGAAACAACACATTTGCAAACAAGGTAAATCAGGAGCAACAACGAAAGCCCAGTAGACCACCATGTGCATGTGAGAGTCTTCTCAAAATAGCAACAGGACAAGAGAAAAAGATTTTATTAAACAGCAGAGAGCCATCACATTAAATTCAAACATGTACACAAAGTGCACACATTGCTTCCTTCACATTATCATTTACCACTCACACATGTTGAGTGCAAAGCTTGTGTTTTTTTCAGCTTTAAATGCGCGAGTGCTGATGGGAAATCTGAAAGTCGGGCTCCATCCTCAACAGGTGACTTCAGGCTCGCGCGTTGCGCTCATCTTCTTCATTCTCTAGGAGGTAGGCTGGCTTGTATCGTGTCACCTCTCTCCCGTCCACGATCTGAAGGGCAGAGTTTGGACAGGTGTTGTCCATACTGCCCAGTGACGTGTACCTGCAGGTCAACGGACACATTAAAGACTCCAGAACTCCAGATTGCATCTTTGATATTATTGAAGGAAATGGAGGTGGATGGATGTGTGCTTACCCTTTATCATAAAGAATACAATAGGGCACTTGTAATGTTCTCAAGAATGACCAGATGTCATGATATGTCCAGTCCTGTGGAGCGTTGGGAGACATATTTCATTGGTTTGTGATTAATCTGAAACCTTTCATTGTTATGTAAATGACCTTAAATGGACATCAAGTCCTAAATGTACCAGTATTTTTCTACTTGCATGTGAAGCTGTTTCACATTTGTCAAAATGTGTTCTATGGTGATTTTTGAGAAGCGTTTTTGCTGCTGTTGTACTATATCACACAGTGCGTGGATGAATGAGAGAGACAACACTGTAGCTACAAACCAGCATCATTTAAAGGTCCAGAATATATGATTACTGCAGGGCTGAAATGCATTAAACTGTGCAAGCTATTTTTTTGTTCACACCCTGTAGATCTGCTCTCTGAACCTTCAGTCAAGATGACAAATAACATTAAGTGTAACAAGGGAAAATTGGCTGGCTAAAGCAGTGAAAACAGATTCATATTACCAGTCAAAAAGTCATTCCTCCTGCAGAAATATATAAACTGTAGATGTAAAAGTGTGGGGACCCTGAAGGTCTGCTTGTTTTTGTGTACAACACCAGGTGAGCCTCAAATGTCCAACAGTTCGTAACGTTCATATGTTTTGTGCCACCAAAGACAGGAAAACAATATGTTCTGTGTGAGCCTCACTAGTAAAGGGTTGACTCTCATGTAGTCTGGCCAGCCGGGGTCAGTAGGACACATGGGTGTGAGTGTGTGCGAGTAGGGATCACTCTTCCTCGTCCCCATTAGGACGGCTTTCAACTCCGGCGTCCTCTCGTGCACCTCCCTTAGTGCTTGCCGAATACTGCCCTCCACGGAGATCAGCTCCAACTCGTATCTATGGGAGACGCCAAGCGATGAGCTGCTATAACAACCCGGGAGGATCCTGACTTATTGAACACAACCCCCCAAACTGCTAACAAACAAACTGACTGACAATGACTGCAGATGGTGAATGTGCCACAAAGAAGATTGTGCAGGTAAAACAAATACACTTTTCCTAAACAACTAGCAATTGATCCATTATTTTAGGATTGGACTGATGGCTCACCTTTTTATTGTGTCCTGGAGAAACTGCTCCAGTTCTGGGAATGGAGAGACGATGCGGATATACAGAGCTTTGACTTTGTCTTTACTATCTGGATACCGCCTGACAGTGGCAGAAGAAAGAAAAGGAATAAATAGATAAAGGACAAATAACTGTCTCATTTGTGCGTCCAGGTCCAGGTAGTCTAATCATTTTCCCAGTCTCACTTCTGCTTTCCACCCACTTTTTCTTTTTCACTTGTATTAAACCCAAATGTTTAACAGAAATGATGTTTTTAGCTTAATTCTCCCATTAATCTCTCGTCTCTCAGGTCATCTGTTTTGTCCTGATTAAATCATTCTCACCACTAAATGGTCTAATTGTGTCATCTCATCTTCCCCTCTCCTGTTACCGTTTCAGCGCAGCAGAGTAAAGATGGAGCAGGGCTGTGCAGTCTTTGCCTCCGTTAAAGCCAACGCAGACCTCCTCAGTCGAGTAATGATCCAGTGCAGTCTCTATTGTTTTCAGAGCAGACATAATCTTCTCGCCCAATGGTGTGCCTGTGGGAAACGAAATCCACGGTGAGAACTTTTTAAAAGCAACAAAGTCTTTCAGAGTAGAAGCAATCCCTTTTCAGTTTTATCTTAAGTAAAGATGTTTAATTCAGTTTTCTATTCTGTTTTTATAATCTAATATGATTTTACAGCTGTAATTACTTTAATCTCTTTGCTTCCTTCCTTCATTGGTCCCAATGTGTGGAAGTGTGGCTCTTCTTTTACGTTCACTTTATGTTCACTGGACAATTTAAATCCCATCACATCATCCCACACCACCCTTTGCTCCCTGTTTGCTCCTCACCAGTGTTGGCCAGCTTGTACACTTCAGCTGTGGCGGTGGACACTGGGTCAGTGACTAAGGCCACCACGCTGCCCCTGGGCAACTCCTCTAGCAGCTGCGCATGGGCTTTGTCTACCTCCTCTTGGCTCTCGGAGTCTAGGACCAGCCTGACTCTGTGATAGTTGCTCAGGCAGTTAGGGTAGGAGCCAAGAGCCACCTCTTTACCCCAAGCAGCCTGCAGTTTGGTCAGTACTGGGGCGATCTCTGCTTCATCAGCATCCACAAACACCTAGTGCAATGATTTCTGGTGAGCTTGCTTGTACTGTACACAGCATTCAGATGGATATCTGTCAATGACTGGTAGATGATTTGATAAATGACGGGTTTGACTGAGGGGTGTTACCTCACGGGTGTAAAATGTGGTCCCCGAACCAGCAAAAAGATGCTCCATTCCTTTGAATGTCCTCTCCAATGAAGACGGGATCCCGGGAAAGACATACACATTATGCACACTGATCTAGTAACAGAGGATGGCGCCAACATACACTGTTAGAATATACAGCTAGACAGACTCTATTCTGTTTTAGGCACAACAAACAAGCAGGAATTACTTAACTACAATCCTCACATATCTACTGGTTCATTATCAAGAACCGAACAATCTGTAAAGCCCAAAGAATAATTAACACACTTAGCTTCAGTGTGTGCAACGTAACCTGGCAGTAGTAAATCAATTCACTCTGCTCAAGCCAGCCTTTGATCTCCTTGCTCCACGATGTTCTTGTACTGTCTGCTATGCTCTGCACACCCCTGTGTATTATTGAAACTGAAGTTCTCTGACTGCTTAGAAGGGCGAGCCCCATTTAGAATTGAATATCTCTGCAGTGCTACCAGCGCTGCTATCTGGAGGCTTCACCTCTCCACAAAAAGATATGTTTATACTAAAATATATTTGTAGAACAGTTAAACAATCTAGCTTACCTTACAAATTTATAGGGTTAATCCAGGGGTGGGCATTCCCGGTCCTCGAGGGCCACTGTCCTGCTTGTTTTCCAAACATCCATGCGCTTGTGGCTACCGATTGGCGGAACACACCTGATCCAGGTAATCCGTAGGTGTGTAGGGCAAAGATAGTTGGAAAACCAGCAGGACAGCTGCCCTCGAGGACCGGGAATGCCCACCCCTCGGTCAATCACACACACACAGCATGTTTGTAAAGAAGGTGCCAAACAGTCAAAATCAACAACTGAACTAATCCCAAATTTGAGTCCTAAGCTCACTCACCAATGGGTAGTGGAGGGGTTTTCCAGTGCGAGAGTCAGTTCCATAGTTGAGTTTGGTTGAGCGAGGCACCATGGCCATTTTCATAGCGGCAGAGTTTCTGTCCACCACCCCAAAGAATTTTTCAACCAGTTGGCAGAGTTCAGGATGGGGATATAACTCCTCTTTGAAAGCCATGGCCAAGCTCTCAATGGTCACGTCGTCATGAGTGGGGCCTATGCCTCCTGAGGTGATAAGATGTGTGTACTGTGGCGAAAGGAAGGCCACCTCTTTTGCTATGACCTCCTCTATGTCTGGTAAGACTGTAATGCGCTGCACAGACACGCCAAGCTTCCTTAAAGCTTGTGTCAGAAAGGTACTGTTGGTATCCACTGTGTGACCCTAGGAGAAGAAGTAGAACAACAGACACTCCATTAGTTTAAATCAAGAACTTAACAATGACCTTAAGGCCTTGATTTATGAAATTCAATGACTCCCAGTGAGCATATTTTTGGAGTGAGATGTGACAATGGTCAAAATTGGTCATTGTCACACTGAGCACTGCTGCCACATCAAATCAGCATCAAAGGGTTTTCCTTGGGATATGAATTGGACTATATATTAGACCAAAGAGCAGAACAAATGTCATGTTAGCACATGACACCATAAAGAAACTAATACATACATACATTTACACTTCAGACTTTGATTCTTCAAATGCAGACATTCTCAGTGGGATGCTGTCAATGCCGTCACAAAAACAACTACAAACTACGAACAATTTATTCAAATTCAAAAGAGGTCCAAACCACCTTGAGGATCTCATCTCCAATAATGAGAATGGCTGCTGTGGGGGCGTTGGCTGCAGATGACGAACTAGATCCCTGTTGGTTTGTAGACATGGTTGCTTTGCTGAGTTGAGCTGCCAGTCTCCTCACACGCACCACTGCTCTACTTAGGCTGGGAAGAGCAAAGCTGGGAGACAGAGATTAAACACATTAAACACTGTTTATTGAACAATTACACTAAAACCCCATGCATGTTAAATTAATAAACATGTCAGTGTTGTCGATAATGTTTGTGCTGCTTTTGTAATGACTATGTGCCCTTGTGAGGATGAGAAGAAATCATTTCAATCTTACATCAACATGAAGAATCCCCAAAAGTTTCAAAACACCCGCCCTCTTCTGCTTCACAGATTGTTTCCTACCAGGAAATATTTCAGAAGAGACACATAAAGGTATAGATATGGAAAAAATAACAGATTGCTGATTTGGTTTATAAAACACAAGATTATTTTATTTAGAGACAATTAATGTTTCAATTTGTCTGACCAACAGCCCCAAGGCAAGTCGTATAAAAAACGATAAATAAAACTAATCCTTGTGTTTGAGAATCTGGAATTATTAAATGTTTAATGACTGATCACTTAGCAAAGTTGTTATTCTGATTTACTACTCAGCTAATTACCTAATTGTTGCAGTTCTAGATTTTGAAGGTGACTGTAGTTTAACCACTGTGGCCACACAGTTTAAATAGCAGCGACAGCGGTGCACCAGCCGACTTAACTGTGTGATTACAAGCTAGGTCACACACAACGGTCAACGCAACAGATACAACATCTCCTAGGATGTTTGAAGCACTAGACATTTAAGGACATGTTTCATTCGATTTCATGGAATTCCACGATTTAAGGAAAAACGGGTGAACGAGCAAGTTTTTAAATCTACTGTAAAAAAGAAGTTCATCAACACATGCAATGTAAGTTCAGTGGTCAAGAAAGACATATCGCACATACGGTAAGTATTCATATTCACCATTCAGATTGTGCGCAGTTATATTCAGAGGAGCACAACCACTGTACATCTGACAACACGTTTTAATTTGCGCAACACAACATTTGATACACGAAAATTAGGTGCAACGTACTACTGTACAAAAAATCTGGGCTAACTGCGGAAAAATACACTCGAAAGGCGTGGTAACCCACTCTCCGTGGGGTAATGTAACAATCAAGAATTACGTTTGCTTACTTATAATTTGAAGAAACACACAACGTGTTGTTTTTATAATTTAGCTAGAAACCAAACTCATCTGAACCGAAGCAACTTACTCCCGAGCCGCGTTTGTCCCAGTTATGTATCCCACGGTTTGTGATTACGAGACACTCTATAGACGTCACGCAGCTCAAGTCCAATCACAGACGAGAACTGCGTTCCAGAGATGAACGACAGCCAATCACATTCACGGAGGTGGCTCTTAAGGAACATCGTTTTTGTGTACACGGAAGTAACTGAAAGATGTTCCGTTTTACGAGACCCAACGCTGCGAGTAAAGAGCAATATAAGTAACTAATACGTTACAGTAAGTGTCAGCTATAGAAGCGGTATCATTAAGCTGTCTGTCCATATATCTCCAGCAGGACAGTATTCCCTGTGCCGTCGAAACACCTCTTTTACAGCCCAATTCATTACAGACAACTGTAACTCGTCTGCCTCTGCTGGCTGGAGGAGAAACGTTCAAGACACCAGAGTAGATCTCTGACTAGTGGGTCATGTCGACATTATTCTGTTGGCCGGTGGATGGCGCATATCTGCAGCCGAGAAAAACGTTGCGAATGAATGTGGCCCAACTATGCTGAAAAGTCAATTGCTTAAGAATACACAGTGCATCTTACTTTAAAACATATATTTTTAAAGCTGAATTAAAGTTATGATAGTTTCATCAATGAAACCAAGAAACCTATTCATTTTAAGTATTAAAAATCTGGACCAAATCAATAAATTGAGTCTAAGAAATTAACTGTATAGCTTTTAGATATAATTGTAGGGAGGGATCAGGGATATTAAACAGTTTCTGAAACTTTGTGTGTTCCCAGGAACATGGTGACCTCAATAATAAAAAAAATAGAACAACTTTTGATCCAGCAGTACTTGCAGCCAAACAGAGAGACTTGAAGAAAACCTGTTTCAGACTGAGATTGGGCTACAATCCCCCTTTCACCACAACAATGACCCAAACAAGCGGTCAAGACAGTGCTCTAGTTACTTTGGCATTAGTGTGACTGTCCTTAAATGACTCACTTAAACTCCTTTTGGCATATGTGGAGAGACCCGAAAAAGGCTGATGCTTCCCATCCCACCTGACCTGAGCCTGAGAGGAACTGTCAGGATAAACTGACCATATGGTGTGAGAAGCATAAAATGTACATGAGAAGACTATATACTGCAATTACTGGGAATGGGGATTCTACGCAGTACTGAAATGAGGATATTAATAATTTTGTAAATAAGAGTATTTGTAGTAATTGTACTTTTTATAAATGTTTGGGAATATGTGCTAAAGCCATTATATGATTTTTACTTAAACTGATAGAATTACACATCTTTGTTTCCCTGTAAGTATTTTGTCATCCTATCTATTAAAAAAACACATTTCTTAAATTATGTATAGGTGCCTATTTTTAACAAACTATATAGGCACAGATGTATAGTAATAACATATCATAAATACCAGCTCTGTTCTATCTTAAGTCTCATGTCAAGTCAAGTCATGGCAGTGTAATGTTACATTGAACCAGCATGCACACATGAACCTGAGTCAGCTAAATGCAATTTATTAATTTTTTTAAAATTTATTCCTGGGCCTGACCTGCTATGTTGTCAAAATGTCATTTGTGGATAAAAGTTTATTGCCTGTGTAAATATTTAGCCTGTGGGCACGTAACCCAGACTCAATGACTCATGTAGTGGAAAGACAATCAAAGTGGTGCAAATATCATAAAATGAAGTGAAACAACACATAAGACATGTAGCATGATTACACTGATAATCAAAACACAAACAGGACAACAACCACAAAACCCATACCTTAGCATCACATAGAGACATAAACTGACTACAAAGAGATACACAAAGAAACACTATCATTGAATAGGGGCTGCCCTTATCGCTAGGCTTCTTATTTGGCCATGGTCCAGTTGCCTAGAAATCCATCCATACATACACTCAATAACAGCGTTAAATGAGTACTACATTGTTGTTATATATCACAACGAAGATATCACGGTGGAGTTGTTGCGTAAGTGTTTTTAACAAAAGCAGTGGTTTTATGGTATCTAAAGTCTATGTGTTGGTGGTTCGGGCCTGCGAGCTGGGATTTCTGTTTTTGCGTAATATGCAGTGAATGGGCCAGGTGCAAAGCAGGGCCAACAAACACGCGCACGCGCGAGCGAGCGCGCGCTACTCGCGGCCAGATGACGTTGCCACATGTTCGCGGAAGTGACTTCTGTCGTGATCGTGAAGGGGCGGTAAGGGGAGGAGGAAGGAAAGGGAAGGAGAGGAAAGGGAGAGGAAAGAATAAGTTTAAACTTATCCCGCATGAAGTTAATGAAAACTGTAAAGCTCGTGGCGGACAAAACCATCGACCATTTGCCTAGTTTGATGAAATTAAGCTGAAGTTTGTGCAGCTTGGTTGGCAGGAGGGGCTACCTTGGAGGAAAGGGAAGAGCTGGTGAGTTGCTCGTCAAAGTTTTTTGGGACACGGTGTGGACTCGTGTGCTTGGCGTTGGAGTACATCGGTTATTGTACATATGCAAAGTTTTATGAAATAGTTTACTTACTAGATAAGTAGTGGTGCCCGTTGTTGCGTTTAGTCGTACGCCTGTGTTATTTGAAGACGACACAGCCTGTCGGGTATTATACAAATGTTGCTCCTAATCACACACCACTTAAATGGTTAACTTGTGCTCGGCCTGTCGCTGTCAGACGAGGTGTTTCTTCGGGGTTTGTATCCAAACGTACCTCAGTGGTCGCCAGTTGTGCAACACTGCGGAATGTAAAAGCACTGTAGTTAGTTTTTAGCAATAATGAGTCAACAGTGGCTCGAGGCGTATCATCCTTTTTTAGATAGAGAATATGTCAATAAAATGCCTTGGGCATATCTATTAGACCCGCCATATTCTCAAATTGAGTTACATCTGAAGTGACGAGTCGATTAATCTATGACTCAAAATTAATAGGCGTCTTATTTTGTAAAAACTGTTAACTAGTTGACCTAATTTCTATTCAACAGTGTCAATTGTTTTCTGATTCTATCCTCTTCAATGCGAGGATTTTCTGCTTTTCTTTGTTATATCGCATTTTCATTAATATCACCTATGAGCAGTCAATATAGGCATTTACACTACATATTACACGATGTATTTTATACACAAAACAATTACCTGAGCACATAATTGATAGATTCATAAATAATGACTAAAGAAGCCATAAATTGAGTGATTCAAACTGAAGTATATAAAAGTGGATTCTGGTCAAATCAGGGGGTAAGGTAAATCTCTTCAGTTAGCAGAAACCAGTGAGATACGTTGCTGTGCCTATAAGTGTATACACACATACGTAAAGCTGCCCACAATCAGTGCACTTGATGTTACACAAATCCTGCTGTCTGTAAGACCAATCACCAAAACAAACCAGATGTGCTGAAATAGAGTCACTGTGATAGAGTTAAAGCTCACTGTGAACAAGTGAAGGGCAGACTCTAATGGGAACAGACTCAAGGGTTTGTGGGATGATTGAAGTGACTGAGAGCAGTGGGCTTCGTGCTTCTTATCAGGGTCAGCCACACCGTTCAGACCAGCAGCCCACTGACATGATATTATATGGTGGAAGTTATCACAGCCGATGAAGTGGATTGGAGGAGAAGGTCCAATCATCAACTGATCCAATAAATGGTAGATTCGTGTCAGGAGTCAGACAAACCAGACACATGTGTACCTACACACAATAACGACACAACCAGAAGGGAAGTTGCATGAGACACAAACTGTCAGTCAAAGGGCAGCATCTCTACCACTCTATCAAAGCACTGGCACAATCCAAAATCCACTTGATTAAAATTGGATCTGTCCAATTCTGCTCAAACTGTATCAGTCACCAGTGAAAGCTTTAGTCCTGATTGACAGCACAGTGTGGCACTTGTGATTGTTACAGCTTCACTCTGACAGGTGTTTGGGCTTGTGCACATAGATCTACACTCATCCCCCAAGTGCTTCAGAAATAAGCTTTTATTTTTGTAAGCACCAAATTTTACTGCTGATATTAGCTTCGTATAAAAATCTTAAACCTTGGTATTGATAAAACACATTGCTGCAGTAGTAGGCTGCTGCAAACACATTATAAGTCTTGACATATGACCGTTTTGTGTAGGTGTTTGTCCATGGGAGGATGTGTTTGAATGTGCTATATCTGTCTGTCTGCTGATACAAAGGTATTTTTGTGAGTTTGTGTCTGTTTTGTTTGTGTGTCTACATGTTTTCTGGAAACACACAGTAGGAGTTTGTTTTTGAGGTCATAGCATGTGGTTGTCCGTCTCTATCTCTACACAATGGGACTGAGTCTCAGCTGTGTTTCCTCTGCCTTGGTCGAGTGCAACATGCTCAGTGTTGAGTGCTTTGTGTAAACCACAGATTGAGTTTGCATGTAATTTACAAAAAACAGATCTTGGGCTACACGGTATTAACTGACAGTGGTATTTTTTGCATTCACTTGCCCTTATTATCAAGTTGGCTTTGACGTATAGAGAGTATCCGTGTGAATCAGCTGTGTAATGCAGTTTAAGTTCATAAACTGCTTCTGTGTGTTTATCATTCTCAGTGTCAATATGTAGAAAGATGATATTGCATTTTTAGAAGTCACCTCAGTTTGCATATCTGGGCTCCGCCACACTTGTCTAACATGTTGGATGAGGGATTGAAGTCATTCTTCTGCCATACAAGGGCAGTCTAGAATTTGGGTTAATATTGGTACTCGTAGCAGACAGGCAGGATATTGCTGTTTTATGCTCTAGATTGTTCCCTGTACTGATTGTAGAGAACGATAACTATCACGCCCAAAGCACTGACATAACACTTTTCAGTTGCACTTTATTTATTTCTGTAAAACAATTTAAAAAGCAGCAAACGATTATACAAGTAAAGAAGTAGAATGCTATCATAGTACAATGGGGAAAACCTGTTTAATCAACTATTACATTCATTAGATTGTGTTTGTGGACAAAGCACTTATTTCCATGTAACATAGTAATTACAACTGAATCTACATTTGCACTTTTCTTTACCAGAGCAACAGGAACAAGTCTTTAGTTGTGTTAATGTTCATCTGAACCTGTTAAACAAAAGCCCAGTTAACAGACAATATGAAAAGAATTGGATTCATGTCATCTCTACCTTTATAACAAAAGACTCAATTTCCAGATATAAATAAGGTTAAATAATGTGAGCATAAATCACTTTTTTTAGTTATATAATGTAAAACACAGCAGCTGTTTATGTATTCACAGAAACACCCATACAAGTAGAACATTTTGACTTAAATAAGGAAATTCCTAACTAGGGAATATAAACAACAAAGTTGCCAAATTTTAACATTTGACTATTTTGATATTTGACGCTGTGGACTAAATCAGTGGTCAGGAAGTAGTAAAGTTTGTCTGGGAACTTACGTAACATTGTCTACAGTAAGTAAACCATTATAGCAAGCAGGACATTCTATGTGGGGAGAGGCACAGAGTGGCAGCAGGAAGGCAATGATGGCAGGAGATAGAGATGTGGGAGTGTGGTTAGAGGGGGTGGTAGAAGGGGGGTTGGCACAACCCAAAATAGCCAGCTCACATGTTTGGTGAGCAGTGAAACCCACAGTACGGCCTCTTCCTGAATGCCTGGCTAATCTAATGTTCATTCTTTACCCTCATTTTTGAAATGCATGTGAAACATAAATGTACATTTATGTTTGCACGTCTCAGACAAGGTCAGACAAGCTTTGCCTTACAAGTTAAATTCTCTGCTCCCCATCCTGATCATTGTCTTTGTTTGCTTCCTAATGTGTAGTGATTTTAAATTGGCTAGCTAGCTGGCAGTAATGCAGTAGGGAAAGGTCAGTGACTTGGCCTGTTTGCTCATCTTCTTGTATTTGTTGATCTAGTGTATGTAAAGGGGTGAATGAGTCAGGCCAGGTCAGATTACCCACACTCTCACACTATGCAGTACAGTCATACAGACACACAGTATAAGAGCAGACAGCAGATGTGACCCTGCAGCGTGTGCATTAGCTTCAGAGTCGTGTCTCTGTCAGTCTCTGTTTTGTCTAATACACGCTGACTAGCTGCAGCTTCCACAGAGACTTATTCCGTCTGCTGGATGCACAGAATCAAAACACACGCTGGGCAAGCTGGGACAGAAACATCCTACACACGTGGCCGCTTCAGTTAATTCCATTCATTCCACGGAGTCCGTTTCAACATGCACCCTGCGTTATTGGCCTTCTCCCATCACACTTTCCACTGCTTTCTCTGTTTCACATTAATGTTTTATCTCTGTGTGCTTGGTCAATGGGTGATTTTTATAAAGGAGGTCCCATGATCCTGGGAGCAAAGCATGCTGGGAGACTACTAGCTGCCAGTGCAGTGTTGAAGCATCCTGTGATAGTTTTCTGCTTGTACAGTATGTGTGTCTTGTGCTGATGTGCACTTTAGGCGTTAGGTGTTTTAGGATTCCTGACTCATGGTTGGCCCGTGTTGACCAATGGCAGCTATGATAAGTGATTCAGATGATACAGCCAGTAAATTAAAAACACAGTGTGGGGTTGCTTCTTCTCACTGCAATTTAACGCCAACCAAAAAACGCTCAATGTCTCATGACTGTTGTAATGGTATTAGAAATGAATATGCGTGGTTTATAATCTAGTATGCAAAGTGTAACCTGGAAATTATGATTTGGTCAGTTCCTCTTTTGCAGGGTTAGAAATGGTCTTTTAGTTAGTATGTTGTGTTTGAAGTTAATTTTATTGAAGTGTAATCTTTGGAAGTTTAAATAGTGTTTTCTGACCAATTAAAATAGGTTTGTAAGCAGCATACACTGCACAAAACATGAGCTTCATTCAGCAGATTGCAGAATCTTATAAATACTAATAAAGAATGTGTGATGCTGTTGAACTTGTGACAGTGATTTGAGAAAAGAAACAACTTTTAACTGCACATTTGGCATTTTATATGATTTAAATGGTTTGCCTTGTGGCAATATAAAAGCAATGTTTGAAGTATACTGCCTTTGAAACTGGAAACTATGAATTCCGTGTGTAATCATGCATCAGTAATCAATCATACGTTCGTGTGTATGTAAATGTCTTGTGGTTTGAGTGAGTTGATGCTGCCTGTACTGTAGCCAGTTTATTTCAGCCAATAATGTCTCGTATAACAGTCCTGCAATAACTGCAAGTAATCCGGTGTTGATGCAACATTGTGGTTGTTTTGCTGGGTGAGTTTGTAGAGCTGGAGAATCATATTGCACAATGTTCAGATCATTGGAAAGTCCTTCGTAGAGGTAGAAGCTATAATCTCTTGCAGGGCTGATGTATACTTATGTGTGTGTGTATAAGAGCGTTATCTCTTGTCTTTATATTAGAAATGATTCGCTTACTAAAATATTTAAAATCTTTTAAATAAAATCTTTTAGTCACCCCTAAGCCACAGTGTGTTGTTGTTAGCTGGTTACTGGCATGGTGCGAGCTATAGTCTGTCTCCATCCTCTCTGCCTCTCTATCTCTTACCCCCTTTCACTTTGTTTCTCAGGTTACCAAACATGAATAAGAGAGGAGCCTTGAATATCCAACACGGACAACCCTTCCTGCCTACATATAAACATACAAATACACGTATCTATCCCCATTTCTCCCTCCCTTCATCCCCTCTTCTTTCCCTTTGGACTGTGTGCATTAAATTTCAGGAGCATAGCATCTTGCTGTGCATACATGTGTACACTGCTAAGTGAACGAGGCTGCAGAGAAGAGGTGGGGGGTAGGAGAGGAAACAGGAAGGAGGTAGAATGGGAGAGAAAAGGAAATGGGGAGGGCAGAGGCAGCAGCCGTGTGTGTGTGTGTGTCTCAGAGAGAGAGAGAGAGAGAGAGAGAGAGAGATGGTAAGAGAGAAAATGGGAGGCAGCATTGCCCAGACGGGGAGGAGGGGAGGACAGACAGCGTGCTCGTCCCTCTAACAGACAGAGGTTGAAGGAAAGTGGGCATGAGAGACAGACGTGAGGGGAGAAGAGGAGCACAATGAAGGAGTGCCATTGTCCATCCTGGCAGCACTGCCATTTCACCATCTGCTGAAAGAGAGAGAGAGACAGAGACAGAGGAGGGACGAAAGAGAAGAGGAGGAAGCCAAACGGAGCGAAGGATAGAGGGAGAAGAGCTGCCGGCAGTGACTGAATTAATCGAGCAGATCCGAGGAGAAGCACGTTTTTCAGGGAGTGGACGGATGGAGAGCCAGAGAGAGGAAGGAGAGGACGAATGACCGGACAGTCGGTGGCTGTTTAAACATTAATGGGCTTCTCATGTTAATATGAAGCCCAGCTTTAGTTGAATCACCATGGATTATCAACTGTCTGCTTTTTAAACCAAAAAAGGAACTGTTCTGTTTGCCCATTCATTGAAAGAACTCTTAGAGAAATCGATCAGACTCACTTTATACACAATGATTTGAAATACATAATTATTTTGTGTAAATAGACTCTCTTTGTGGTTTTCTATTCTCTGAGCATAGGATCTACACTTCAGGACGTTATACAATCATTATCTTTGTTAGCTTCTGCACAGAATATTCAGGTTGTTTTTATGCAAGTTTTCTAAACACGAGTGATGTCTTTTAGAAGTAAACGGTTAAACGTAGTTGTTGTTTAAACTATTGTTCTTTGTAAGTATATCAGACGTATAGTTTTGCATGTCCTAGTTTGAGTCAGCTCCTGCAGCCAGTATGGGACGTCAACATTGATTGGGTTTTATGGCTGGCGCGATGCTGGTCAAACTTTGATCATTTCCTGAAACCTATTGATCTTACTAAGAGTCTGTAGTTTTTCCTTTTATCGGACAGAGAAAAGCTCTCTGTGATGCAGCAACTAATTGCTGCCATGTAATTTGACAGAGCAGTTATCTCTTTGTCTGAGAATTTTTGCTGCTGTCGGGACTTCTCAGTATATATCCTTCACGGGCATCTCTTTTAATGTCTGTTGCCATAGCAACGGACGGCAGACAGGGCAGGATGTAAAGTTTTTTTCTTGCATTATCTTTTCAAACTGGTGCTGTTCCATTAGGTAATTGTATATATATATGTGTCGGTGAATTCTTCCGTCCACGGTGTTGAAGTTTCTTTCGTTTGTTTTCTACCTAAACCATCTTCATCTACTCGGAGTTTGACAGTCTCCGATGATCAGGGTTGTTTCAGGTTGCCTGTCGCCCACCATCCATTCTGTGTGTTTTGCTTATGTCAATCAGCGGAGTTCAATCTGGAGTGATCTTGTTTGTATCAAAGGAAACTACCATAGTCATCAGTTGCACTGATGTACCATTACCAGGAATGCCTGGATAAATTAGATTATTGTACTTGTTTCAATTCTACATATCTTTCTGTGACAGTCTGTTCCTTGTGTTGTCTGTGTGTAGGTGACTCAGGATTTCTCTTCATTTAGAGGGTAACCTGCACCTTAGTCACCTGACCTAAACTGTGTTATGTGCACTAGTATTATTGTGAAGGGTTAGGGTTAACTCTGCTCATAGTTTTTAAGTGCTAATTCTCTCTCTGGACTAATTCCTGGTTTATTAGGTGTGTGGGAAACTGCTTTGTTTGTTCTTCGTGCTCTTTATTGTTAAAATGCAGGGTGTTTTTGTGACTTTTCCAGTCATACTTCTTTACAGTTTTCTGGAGATCATCCCAGCCTGTCTGGCAGTTTGTCTGTGTGACTAGATTCTCCACGGTGCTTTCTGGCCAAGGCCAGATGGATCACTAACTATCTTTGCTAGACAAAACCCTCTGTGGTGCTAGACTGGTGTAGGCGATTGCTTCTTCGTCATGCATTCAGCGCCTACTACAAGCTGTCGTGCTCTACTTCACACAGTCAAGTTGTGAAATGCTAAGGTGTGACAAATCTACATTTTATCTTGGCATCGCTGAAACATTGGTGCCATATTTACAACCTTGTGCAAGTGGTCTCGGCACATGTGTGCAAACCCTGCTCTTCACTGAGAGAATAAAGGTCAACAGATTGTAAATATGACTAGTGCCTCAACAGCACTGAGGTATGGGCCAGCCAGCTTGCTGCAGGAATGTAGGTGTAACCTTGCCTCCTGCTGAGGTCAAACTGCTGCAGACTGTTTTGTTCATGAGACTGGGTTGTGTTGCGTTGTGAGAGAGACTGTTAATGTAAACAGACTGTTGTTTGCCTTCTAGGTTGGACTATGCAGAATATGAGATGTGATGCGGTGTCTGCACGGTAGTTTGCACTGGAACGGAGAGCTTACCTGCTTCATGATAAGCCCTGCCTTAGATAAGGGAGGAAACAGTTCCAGAAAATAGCACTTGGCTTGTTGCTGTGTCAACGCTCTTCTCTCAGGTAGCTGACTATTATCTGGGCTTGTTATTTGAACTACACAGTAATAACATAACAGAGTGAGAGCAGTTGTGCAGTCAGCATAGCAACTTGGTGCAGTTTTAATTCATCATTTCCATCCGGATGAGTGAGTTCTCCTTCAACTCTGAGCCTCCAGCACCATTCAGGGAACCCTGAGTTGGGAGTTCAAACCGGACCAGTCAGGTCTCATTACCATCACAACAAGCCCACTGGTAGTCCTCATCAACCAATGACCTACATTCTCTCTGTTACATCACCACAGTGCTACTGCAGTGTGTGTCACTGTACCAGACACAGACAACATCTCAGACTCAACCTACCACGATCTAATGGTGCTCCAAAAAAAAAAAAACATTGCAACCGAGGTGGCCAGTTTTAGAGAACACACTTGAACCGAGGCAGCCTCACTTGTTTTAGCCATATCAGGAACTTCATTCAGGAATGGGCCCATCTCGGCAGGCCCAGTCTTAAGTATTAACTTTTTTTTATTGTTTTATACTGGTGTAGGTGACCATGCCTATCCTATAGCCATCCCTAATCTTTAAAGGTAAATAAGCAAAAAGACAGCGCTCACCTTTAGTATATTTGGCAGAGGGACTGTTAAACAGGACAGCCTGGAGAACGGGCGAGCAGACGAGGGAGGGGGCGAGGGGGAACGAGAGATCATCTGGAAGAGGAGAGAGGAAGTGGTGGCACGAGAGAGGGCGGAGGCGTTGGAGAGGCAGAGGCTGGCGGAGTACATTGTGTGGAGGAAGAGGGAAGACTTCCAGGAGAGGAGAGGAGACAGAGAGAAGGGAGAAAGGAGCGCAGAGAAAGGGAAGGAGGCTGTGCCAGAAGTGATCTGGAAGAGAAGAGAAGAAGAAGAAGAAGACGACGCAGGGAGAGAGAGAGTTAGGGCCATTCAAAGAGGACATGAAACCATTTGGAGGAAGCAAGAGAGAGAGAGTAAAAAGGGCACCCGATAAAAGATTTGAGAATGCGATGCACTTGAAAAGCAGTCATTAAAGAATCTGTGCTGCTGCCAGACGTTGGAGACTAGCCATACATCAGTAAGCCTCCTCTCTCTTCTTTACCAGTTCGGAGCTTCATTGAGCTCTGCAGGTGCTCGCTGTAGTATCGACCAATTGGAGCTGTGTATTGTGCGGGCGTGTGGTGAAGCCCTGTTAGTGTGCACAGCCCCCTTGCTATCCCCTCATTGGCTGCTAATAGGATCTTTATGGGACCGTGTCCAGCGGGATAGAGCTGCCAAGGGGAGCTGCTTCACACATACCTGCACGTGTGCGCTCAGTAACACACACACACACACACAGGTAATCGAAAAGGATTTGTGGGCAGGGAATGTTTATACTGCCTAACACATATGTAACATACAGATACAAGCGCACATATCCTCTGTTGCAGTAGCTCACATGCAAGTGGGCATTGAGAGACAATCCCTTGTGTTGATTCTCCATGGTGCTAGTGGCAGCTGGATGCAGTGGCCCTCATTGCGTCGCTATGAAGTTGGAGTAAGATTCTCACGCAACGTCATTGTCAGTCCTTTGAAACTGATTTAAAGTGAACTGACTGCATCATGATCAGCACTGGTGCACTAGAACAAATCTATTTCATCTGCACTCGGCCACCAACTGGGACACCTTACTTCCTCTCTGCACCTTTTCTCGTTCTGCTTTCACTGTGGATAAAGCCATTTTTAAAGCAGTTTGGTTTTGGCTGCGTGGTAATGTGTGGAGGACAGACAACAAGACAGATGGCTGCAGCTCTTACTTTAAGCAAGAGAGACAGATGGCTGTGTCCTTTTAGGGAGAGACTTTGAATGCTAAGACAAAGAGACTTTGATTGAATCGCTACAGCCTGCGTGGACTTGCACAGATATAAGGACTGACAGTGCAGATTCATTATGGAGCTTGTCCCAAAAACCAAGTACACTCACTTTCGTAGTGAATCGCTGAGCTCAACTGATGAAACAAACTCCAATCCATCATCGTTTCCTCCTTCAAGTCCCGCTACCCCACTCACCCCGTCCACTGGTTTACCTTCTTCTCTCTCCTCCTCGTCTCTCACTCCCATCTTGCCCCCCTCTTCTCCCCGCCCGGCCGAGAACAGCCCCACCACCCTCTGTTCCTTCTTTCCTAGGATGGGATCCCTACGTTTGGGTGTCTCTGCCACTCTTCTCCCAGGACTCAAGGCCTCAAGCAGGCCGCAGCAGCCTCAGGCACCTGTTGAGTCCTCTGGGGATGACAGGAGTAGCTCTAGCTCCTCGCCTCCACTTCATCACCCAGTTCTCTCTCTAACTGCTCCTTCTCCCCCTCCCCGACCTCCTCTGCAGGACATGAACCGGCTTGGAGGCGTGTCGAGGAGGGCACGTGTAGAAGGAGGGCAGCTGGGAGGAGATGAGTGGACACGCCATGGCTCCTTTGTCAACAAGCCCACTCGTGGCTGGTTACACTCCGACAGTGTGGTCAGCACTACTGGAGTTTCCTACACTGTACGGGTACGTAACAGTCTCACATGTAAAACATACAATTACACAACACTGGTTTTTGCAAGAGATAAACAAATCACACTGACAGAAGAGGACAGTATGCTGGTGAGAGTTACATATTTTGTGTCAGTCTTTGAATGTGTACTAATGTGTTTTAATGTTGCAGTGACTATTTTTTTGCTCTGTTCTTCACATTGCTATTCAATGGTCCAGTGGGACTGTGATGTAGGAAATGTCTGTTATGTTAATGCTCTGACTTCCTGTTTCCTGTGCAGTACATGGGCTGCGTGGAGGTGCTGCAGTCAATGCGAGCGCTGGACTTCAACACCAGAACTCAGGTCACCAGGTGATATTACACACGAAAACCACCAGTTTCATTCAAAATGCCCTTTGTGCACTTAGAGATGAGACATAACACGGGCTTCATACGCTCTCATACCACTGTCTCCTCTGCTCTTCTTAGCTTGTTTCCTTGTTTTGTTAGTATCTTGCTGCATCTGCCTGTGTGCATGTGTGTGTCTGTACAAGGCCTGCAGCGCCTAAATTAGTATTTTCTGGACTCCTCGTAGTTTCCTTCTGGTTTCTGTAGTGTCTCCACTTGGTAAAGACAAGTCTAACTGCCAGGGACAATATGTTCAGTTAGCCACTGCCAACTCTTATTTAATCTACATAATTGGGCGCCTGGGAAGGTGTGGGGGCTAATGACTGCACCACATACATGTTTTTAATTTTTCAGGGAGGCCATCTCTGTGGTGTGTGAGGCGGTACCCGGAGCCAAAGGAGCCCAGCGAAGGAGAAAGGTACGCACTACACACAATAGCACACACCCTTACAGTGCATTATTTATTTATACAGCTTAAGTGGGCAGCAGTGGGAAGGGTCTTTGGGATAAGAGCTAGATTTAGCTTGATTGTCCACTCTGTGGTCAGTTAGGTATTCGGTGACACACTCTCGCTCTCTCACAAAAACACAGAAATCTTGATTTAGGCTGATTGCACACTGCTGCGGTTAGCGGGCTACTTGCAGGTAATTACCAGTCACTCTCTGGTCTCTCTTTCCCTCCCTTGTGTCACAAGGGAGACTGGAGAGGTGGAGCCACTAGCTTGTCTGGAGCCAGCATCAGGCCAAAGAAGCGCTACAGATTAAGAGACACAGATGTCTGTAAAGAATTTAGACTGTGTGTGCGTCTGTGTACAGTGTTCCTGCAAAACAAAACATCCAGCCAAACAGGCCATAAAACAGGTGGCTAAATCCAGCAGCCTGCTGCCATGGCAGGGTTTGACCGAAGAATGTCTGGCAGTGTAGCAGATCCGAGAAAATACAGTTATGGGCTGTGAACTAGAATAGACTAAGCTAGTCTAGTCCTTCTGATTTGGCTAGACTGAGGTTCATGTGGCGGAGCATGTGTGTCCTGTCTGAAGCTTTGGTTCTCACACTACTCTCCAAACATTTGGGGGATATACAAGAAAACAATGTGAACACGTGGGGGATTGGGATAAATGAGCTCACACTACAGTGCTGGCACGGTCTGCTTGATGCTCTTTGTCCAGCCGATAGTCTGTACACTGTCCTGTCTACTCCCCATTGGTCACAGTTGGTCTTCGGGACAAGATCACTTTCACAAATGCAGCTGTTCCCCTACCCCCCCACCCTCACAGGCATTGCCAGATCCACAGTCACAATGTAATGTTCTGACTTGTTTAAGTTGTGTCTTTGTTATTCTCCTTTGCAGCCTACCTCTCGCGGTTTGACGTCTATACTGGGCAAGAGTAACCTGCAGTTTGCTGGTATGACAATCAGCCTCACCATCTCAACCAGCAGTCTCAATCTGCTGGCATCAGACTGCAAACAGGTAAGACCAAAGACAGGTTCATCTTGAAGCCACTGTTGTGTCCATGTTGCTCAAAAAAGATGATGGTACTTTAGATTATTAGAGCTCTGTTGTAGCCCGAGGTGTGTTTGTTAACCTAAGTGCACTTGTCAAGTAAACCTGAAGACAGACTACTATACATATTATTATTATTGATTTATTGAATTTGTAATTAGGAATGTTTTATTTCTAAATTTTATTCATCTAAATATTATTGTAAACGATGTGTTTGTGTTTCCGTGTCTAAAATGAAATGACTTTATGTGCAGGATGTGCTGCCCCATAACTGTTAACTCACTCCTGGAGCTTTAACGAGTTAATAGCTTACTTATGAGTTATATCTTACTTATACTGCACATATGGCATACAGTAGAGCAGTGCACATATATCCATTCTGTCAGGTTTATCCACCTAAAACACTTATTAAATGCACAAAGAAGAGAGAGAGACAAAGATGAGTTTTCTTGTACAAGGAGAACGGGCAGAGACTGCTTCACCGCTCTGCGCCTCTGCCCATCTCGTGTACCTTTTATTACAAAACATAGATAAGCAAGTTGGTTACAAAAATAGCTGAGTCAGAGTTTCTGTTCATTAGGAAAAGGCAGCTGTGTAAGGGAGGGAACAGGGTGTTTTCTCAAACAAAGTTCTGTTGTCTAATAAATGTTGCAAGTGGTGGGATCGTCCTTCACTTTGTACTACACTTTTAATCAACACACAGGAATAAGCAAAGATTACCAAAATAATTGCATGAGATAAAATAGTTCACATATTGAATCCAACACATTCACAAATAAAGCCTCAGATATAGACCACACATTGTGAGAGCATTAGCAAGTGTTGATGGTGTTATTGATCCAACATGGGTGGTTGTTGCAGACTGTTAAAAAGGTGTTCCATCCATTGTCCCTATTTAGTTTTTATCTCTGCTGCAATTGATGGCACTCAATGGAGGAAAAAGCACTTTTCTGAGTAATGATTCCAAATTTGTCTCTCTATGCACATGCTTTCATCTCACTTCCCTCATACTTCATGTCACCCATGTGCCTCTCTCTCTCTCTCTCTCTCTCTGGCCCCGTCTCTTTTTCTCCACAGATAATCGCCAATCATCACATGCAGTCCATCTCCTTTGCCTCTGGAGGAGACCCAGTGAGTCACCCAATCCTCTCACTATCTTACCTCAAATCTCACTATGGATCTTTTCCATCTTTCTTCAGTGTGCATATCCTTCCTTCCTGTCCCCTGTCATTGTCTACTCCTACAAATACCACTAACTCCATTGCTGCCCTTATGGTTTGCAGACCTTCTCTTCCAAGCCAGATTTCATTATTTCCTGTCATCTCTTTTTCAGCTCAGTGTGTGCTTTTAACCTCAGTTAAGACTTGCAGTTTTTCCCCTCTTTCTTCTTTCTCTTCCTATCTTTAGCACCCTAAGCCTATCCTATATTTTCCTTATATCGATTTTTCCTACTCCCCTCCTTCCCTAACTGTCTTGCCCTCTCTCTGTCAGGATACGGCTGAGTACGTAGCATATGTGGCCAAAGACCCAGTCAACCAGAGAGGTGAGAAATGACACTTTCACTCAAGCAGTGTCTTTCAATAATGGCACTTGACAGATTATACAATGCAAAATTTTGGTTTGGCCTCTCAACAAGTCACAAATCTGCTCTTAACTTTCAGTGAAACATCTTAAAATTGCACTTATAGTACATTTTTATTCATTTGTGCCTCCTGTTATTCAGCATGTCATATTCTGGAGTGCTCAGAAGGGTTAGCCCAGGAAGTCATCAGTACCATCGGCCAGGCCTTTGAATTGCGTTTCAAACAGTACCTAAAGAACCCGCCCAAACTGGTCACACCTCATGACAGGTAATGGTGTGGATTGCTTTGTGAATGTATAAAACATAAAAAAAAACATGTATATGTATTTTGTCCCTCGTTATGTCTTTCTGGTTTTGTAACACCTGTTTCTCTTCCAGAATGGCTCCTTTTGACGGCTCTGCATGGGAAGAAGAAGATGACGAGGCGGTTCTGCCTCCTGACGTTCCCTACTATAATAATTTCCCTGGTAAACAGCCACCACCTGGTGGATTGATTGACATGAGGACCCGGCCAGGGGCCACTCTGGTAAGTGAAGTCTACATAAACACTTTAGTAGGATGAAATGTGCTCTATATATGTTCAACAACAGATCTAAACACAGGCAGTACTGAACTTAAGAGATGAGAAACCTTTAAGGAATCTGCTATTTATATGTTTCGGGCATGCTCAGTTGTGATCCCAGTAAATTTAAAAGGTACCTAAATTGCTTTGTTTGATGTCTGCAAAACATTATTAACATTTGTAACCTTTTTTATAACCGAGATAAGAAATGTGTTTGATATGTCCACACGCGCAGCTCCTCATTATTTGTTATGCACTGTTTGTAGCCTTATGGACAGCCAGGTCAGAATGACATTCACAAGCAGCCTCTGCCACCTCTACCAGGTAAGATCGGTCTTTGCCTGCCTGTTTGCATCTCTCACTCAGTCATTTAGTGCATTTAGATGCTTCAGTGGCGGCTGTGGCTCTGGAGGTAGAGCAGTCGTCTGCCAATTTTAAGATCAGTGGTTCGATTCCCACCTCTTCCAGTCGTGTGTTGAAGTGTCTTTCGATAGACACTTTCTCAAGTAAGATTAATTTGTAATTGTCATGTAAATAAGCAACATGGTTTGTGTGTTCAGGGTAGGAGATTAGAGAAACCTCATTTTCCTAGGTAGATTTTTCTGCCATGTATACACATACACGTGGCTAGAGTTTAATGGCCATGGGCAGAAATGATCTCCTGTGGTGCTCTGTGGAGTACGTGTGCAGGACAAACGCTGCACACATTTGCCACTTTCAACAGAGAGCAGAGACAGCAGCTGGATGGAGGGGAAGTTCATACCTCTGAGCAATGCTTCCTCATTTTAAAAATAAATTCCAACCAATAGTAACCACACACAAAGTGCTCCATAGACATATAAAGAAATCACTTTTCACTGTGTTTTTGTATAATTCAGGCAGGTACAGTGCTTTTTTGTCTGTTTGTGACTCTCTCACAGCACTGTTTCGCCTCACCTTGCTTGGCAGATGCTTTTATCCAAAGCGACTTGCAGGGAGCTAGTGCTGGGTGTCTGACTCAGAGACTCACCTGGTGGAGGATGGATTAGGAGTCAGACAGGGTTCGAACCAGCTCCCACAGTACATTTATTGAAAAACAAAAGCACTCTCACCCATCTGTATACACGTCACATTTGTGAATCACGCTTCCAAATTAAGCCTAAGGTGGAGGAGAAATAACATTACTCATCTGCTGCTTGTTTGTCTTTGTAGATTCCCAGTAACCAGATTACTAAAAGCTTTTGAAAGAGAGGAAAGTCCCACATCCCCATATATTTCAAATTTGTACGTAAAATTCCTTCATGTCAGATCCCAACTCAAAGACTAGTGGCTCTGGCAGCCTTGCCATGTTATCCATGGATTACCGCAGGCTGAGAATCTGACACACTTTTCTCCATACCATTGTTTTTATTTCTGCCTAAAATATTATTTAACTCAAAAAGCTGATATTTAATGAGAAGTTCCAAGGTTACTGATGCCATGATGTTGTTTCAGTGGGTGCCAAAGAGGGGGGACGGGAACTTTTTGATGACCCTTCATATGTGAATGTGGACAAACCCCGCCCCCCAGTTGCAGCAAATGGAAATGCTCACAGAGATGCTTTTGACATGAGTAAGTGCCTTATATTATCTATTCTTCTTCTGTTGTTCTATGTTTATTATTGTGTTTTACTGGGAACATCAGTTTTATAAAACCCACCTAAAACATCTTGGTATCTAAAAATAACTGAGTGTAAAGGTGTAGCTTGCTGGGAAACTAAAAAAGAAGTTGATGACAGACATGAGTTCTTGTGCATGATGTATGAATTGCGACCAGAATTATGTAACTTTGTGGTAACGGAAATGTTCTGTTGCTTCACTATGAGGAAGGATTAAGAGTTAATCATTGACTAAAGAGATGAGCAGAGCACTGTGTACTTTATATTTCATATGACTGGCTAATTGAGGAGAGAAGCTGCCCACAGAAGCCAGACTTGGAGGAAGATAAGGGAATTAGAGTGCTTTTGTCCATTACAGGGGCATTTTATGTAACACGATTGGCTGGATGCATAAAGCTTTCACATTAAAGACACAGTCCACTATCAGTGTGTAGCACACTAGTCCAGAATATTTTCTTTTTAAAGCAGAAATGCAGACAATGGTGTAGGATAAAAAGTAAAATACTTTCCATATAAGAAAGTAAGAGAGTTTTAAAATATATTTCGTGAATAATTTGTATTTTATTTTTCAGAGCCATTTGATGATGCACTGGGTGTCTCTGGGCATGGTGGTCCAACCTCTGTGACAGCAGTGCCCCCTCTGGTGCAGCAGCTGCAATGTGAAGCTTGGTTCCATGGCAGCTTAAGTCGCAGAGAAGCAGAGAGGCTGCTGACCCGTGATGGAGACTTCCTGGTGCGAGAGTCTGGGACCACCCCAGGACAGTATGTTCTCACGGGACAGCAGGGGGGTCAGCCCAAACACCTGTTGCTAGTTGACCCAGAAGGAGTGGTGAGTCGGGGTGGGAGGAACATGAAGGGACAAGAAACATTTTTATGGTGTATTGCAGTTACTTCTAACTTCTGATTTTTGTTTGTTTGTTTTTTGTCTTGTAGGTCCGTACAAAAGACCATCGGTTTGAAAGCGTGAGTCACCTGATCAGTTACCACATGGACAACAGACTCCCCATCGTATCAGCGGGTAGCGAAGTGTGTCTGCAACAGCCAGTTGAGCGTAGGGCCTGACGTTACACACACCAACAAAATTCTGCAATTATACAAGTTCTTACAGCAACTCAACACAAGACAAACATTAATTCATATGTATAATGCACACAGCAACACTACACTTAACTACACATTCACATATGCACATAAACATATCAAAGAATGCCAAAAAAGAAAAAAATCCACCAGTTTCTTTGCAGAATCACTCACTTGCTGCTGTTGACACATTCTCCTGTCTTTTCTGGAAGCCAAACTGTGACCTGCAGTCTTTTCTCAACCGCCCTGTTCCCCCAAATATCAGGCGCATTACTCCACAATGGAAAAGTACTGCTGCAATTTTTCAACGGCCTACTGTGAACCAGGGAGGAGCTCTTTGCTTTTTTCAGAACAGGGCAAAAAACAAATGCAATGTTTTTTTTATTTTAAGAAAAAAAAATTGTGATTGTGACAAACAAAAAAACTTATACTTCTAATATAGGAATTCATGTACAAAAAAGGAGTGGAACTGAAGAGAGAAGAGTGGAAAAAGGAGCAAAAGCGAGACACCCAGTGACATTATCTTTGCTTTTACGCATGTGTTCCTTCATTGCGGGAAATTATCTTCTCAGACTGTTTGCTTGAGGACATTAGACAAAACACAAACTGGATGGCAATCACTGTTTTAAAGACTGCACCAGGCTCAAATAGGAACTATCCCTTCACGTGTTACTTGAGCACTCCAGCAGCAAACCTGACTTTAAAACAAATCCGCGTGGTAAATATTCAGAAATATGTTTCTAATCTGACCAGGAGAGCCATCTTACCCTCAGCAAATCCCCTGTCAGAGACTTTTGAACTTTGACCCTTGGTGTCATAACTGGTGATAAGAACGCATGTATGCAAAACAAGGACTGCTATGACAATGACCATCTTTTTTTGTTTGTTTGTTTGTTTGTGTTTTATCCATTTATCTTTGGACTCATTAGTTATGGGATATTCTGACATCAGAAGGATCTAAACATTGGCATAACCCTAAGTCCTCTGTAAACACAGATACCACCATGCCAAAGAATATGAACTTGGTCACTAATACCAGAGAAAGACATGGCAGTCATCTCTACTGTGTGCTCAATGCGGGCAAATTCAGACTGAATGAAAAGCATATTATAACAGGCCTGTTTTAGATGTAAGAGGTGATTGGTGCCAGAATACATCATCAAAAAGGGGATTTTTTTCTAAGTACATTGATGTCAACCACAAACACAGTAACAAGAACATTTTGAGAAGCATAGATCAGCATTTTGATCTATTGCTTTTCACTGGGACCTTTGTATGTGTGTTGCATTGACAATCTATGGGTTGTGGGTAAAGGAAACTCCCTGGTGGCTAATGCAAAATGTAGTGTGCGAGGTACAGTGAAAGAGATGACTTTCCCTCTGCAAAAGTGCTGCAAAGTATTTCATGGTCAATTTTTGTGTGTTGTATAGTGATGTCGCTTTAATTTTTCAGTCACTTAATAGAATGTTGTTCTTTAATCGAAATCGTTGTATTGAAATTGTTTAACAGAGATAAGGACATGTTTTTTTTAGCATGGCTAATAATGAGACGTTAAGCCAAATGTGTGCTGTTTTGAGGATCGGGAGGAAGAATCTCACACTATAGCTTCTCTCCTCTTCCTCCTCCCTCGGTTCATGATGTTATTTTGTATATCTTTTTAATCGTGCCTTGTTTCTTCAATGCAGTCACTTCACTTCAATGCAGTCACCTTATGTACTTAATTCAAATGTAGTCAACTACAGGAGAATCTTACACAAGCCTCTCAGTTATACAAAGACTCTGCAAAAATGACTCCAATAAACACACACAAACAGATCCAGTGATGGCAATCTCCTCTGATGCACATTCTTGCATTCAGCACATAGTCACAGATACTTGATGTCACCAAAGGGGGGGTGTATTTCCTACACATCTGTAAATAACGTTGCTTTTTGACTGTTCAGCTTAGTATTTGATTCGTCGTTTCATAGGTGTATATTTAAAGATTGATTTGACACAGAGCCAGCGGATACCACAGCTCTGACAAAGCTTTAAAAGTTGAACCTGTTAAAAGAGATTCATGCCAAATTTCTGAAATATGCGAAGGGATCCTAAGACTTCATACAGTCATCATGCAGTCTGTTAGTCCTCCAGCCATGAATTAGGCTCACATGTAAACTAAAATGCGCACATGCACACACCATACATAGCTGGGCCATAGCTGGTGTTTGTTGATAATAGGAAAACCAGAGCTTTAAGTTCTGTCATTAAAGTGTCATGTGTGTGTGTGTTGGGGGGGGGGGGGGGCCCACAA
>JAUMHF010000008.1:9127606-9145839 GCA_032359275.1 Microctenopoma steveboyesi
TGAGGACTGACCTGAGGGCTTGTTGCACAGTTGCTGTTTTGTGCTTTAGAACTTGTGTAAGGCAGAATGCTCATTAAATACTAGCAAATTAGAAGCAATCAAAAATATGATTAATTTAGCCTAGACTGCTCTAATGATAAAATAATAATACCGCCCCTGTGTTTGTGTCCTTCGACTGTGTGATGTTTGTTTGTTTCTTTGTCCAGGAGACCGTCGCTGAAACCCTGAGGCCTCTGGCAGAAGGGACAGAAGACCGTGGAGAAAGCCTTGCATCTGCAGCAGGTGCTAGTCAAATAGAATTGTGATTGTGTATGTCACAAGAAAACAAATATTTGCTCCTGTTTACAGCACGTTATAAGTTTGTAAACTTCCTCTTGGTTTGGTTTCCTTTCACACAGAATAATCCAAGCACATAAAATGTATGCACAGAGTTTCACAATGTAGGGCGCCCTATGTGGGTCGTTGTCCTTTATGTTAAATCTAGTGCACATCGGACCAACTGTCTCATTTGCCTGCAACTCATTGTGCAGCATGTTTTAAACACGACAGAATTTAAAATCTGCATATGATCCAAAACTGTCCAATCCCCTGATTCATGTCTTGATGCAGTTGTTTTGGTTCACACCCACATGTGATTACTCTGTTCACACAATCAGACTAAAGCCTATAGTTGGAACAAGCACTTTAATGCTCTAAAGGTTTCTTCTTTTGCCTTATGTCCCTTTGTTTGATGAGCCAGGATCTGGGACAGACCATCCTGCAGAGAGGTGCCCTGTGGAGGATGAAGTGGTAAGACGACAAATCAAATCTGTCATGTAATATTTGTTACACAGGTCAGCTTAATATAACATCAGGCAAAGTCATTACTCTTTTTTTTCTACTTATGCAAATATGGGTTGATATTATAAATTACACAATCACGTCCTATAGCAACACAGATGTGTTGCTTGTTGATTGTGTGATTTATTTCCTATTACTTTTATTAGGCTAGGTGTGTGTGTTAATAGTTGTTTCCCTGTAAAGTCTAAATTGTTACCAGGCTGAGTTTTTCTTTTTCACAAGCACCAGCACCAAAAATTACAAGTGTAGGTGATCATGAAACATCTGAATGACTGTGTTATACATCAAGGAATTTGAAATAGCTGATTGTTATACACAGGTATCAGAAGAACAAGCAGCACAACAAAATGAAGACACAAGCACAGAGCAACACATCTCCGTGCCGACAACTCTCCCTGATGCTTCTGTTCCCACCTCTATGGAAGTATCCAGAAGCTCTGTTCCTGGCAAAGATGCACTCAGCCAGGCAGAGGGCCTTCAAGAGGAGGAAATACATTCTAATCCTGACCCTGATTCATTCTCTGACTCCTACACCCACATTAGCACTGCCCCGGATGAGACCCCTGTCTCACTGCTGAGCACAGAGACTCGAGAGGGGGGGGGGGTTAGACAGGACGAAGAGAGGCTCACTGAAGAAGGAATGCTGCATCTGCAAAGTGGGAAGGAGCTACGACAGGACAACTTGGGAAAACAGGCAGGTATGAACAACTAGAGTTCATTCCAGCATTAATATGCAAACAGAATCTCCGCATCAGTTTTATTATGTGTACAGTACATACAATGATCATCGCGTCTCTATCATGTGCTTTCTATTTATGGAAATTAAGCCAAAGGCACTGTTTGGGTTGGAAGTATACTTTATGGAGTTGTTCAGTATCTGGGCCATGAGGATGTCTGGAAGGCCTGTGGTTGGTATGAGCAGGGGAGCATGATGCCATAGAGGAACTTTTATTTGCATGACATCCTGCACAAGTAAATTGGCTTCAGAGGGACTGTGGACCTGTAAAGTGTCTTTTCTTTCTCAGCCTGTAGAAATTGGTCTGGAGCTCTTATTTTTCTCTGTTGTGCATTAGTTTCGTATACTCTGGGACAAAATGAACAATTTGATTCACTCTCAATCACTTTTTTCAAAGTTCAAGCCTCATTTCTGCAGTTTCATAAAGATCAAGAAATGGCAATGGAGCAAAATAATCAGCATAACATGCATAGCAAATCTAGCAAAGAAGCACGTCATTTGTCTTATGTTGCATATAATTGCTTACAATAGCACATACTGTCATAGAGTTTTGTACAAGAGTAAATATGTGCTCAATGATGCACAACAGCTGTGTTCTAAAATAGTACATGTCAGAAAAAGACGATGCCTACCAAGTAAATGATCTGCTGCTTTCACCCCTCATGCCCTAGAGGTACTCATTAAGTAGATCAAACCTGAAACTGAGAGGTAACTGTTAAAATATACTTTATGAGGAGCTTTTCATACTCTGCATTTCCACTGCTCCAGACTTCCCCGTGGATGCAGAAGTGGGTAAGGAAAAGATGGGAAAGGAAGCAGAACCAGAAGTGAGGAGGAGGTCTCTCTTAGCAGCTCTGGAGGAGATCAGAAGGACAGAAGAGGAAGAAGAAGGAGAGGAGGAGTTTCAGCTGCCAAGGCGAGAGGAAGACAGTGGGTTCTCTGTGAACAAGTGCATTCTGGGTGCTGTGATTCTGGTGGGCCTTGGCACAATCTTTTTCTCTGGTGGGTATTACCGTCGGACCTTTTGAGAATGTTTTTTTTTAAGATGTATCTGAAATGACAGTGTGGTGCTAGCAGGGCACTCTGAGACTGAAGTGTATTATACCTTCAGGTTTGTTCACGGACCTGGGCGAGGGTATGTTCTTTGTAGGAATTAATGCTTTCTTGCTCAGCATGGGTTTGCGTGTGTGAACATGCATGAAGGAAAAAGCCTTTTGCATATTGCATATTACATTTTAAAGCAGAGTTTTAACCTCTGCATGCTTTAGTTCTGTGTGAGAACAGCATGATTTATTCACTTTTTGCGTCATGTCAATTTCCTTCAAAGTATGAACCAACCGCTTTTCCAAGACACCCCCGTGCCTTTTCTCATCAGTTGTTAGGCTTTTATGAATTTTCTTTAGCATGTGCAATGCAACAACATTAGTGAATGACATAAAAGGCTTTCAACCAGCAGTAAATATATTATCTGGCAATTTTCATTTTGATTTTAATGAAATTATGCCGCTCACACTTTACAGTTCCTTATTCTCTGTTTAAACTGAGAAAGAAAGGTTGCATTCTCTTGATTTTGCCTTGGTTTGGTATCATGTTATTCGTTAATGGAGGACTGTGGTATATTATGCACATCCAAATAAATCTTTATACAACGATTTGCAGAAAGTGACTATGGTACAAGGGAGCTGAAAGATTCAGAGGTACCAGGGAAAAAGGTCAGTCTGATGTCAATTTTACTCTTCTTCTTTTCTCTGGGTTCTGTGTTGTCTCACATTTATTCATAATGTATGCCGTTTTGTGTACAAGCAAGACTACCAACCCATTAATTTTTAGTGTGATATGCATGGTAGGAGAACACCCACAACACTGGCAGCATTACTGGTATTGTCCACCAACTGTTCTACACTGGACTTCAGTCCTTTCTCATCTCATCATCTTTAACTCAAGTCTCCACTACTCTTGTCTGGCAAGAGTGCGTCTGAGAAGTCATCCCAAATCCTGCCGTTGTGTTCTACTGTGTTGACAGGACTGGCCTAATCCAGATGTTCCTCCAGCCCCAGTAGATGCTGACAAACCAGAGATACTAAATAAGTTAGCTGAAGGGAACAAGCAGATTTCAGTGCTACAAGCCCAGCTTCAGGTGTGACTCCCTTCTGTTTCTCTTCATCTTCTGTCTGTCTGTGTGTTTATTTCCTTGTGTGGACAAATCATTGTTGTGAGGACATTTCAGCTGGTCCTTTTCAGGGTTATGTATTAGGTATTGGTTAGAGAGATAAGCTTAAGGATCAGGCATTTAGTTTTCATTTTACAGGACTTGTTGTCAATCAGTGTTCTCACAAGTATGGTCCATATGAATCACACGTATATTAATATGTCACTAGATGTGTAAAAACCTTCCTGTTCACTTTCTGTCAACAGGAACAGGCAGCCGAGCTAAAAGTAGCCAGGAGACATGCAGCAGAGGGAGCAAAGGAGCGGCTGCGATGGGAGGGAGTGGAGAAGGAAAACAGTAGGTTGAAGACAGAAATGGAATCCTTCTCTGTCCTCCACAAAGAGAACTGGAGGATGAAGAGAGAGCTGGAGTCTGTCTCGACCCTACAGAAAGAACTAGAAACACTGAGATCCACTGTGACTGAATTTAAACTCTCTTCAGGTACAAAGGGACAGCGGAAGGATGTAGGGGGGGCATGTGGAGGAGGGTAGAAAATGGAAAATAGAGAGAGAGAGAGAGGCGAAAGTTTCTGCTTCTTATTTTTCTCTTTTCTTGCTCATTTCCCATCTTTGTAGTGAAGTAATGACTTCCTGTGTTTCCCTCAGCAGCTGGTGAAGCAACTGTGGCATCTGTGGAGAAAACTACATCACCCCCAAGTGGCCAGCCAGAGGACACCAGGCTGGACATTACTGGGACAATGGAAAAACATGCAAGGAAACCAGCAACTGAGCAGAAGGTGAAGAACAAAGACAGAAACAGGGATAAATATGACACTGGTGAGAAGAAGGACTGGAAAGAGAAAGAGAAATCTGAATGGAAAGAAGGGGAAAAAATGGATCGTGAAGATGTAGGGAAAGCTGAATGGAAGACAAGAAAGCATGAGCAGAGAAAGTTTGACAAGGAGAAGGAAAGTAAGCAGAAGAAGCACAGCGATGAGACAAAAAGATGGAAAGACAAAGACTGTAAAAAAGAAAAAGCTGGCAGAGGTGATGAAGGAAAGCCATGGAAGGCTAGGGAGGGGAAGAAAGACTGGATAGAGAAAAGTGAGAGAAGGGAATCTGAGGACGAAAAGTACTGGAAAAAGGCAAAGCATGATAAAGTGCATGAAGGTAAACAATGGAGGGAAAAGGAGGAGAAGAGGGATTCGAGGGGAGGAAATAGTTATGGAGAGAGACCCAGAGGCCAGGAGGAACTCAAGGAAGGAAAGCACTGGAAGAAAGGTAAAGATGGCTTCAAGGAAAGTGGCAAAGAGAAATTAGAGAAAAAAGCTTGGAAGGAGAAAGGAGAAAATAAAGAGTGGATGACCAAAAATGGCAAAGACCACGATAAAGAAGGGAAAGTAAAGGGTGAGAGGAAACACTGGAAGGAGAGCGAGAATTATAGCAAAGAAAGAAGTACAAAGAAAAATGGTAAAGATGCCAAGGAATGGAAGAGAAAGGGTGAGAGCAAACAGTGGGAAAAGAAAGAAGAGGAGCAGAAGAGAGGTGGACAGAAGGAAAGAGGCCACGGAGACTGGAAGAAAGACAGATTAAGTTCTCACCAACACGAAGATGAGCACAGATTTACTGGTAATAACCATCATGGCCACAATAAAGAGCATGTGTGGGGGGACAGGAATCCCCCTCACACACACCGCAGACCCTCTGTGGACCAGCTGGAGTACTGGGTCCAGCAGAGAGACCGTCTACAGCACAACCGCAAACCACCACAGCACTGTAGCTCGCCGGAGACCTGCGCTCAGGCTGAGGGGCTGCTCCCTGTTCCCTTAGCTGAGTTTGAGGCAATTTTACAAAATTACCTGGCCAAGGCCGAAGAGGCAGGAGTGGAGGCTTCAGTAACAGAGGAGCTCCAAAAGCTAACCACTGAGTTTTTCAGCGACGGAGTGTTTGTTCATGACCAAATGAGCTTTCAAGATTTTGTGGAGGATGTTTGTGATATTTTGGAACACATGGTGGAAGGAGATGAAAACGAGGAGGAGGATAGTGCCATTGAGGAAGAAGTGGAGGAGTTTGAAAGAGAAGTCCTGAAAAAGTTTTCAGCTGGAGTGAAGGAGGAGAAAATCAAAGGCGAGTGGAGGAAGGAGAGCCGTCAAGGACGTGGCTGAAGTGAAAGAATTGATGGGTCTGTCAAGTGTAGCTAAGAGGAGTCATGAAGGATGAGGGGTTATTCAAAGGAACACGTCTTATTGGACCACAAAGGGCATACAAGCATACATTTCTCATCCCGTCATTCCTTCGGCGGGATCTTATTTTACCATTTCCATCTGTCATTCATATGACTTCATATAATCTACTATCACTGTGTGGGAATTTATTTTCTGTTACGTGCACACTCCTTAGTACACGCTACTTTTTTTGTTTTTGTGTGTTTTTTTGGGGGGGGCGGGGGCAGAGATGGATAGTCTAGCCTGTTTCCATAGAAAACTCTAAAAGGCCAGATCTTGCTTCTTTTCTGACTGAGCACCTGCAGCTATTTATGAATGTGTGAAAGTGTGAACGTCATTTCTGTAGACGCTGTTCATTTTGATTGAGCTGAATGTTTCTCTGATTATCTCTAGAATAAACTGTGCAGATACTCCTTCTCCATCACTGTTCTGTTACCTTTCACTGACGAGGGCTGAAACAAAGGCACAGTCTGCCTTTTTTTGGATTAATTGCTTTAGCAGGACTTTTATGTCAGACAACCCTCATAACATACATTTTTTTCTAAACGGTGGAAGAAACGTGACCTGCTGAAAAAAGATTTCTCCTAATTTTATGTGATGTTAGAGGAATCTGCATTGACTGTGTTTTGAATGTTTGTACATAACAATTGTGTCTATTCTTAAGAACTATGCTGAAATATATATAATAAATAATAAACTCTTTGTGAGCACATGACATATGAACATGTTGAGCATGTATGTTTTTTTTTCAGGTACAAAACTCATGTTGTGCACTAAAATGTCCTTAAGTCAAATGTTATTATTAATGTAAGACTTGTTTAATTGGTTGAGGTTGTCATTGCAGCTTCTGTTAACGTGAGTTTCTGAAATGTTGCTGATTCTGTAGCTACATAGAAAGCATAACACTGCAGAACCATGTTGGCTTATATGATTGAATAAATTCGGTGCATTGAAGTGATGAAAAACTTTTTATTCTGTCTCTTTTTGCTCCTTTATTTGAACATCTTTGAGGGTTGTTACCTATAAATAACATTGTGTGAGATGTAGTAGATTTGAGGTATTTTGGTGGTGTTGGATTTAGTCATGATGAAGTTATCCTACTACGTTTTTCAGTAGTCATCAGTAAACACAGTTGCACTTGCAGCCATACATGCTCATCATTAAAGCTGAAACTTTAATGTTTCTAACTCTAACTGTATGACATGAAGAGAAACCCGCGCCGGGCTTGTGTAAACATAAAGTTCCATGCAGAGCTTAATAATGCACATTTCTTTTACTGAACTGTTTTATAACGTCTGTGAAAGGAGACACTGTTAATCAGACTTATGACACGATCTTACTGTGCTACGCCTTTAAAGACCTCTTGAGTTTTTTGAGGCAGTCAATACATTTAGGAATGATAAATCATGTTTAATAATACAGACAAGCCACTAGACACGATACGCCTGCAGCATTGATCATAAGGCAAACCCCTGATGTTTACTGTATCATTGTAGTGCCATAGTTTTTCAGTCCTCTGTGTAAACTATTTACTTTGTGCTACTAGCTGCAATCTGCAACCTCAGTGATGGCGGTGGGAGTAGAAGGATGAGAACAGCAGATTGCTGCTTCAGGTGTATGGGGATATAAATGAGTGTGTGTGTGTGTGTGTGTGTGTGTTATACAGCTGAGACAGAGTAAACTAGGTGTGGGGATATGTGGATGATAAAGCCTTTGTGCTTGTTAGTGCTAACTGCCTCCCTAATATGCCAGTTGCGCTCACCCTGTCAGATTGCCTTAGCTTAAATAATATGAATCGTGTGAGGGGAACACAAGTGTCTTGTTCTCAAAAGTTTTTTGCCACACTGGCTGTATAATTATACCTGATTTACTGCTTTCTTTTTGCTCCCTACAACAGTCTCACCCACAGCGTCACATTTATTAACAGCCTACTGCCCATGCATTTGCATGAACAGGGCAAAACATTCAACTGTGCACACACTTTTGACCTATCCTACATCGGAATGCCAGCTCGAGTTGTTCTAGGCTTTAGGGAACGAGGTGGTTCCATACACTCTCCAGTGTTTGTGAAACATGGTTTTCATTTTTACTGGCTACGTCAACTAGTAAAAAGAAAACACAAAGTTGTAAAATGAACTAGCTCAGAGCTTATCCACACACACTGAATGTCTGACCGTCGGCTCAGAATACTGTTGTTTCTCTGTTCTACCAACAAACTAAATCAAAAGCATGACAATCATGTTCCTTTTTTGGGGGGAAATGCATGATTATTCACTTGCATTCCCTTCCGTCTGGCTTTCGGCTCCTAATGCCGACTATGGATCCAGGTCTCGGGCCAGTTAGAGACGATACTACACTAGAACGATAGGTTCAGTCTCCTCTGATCCTCTTTTCTTGCCAGGCTAACGTTTTCTCATAAGGGTGGATTCATATTCAAATTGGTATCGTCTGAAAGCCACATTTGCTTTTTTTTTTTTGCTGTGACCATGTAATTAAGTGTTAGTCATACTTGTTTCAAAGAGGCAGCTTGTGTTTTTCTACTTGGCCGATTTGAATGCATGTGGTTTGTTGCACTTCTGAGTCAAATAACTTCAGAAACCTCAGAACTCTTTTACTCTTTACACTCATGCCTTTGACAGGATTAAGAGGTTACAGGACATAACTCCACATTTCATGGATCGTCTTGTGTTTTTCATGCTACCCTTCAAACACTTTGACGTTTTAACCTTTGTTGTTTAATCAGAACATAAAGGCAGAAAGTAGAAGTCAGTGAGGCTTCCAATGAGACACAGAGCTGTGTTTTCCAAGTGTGGAAAACCCTTCGCAAATACAAAACGACCAGTAGATGGTGACAGAGGCAACGATCCCTGTGCCAAACCCTCCCTGCTGATGTTGCCTAGGTGTGGTAAATGTACTGGAGCCAGCTCGCCTCTGTGACAAATTATGATGAAGTGCTGCACCCATCCACCGTCAGGATCATTTGGGGAAGTTTACATATCTCGGTGTTTTGCAGATGAAGATGCTGCTGGCTCACACCAACTTCCTGGAGTTCTGGCCGCTTATTGGACATCTCTCACGCAGACATGAGGGGTTCAGCCAATACAGTGTTGTCAGACTCAGTCACAGCTCCATGTGTGTTGCTGCAAAAAATAGGGTATCAGCCAAGCGGAAAACACCCTGAACTGTGTTCCAACTTCAAATGCTGTGTTTTTATCAGTTGTCTTCTCCAGTTCGGGGAATATCCGTGCACAGTGTACTATGAGACAGTAAGAGGAAAACGAAAAGCAGACTAATGTGGCTCTGAACGCTCACACGCACTCAGCTGCTTGTGCTTACAAGTCTGAGAGCTGGCGGTGAGTGTGTGTGTGTGGGGGGGTGCATATGTGCAAGAATTATGTTTTCGCTTGTTTTAATTCTTGGTAAAAATCCTTCATCATCCCTCTTCACACAACCGGGGGCGTGGTGTTGGCAGAGAAAGACTTTAAACTCGTTTCAAACAGAAAATAAAATCCAAATGAAACACGAGACGTGTGTGTTATGTGCATGTTGTAGTTAACACTGTCTTTCCATTGTTTGCACAAGTGAGATAGGTTTCAGGGTGTGGCTTGACTTCATCTGTCTGTTGGGAAATCTTGGAAGAAATGCGCACATACACGTGAGCGCGCGCTCGTTCCTACACGTAGACATGTCCCCAAATAAATCAAACTCAACAGCTGGACGCGCAAATGCTAGTGCAAACTAAAGGAGAGCAGCATTAATGCCACCACATTATACTGACTTTTTAAAGAAGCAGAAATGTCTGTGAAGGACACGTAGCTGGGAATGGTTGTGTTGCTCAAGCTGCGCCTCTTTGCACATTCCTGCTCTCCCAGGCACACGCCCTATGACAAGGAAAAAAAAACTTTGGCTGGGGAGAGAAGGTAAATCACTGAAAATATATGTGTTACTGCTCAGCCCACGACTGAAGAGGAGGATCTCTGAGACAGAAGGAGCAAAGTCGCTGATAGATTCTCGCTTTTTGTTTCCCCTCCTAACGGTGAGTTCTTTTCTTTCCACAATCCATTTTTGCTCTCTCTGCTGACTGCACATCGCAGTTTGCTTCCCTTTCTGGCGATTTCACGCCGTTTTTCTATGCAGACTAGAAACGAGCTGTTTCGCCTATTTCCTCCACTGTGTCATCAATTTTGTATAATCCGCCAGCCTCTCCGCTGTCATTACCTGGCTTGGTGGCCACAGGGATCGGGTTCTCCCAGGTAATCTAAGTCCTTTTACACTTCCAGAGAAACCCGAGTCTCGACTCACGTTTATTTATTCATCTGCTGCGTGTCAGTTCTGCTTCTGGTCGCTCTACAAATTGTCAAGATTAGTTAGGGCTAAATTTAAATGTGGGACACGGGCAAGCCCGACGTGTCCGTTACGCACGGCGCGCTATGGCTTGTCATACACCGGGAGGGCATCACGCTCCAAATCACGCTGCGATCACATGCTGCTCTTATCAGCCTCAATTATTCAAGTTTTAATAGGACTCCGGTAGCTTTAAGTCAATCCAGGAGAAATAGCGACCTGGGTGATGACAGGTAACGTGCTCATGGAGGAAGTGAGTCAGTCACACTTGGTGCAAACAACACCAGCAGGGTGGAGCTGATCGGTCACTCCGATTAATCAGTGCGCATGAACTATTGGGTGCCAGCGCACAATAAGGCCAAGCTGGGTCTGTGGTCGCCACCAGAGTTACCTTTCAGTGTGGGAGATCACTGATGGGTTTCTGACAGCGTGTGTAAGCGGGTTTATTGGTGTCGGGAGTGGGGTGGGCCTCGTTCAGCCTCGAAGCTAGTTTCAACACTCAGGCCACACTTACTCACCAATCATCTGGTCAGTGATCACCTTTTATCAACATTCAGAGGGGAAATACTGCAGCATGGCAAACATGCTGACTCAGCGGTTTGCAGGTCAGAGCTCACATACAGAGACACAGTCTTTACACACATGTGCAGCTGCTGCTGGCGGTGGGCCACACTGAGACATCTCTTTAATTTAAGATAGAGAACTGCTGGGTAAGTATGTGTATGGTGCAGATTTCCAATAAAATGCCCGCAACAAAGACAAGTCATGCAAATGAAACAATGTCCTGGACCTCACACAAACATTCATTATACTCGAGTCAATGTAATTCCAACCTCTACACTCCGAATAGATTACATGTGTTGAGAAGCTGAATGAGAGCTTCTCGTGTGTTCGCCACACACGCTCCCAGTGGGGCGACCTCTTGTTCTTATCTGAGAAATCCTACTACAGTTCTACCCATTGGTAATTCTGTGGCCCTGATGTCTCTGGTTCTGATTGATGAAGCTGACATTACACTTGAAAGAGACGCCTATGGACGGCAGCCTGGACAGATCCAAGCACACAGAGAGACGGTGGGCCTGCTTCTGTGCTGAGGATCGTCTTGTAGAGGGGGGTTGGAAGGTGTTGGGACAATTATAGTAGCCTATTAATTAATGATGAACAGCATGCTGATGACACATGCTCTGGTGAATGTAGGAAATAGTTGTGTGTGTGTGTGTGTGTGTGTGTGTGTGTGTATGTGTGTGCGGGCGCGCTGGCACTGCAGGAAGACATGAAACACGATCCAGGTTTTGGGCGCCTGCTCTCACTCTCCCAGTAATTAGGTTAATGCAGAAGTCCCAAAATGTTTGTTTATGTGCTGACCACATACATGGGTGCATCGTTTGAGCATTGAGGTGTGACATCACACATCAACCCATCATCATTACCTGCTCTGTGGCAGGCGCTGACTCACAGCAGTTTCCTGGAAAACATGCGGTAAAGTCTCACCCCACCCAGCTGAGTCGCTTATCACGTCTACTGGAATCAGTTTTGTGGGAGAATAAAGCATTTGTCTTTAAAAATGTAAATTAAAGCTAAAAGCTGTAGAAGTATATATAACTGCAACTCTCTAATCACGAGTTCGCCACAATTTATTTGAATCTTTTTCCTTCATTTGTGGATCTCTTTCATAGACAATCGGCCTTTGTCGCAACAGGAAAAACACAGTTCTGTAACTAATAACATTAATGTTGTCGGTTTCTTCCAAATGTTCCAGTAAGTCGTAGTGGTGGGGGGTGGGGCAGCATCATTCATTTCATTGTGAACACCTTGGTTTTTCCTTCTACGACAAGTCAAAAAGTTTTCATGGTCATGTGGAGTAAGTGCTCATTCTGGCCTTTTGAAAGTTTTCCTGCATATAAAACACGTGTGTGTTAATTAGCACCTGTAACTGGGATCCGGTTATTATATTTCATACGAGCTTTGGCATCTGATGTAATGTAGCAAAGTCAGCGTGTGATATGAATCAGAACCGTTATTCCTGTGACTCTTACAGATTCTCTCAATAACACCGGCAGATGTTCACATTCAGGCTAGTTTAGTCGTTTATGGATCGGTGCTTGTCGAGTGCCAATGCAATGTTTACGGCTGATAAGTGCGGAGACATGCGCAGTGTGCAGTATTTTCCTATGTTGTGTTTGGAGGTATGCTACAGCAGATGGACAGCAGGCAGTAATCTGACCCTGTGGCCTCCCGCTGCCTTCAGGGGTTCAGATGTCCACCGTCAGAGATCACAGCTCCCTTTGTGAGGAGAGACTAGCCTCCTCTTCACTCGCCTGCGCTCGCTCTGTTTACTTCGAGGCTGGATCCCGTCCTCTCTGCCCATTTTCTCTCCTCGTATGCTGACATCACTTGTGTGTCTCACCTTTCTCACGTTGACGATCAGGCGACATGTATAAACATATCAAATTTAAAAACAACTTAAAGCCATTAATTACCAAGGAACTACATTTGTCCCATCGCCAGTGGAGCACACTTGATGCTTAAATGTAAATTCAGAGTTTTAAATATGACTGCAGAGACTTTGTGTGCAGAACAGTATTGCTTTTTTATCACCTACCAGCATATTCAATTACTATTTCTATCAAAATTATATTTTAGTGATGAGTTTTAATGATCAGTCAGTTGTTTGCAAGCGTTCCAAACATGTATGTGTATTTCTCCTTTATGTAATCCAAACAAATGATGCCGTCTTAAGTGTATATTTTTATATCAGTACATTTCATGGGACGTGTTTGCTCCCACACTCAAGTCTGTTCTCTTCCTTTCTCTCTTTAGATATGGAGTCAGCCATTAAAACCATCGTGACTACATTTGTTAGTTCTGCCAGAGGGAAGGAGAATCTAGACGGGAAAGCCTTCCAGAAAATGGTCAAGAAACAGCTTGGCGGCATCATGGAGGTAAGACCCTGCACAACCGTCCGCTGCTCTCCGTTATCCTTCAGTGTAAACAGAAAATCCATCAGGATGAGTGAGTACGTATGTATTGAGTATTCTGTGAATCCTTTTGTGCACAGGATACAAACCGCTCATCTGCCATTAAGGAGATGCAGCAAGGACTGGATGAGAACAGCGATGGAAAGGTCAGCTTCCAGGAATACCTCACTCTGATTGGCTACTTGGCCAACGCTGTTAGTGAGAGCAAGAGCAAATCCAACGCAGATGCATCGTAGATCCGTAGTAACGTGCTCTGTTTGGTGAATCAGAAACAGCATTTTTTCACTTTTTAAGCATCTTTTCTCATTTTCAAATGTTCTAATCATGTACACATGTTTCGGTCCACAATCAGTTTCATCCAGTTAATCAGCAAGCTGCGTAACACAACTGTTCGCTCCGCTATCAAGGATACATTGAAGGACTCTGAGATGAATGTGTCTTTTTTTTACATCAATATGCAAAAGATACTCACATTATTTTCCAATTAAAAGCTTTATATTAAAACCATAATGTGTCCAGTCTTTTGTGAGTATGTGACTATTCATCATGTCATTGCATGTCCATAGAGTATTTAGTTACTCAGTAACATTCACTTTAATTGTGTTGGAAAACCCTGGATGCGTACAGTGGTTTCCCTGATACGTTTTGACATTGTCCTACAGGCACTGCTGCAATGATACCAGCAACAATTTCTAAATATAGCTGTGACATCCCTGACTAGTCAAGCTCAGCAGCCTTTAGATGTATCAACTATTGCAACCAGATCCTGAAATGCAGTATACTCTTTCTTTTGTGCACCATCCTTCCCTCTGCAACACTATACACACACACACACACATATGGTGCATACAGGCGTTCACACTTACTGTGCTATCCCATAGACACAATTGCAGCAACCACCCTAAACACGGAGATGCACTTACGATGATAGCATCTTCAAATATACATTTCAGGGCAACTTGTAATGCTTTTGCACTAATGTTGATGTTGTTCATTCAGGTGTGCATGATTTTTTATCTTTGCTCTTCATTTACTTTTTATACCACTTGCTTCACCCTGTATTTATTATCCTCCATTTCTATGTTTTGTGCATGCTTGTCTTGTCTTGTGGAGCTTGTCGTGTGATAGTATTTTGAGGAAGTGTTAATGTTTCCTTGAATTAGAGTGTTTGTCAATCTTTGTGTGAGTTTTTCTGTGCATGGCTACCAGGTGTGATATTGTGATGATAATGTGCTTTATTCATTGTTATTGCAGTACGATAATCCTTCAGATACTATATCCGACACAATCCCCATCTCATCCAGTAAAGATTCAACCTCAACATTCCTTCTGCTGCTAAAAACCCAGCACTTGTCAGGTCACTGATATTTGTCTTGGTGAAGTATTTATTTAATCCCTTTCTCCTCCAAGCCTTTCTTTTGATATGAAGTTCAAAGTAATAGCAGGAGAATTCACTATCACAATAGCGAGCCGTAACAAATGATGTGTCATTGTCACTGCACCCCTGCTTATTGTGCTAAAGAAGTACTGTTAGTATAGTGAGTTGAGCTCATGAGTGTCACATATAAATTCCACATCTCTCAAACTCCCAATTTAAACATATAATTCTTAATTTCCATGCAGGCTGATATCTAAGAATAATTATCCCACATTGGATGTTTACAAGAGCACCTACTAGTGCTATGTGCAGTGGAAGACAGGTGCATCTTATCTGTGTTCATTCAGCAGATAGCAGGTGTCTGATGCGTAAACTGAGGAGGAGAGGAGAAGCTTAGGGTAGGGCAGTTGGGTGGGAAGGAGCGGAGGGGAAACAGGTGGAAGGAGGGAAACGAGGATGGGAGAAGTGGGATGGGTGGAGTAAGGGATGTATTTAAGTCATTGTCCTCCTCGTCTTTGCCATCAGTCGCTACTGCCTTCTATCTCTTCACCTGACCAGCCAGCCAGCTCTCGTCCTCCATTCAGGTAAGAAACAATGCCAGGAGGGTGTAGAGAACAGATTTCACTGCTGAAAAACTGGGTCTCTGCATCTCTCTGAAATTGTGTTTGACTATTTTACGTAGGTTGCGTGGGGTGGACTGCTTGTTCATAGGGTTTGTTCAAATCAGCAACAAAGACGGTGACTTTCACACATACTGTTGTCTGAACAATACAAACTCTTGACATGACAGTTTGGAACATTGTGCCTACTGTGAAAGAGAAACTGATCTAAGAGGTGACTGACACTTAGGTTTCACAGTTCAGAGGCGATGTAGGTTCAGGAAAGGCAAGCACCTACACCTGTCTCCCATGTTTTTTGCCATGTGATGGGACTAAGGAGCCAGATCAGATTGCCTGTGTGTGTCCTGGTTACGTCTCCTTTACTGGTTCTGCTGTTTTACTGGCCTAGAGTTTCACTCTTATTAGCTGGCTCACATATCCGGCTCATCACTCTGTCCTATCTCCCAGAGGTCTTCTCACTATGGCAAAGACAAACAGATCAGATCAGAGGATCTGTTTGTCTGCAGAAAACTCTTATCAGAAGCACAGTCAGGGAGGAAACACTCCTGATGAGGAAGCTGTCTGGCTGTGGGGGAATTCTCACTCTGTTACTAAAAATGCATGTTCAGACACCATAAATTCAAAGCTACATATTTTAGGCTGTGTTATGCTAAAGTGAGATTTTAACCTGCAGAAAACATTTTGCAGGCAAGAGAACTGACAGGGTGTCATCTCCTTCCTTTCTTTTTATTGTTTCCTTCTCCAGAATGTCTTTGCCCAACTCAGAGAATGCCTCCACCCTGGAAAACGCTATGCAGCTCATGATTCAGACCTTCCATAAGTATTCTGGAAATGAGGGGGACAAATACACACTGAGCAGAGCTGAGCTCAAGGAGATGCTTACTGCAGAGCTCGGCAACTACCTGGGGGTAAGATGGCACGTGTACATGCTTAGAGATACAGGATACAGACAAGTTCCTTATCCATGAATTCATCAACAATACATGTGTGCTTCTTGTCCTCACATATGCAGAATGCTCAGGATAGGGAGGCTGTAGATAAAGTTATGGGAGACCTGGATTCCAACAACGACGGAGAGGTAGATTTCACCGAGTTCATCATACTGGTTGGAGCTCTTACTGTAGCCTGTAACGACTTCTTCTTGGAGTTCAACGAAAAGCAAGAGAAGAAGAAGTGAACGCACCCTCAGCACAAAGACAACCGCTCTGCAACCCTAAAAGCTCCAGGGAGAGAAGGACATACTATCAGGGATGCATATACGTATGGCTGATATTCACTTGAGCAGTAGATGTTGGGTGTTTGTGTATTTGTCTACAATATTCCCATCAATTTATTACAAGCTGTATTTATTGCAACGTGAAATCTGGGAAGTTTAGGTACGTTCAAACAACCTCTTATCGTTGAATATGTGAATATAGCTCTGTTTCTTTGTCTTTTCATGTATTTTGTAACACAGTCAAGTAAGTAAATTTCCCCCTGGACAGAATAAATGTGCTCTGTACTCAAACAACACAATGTTTGTTATGCTTGATTACAAAAGTGAAGAGGAGAAAGAACTTGACGTGATTGGGCACCAGATGGCAGCATCGAGCACTCCGTTTGTCATTGTATTCCTGTTTCCCTTGGATTTGCACTGTGTGATCAATATGAATTTAAAATCTATCCCTGATTAGTAAGCCCATATCAATATATCAGTGTCACAATATCTACAAAGCATACGAGGAGATGTGCTTAACTGTCAGAAATCATTCAGCCACTGCAGACGAAATGTTTGGCTGGACAGGTACAGTCTCTACCCACTGTTTTCACAGCAGGATAATGAGAACTTGAAGTGACCTTGCCGGGGGATCTACACCTACATGATTGTTTAAAAACCCTGCTTCCTAAATGAAAAAAAGAGCATTGTGTGACTGTGTAGGTGTGTGTGTGTGTGGGTATCTGCAAAGGAAGTTACCAGCCTGAATGTTAGAAAGCCAGGAAATGTTTCTTTCTTTCACTCTGTCCTGTGGTGTAAGATTAATGGGAAGTGTGGGTAATGAAGTAATTTAAATATAGGTTACATTTGTTTGTGTGTGGTGTGTGAACGAGGTTAAAAGTAGGGAACACAGACACATACTTTCCATAATCTGAACCTACGACCTTTATTGGACTGATTAAGGTGTGCACAGGAGCAGATCTGAGACAACGTGAGAGATGGGGGAGCATAATGATAGAGGAAGTGCGAATAGAGGAAGGAGAGTGGAGAGGCCAAAGAGACAGCAGCATTTTGTCCATTTGGAGTCATGCGGCTTAAAGTTTTCACAGGTCTCCCACTGGCTTTTCGCACTTGTTTGGGATTTTCGGGGGATTCTCCTGGGTTATCCCGTCCTCAAAAGACAGAGACAGAGAGAGACGTACAGTTCCCCGTCCTAACTACGCTGAACTGCAGACTTGGCCACACAATTGCAAAAAGTCCGAGACTCAAACTTACAGCAAGTGACAGTGACTGAGGGAGATTTATAGTGAATTTTCTGCATTAACAGCACAAAGAGTCCTTTGTCTCTACCAGTCCTGCATCCTTCTTTCTCACTCTCTGGGTTGTGCTTGCTCTTTGTGTGGTCAAGTTTTAATTTTTTTCCTGTTGGGTTTCTTCAGCTTCAATTCAAACACATTCATACTAATTAGTATCATGTTTTGGCCTTTTCTTAATATATTTCTCTCGCGTAAAATGACAAGTGTCATAATGAATAAGTGTTTAGAGAATGTGGGTTATTATACTATATACTATACTATTGGAATAAATGTCAAATGAAATGTGTTTGTCCATGTAAGGCAAGATAAGGAGGAAAGGGCCAGAGCGAGCCAGCCAGAGATTAATAGAAAGGGTGGGGGAGAAGCACATATAGTATGCTCGCCTGAACATTGTATCTGACAAATATGATAATGCATTTGGGTACTGGGCACACATACACACACACACACACA
>JAUMHF010000008.1:9152213-9215521 GCA_032359275.1 Microctenopoma steveboyesi
TTTTATGTGAACATGAGACAGAAAAATGCACGGAGCTATAAATAATCCAATCAAAAATGCTGCATCAATGCTGTCTTTACACACACATGGATATTTAAAGAAATGTAGTGTGTTTCATCCATACATCTAAATGTACTTTCAAATCACACCTATGTCTGTGTGAATGGTTCTAACACCTGCCCTCAAACACAAGCATGTTTACACAGTGTGCGAAAACATGTTTCCCCATGTTTACGGCCTCAGATGTAGGAATTACAAAGCTGCAGCCATGCAGAAGAGAATCACATTATGTTGATAAAATCATCATCACTAAACTGCTCAGTGTGTGTTTTCGCTAACCTGAGTTCTGAGTGTAAAAAACATTTCTCTCCTGTCACGTTTTGAGGGATGAGCATTGTTTGATGTCTCTAACTGCATGATAGTTAACCATCATTGAGCTTTACCCTGGCATGGTAACAGCGTGGCACTTTGAAATAATGCAAATCAACATGTGCACTGTGGAATACCGTACGGAGAGAGAGAGAGACCGTAGAGCGCTTCATTGAGTGTCTGTTTTTTTTTTTTTTTCTGAGGAAACATTTGTGACGTCTCTAGCGGTTTGTGATTCACTTCCACTGACCTGGATGTGACACTGTGAAATCTAAGGTAAAATAAATGTTTACGTGTTAAATCAGGACAGTAAGTGAGGAGAAGAGTGGGAAATCTCACCTGTGTTAGCCAGACGTTCGTGGTCATCACCTGCTCTCGTTCATGCTGCAGCGGAAGAAGACACGTTCAGTGCTGAGCACCTTTGATTGAAAGGCTACGTCTGTGATTCACTGCAGCTCTTTAGACAAGTTGTACTATATGTGAGTGACAGATACTAAACCTTACACTAACACTCTTTGTCTTACAGTAGAATTTCTATAAACCTTCTATGAATCCACTGATTGGCAGACTGGCTGACTGGAGAACTTCGTTTTGAAATGATATTCAATTATTCCAGCGGGGTTGAATGTAAGTTAAGTCTCCGAGTAGTAGTGGTAAGTCAAGAAAACGTGTCCTGTAATTAATATCATCCTTTTGGATACTTTTTCTATGTGTAATCCAAATGAAATGCTGAATATTGTACTGAATCATCCCGTGAAAAGTGCACACAGATGCAAACACACAGGACTGCACACACTCACCACGCTGATGAGTTGCGCCAATGACACCATCAGCTGCACAGTCACCAGCTCAGAGTCATTAGTCGCAGGACGGATCAGTTTGTTGTAGTGAGCTGGGTTTAAGAGATGCTCCACCAACCGCTCCTCTGTGTCTGCCCCGAGGCCGCCTGTAATGAGAGCACATTATCATCACCCTCATCTGCTCCTATCTGGAGTCAGGAGACAAAGAAGTCACAGCTATCTGTGTCTTTCTTGCACCGGATACGCAGCATGGACACTGAAGAGCCGCAAATCAGCAGTGCTGTTAGGTTTCTCCGTTTGGCCACTGCCCTGGCTGCCAGCACTGCGAGCTGCATGTCTAGTCATGTGTGTGGAGAATGCAGAGCCTCTGAACCATGACTTTACTCATCACTGCTGGCTGGAGCACATCAGCCCAGTTTTATACAGATTTCTTACAACATCTGACACCATCAGAATGAGTCAACCAGTCTGAACGTCTCTATCACTATCTTTTCTGTCTCTGTCGCTCTCTTCAGAGCTTCTCTCTATCTCTATCTGTTCTTCTCTGCCGTGTTGTGCGTCTCCCCAACTGCCAGTCTTTTGTACCTTTGGGTTATTTTCACTCCATATTTCCCTTCTCTTCCCTGTCGCTTACTCCCACCCCTTCCTTCCTCCTGTCTGCCATCCCTCTATCTGTGGCAGAATGCAGTCAGATCTATGTGAGTAGTGGTCACGTTTGGGCAGAACTGTCACAACACCACACACGGGAGAGGAGGCGTTTAACTGACAGCGTGCACCCAAAATAACAACTGTTCCGCACAGCCGCCTTTCTTCCTCTCTACCTTTCTGGCATCTGTTCGCTCCTGTGCTGCATCTCACAATTCACTCACGCTTTCCCCCTGAAAACGATCACAGCCGGCCTGCTGTTCACTTTGTACCAATGTTGTCATAGTCTAACCTGCTATTTTAAAGGCTGTTTTTACCGCACCGAAAAACAAACATGTAAAAAAACAATTTGGGATCTGAATAATCCTGAAAAAAATAGTTATTTATCACAACTGATCAGCACCAAATTCAAACAATTCAAATAACTGAAGAAAGTCAGTGTGAAAAATAGTGAAATACATTTTAGAGCAGCAAACATGTCGCAGTTCATTCAACCATTTATGTACAAATAGGGAAATGATGATTAAAATCAACATGACAACGCTGGAGAGAAACCAGATGAACCCAACTAATTCTGCGTTTTCACCATCTCACTGCACTTTTGAATGTGCGTGTTTCGGAGCGACTTTCTGACCCTGTGTCCTCCTTTTCTCCCCTGAGCTCCACCTTCCACCTCCACTCCCTCTCACCCTGTAGCACTGCTGTGTTCACTGAGCAGGAACGTTAGCCTCTGTCTCCGGATCAATGAGAACTCTATTCATGTCCCGTAAACTCAACCTGCAATCTGTCACTCCAATCCCCTTTTTAATCTCACGCTCTTTCCTGCGTCCCTTCTCGTTTCTCTGATTTTCTTTTATCATCTCAGCAGCCCACATTTTCTCCTCGCTCCCCTGACTGTCTCCTTCCTGCTATCTCCATCACCCTATTGCTGATAGCCATTGTCCTCTTATTGCCCCTTCCCTCGCTAATCCAACATCATCAGTACCCATCTTTACTGCACGTGTGCAGCATTATGGTTGTTTATTGTGCACAGGCACCAGTTTGTGTTTCTGTGTCTTTCCGTGTGCACATATTCAACAGGGAAATAAGCATTACTGTCTATGTCTCAGCCATATGAGTAATGTGTATTATTCTCAGAAGCGCAAGGCAATAACAGTTTCGGATGAAGCAGAAGCTAATACAATTCACTTAAACAATGATGAAGCGGAAAATATCCTTAGTTGTGTCACTTATGCTCATAATGTAAATGCCGCCATCGGGGCTGCACTAACAGAAAAATCACAGAATAACTCACAGCGATTCTTCTTGGTCAAAGTTTGCGAAGTGTTATTAAATTATATTTGCTTTATATCTTATTTTTCTTATATTAAGCATCTTGACTCATAGGTGAATTCAAATAAATGAAGAAATCCCACCGAACTGACCCCATCTCTTAAACCACACTTCACAACAAGTAAGAGCCGACTCACGTTGATATCATGTCTTTTGGAGAGAAGCATGAGGAGTATTTCAGTGTTATTTCTCTGGAGATGACTAAGCCCGTCTTTACAAGGAACCAACACAAAGTGCAAGGCCAAACTGATTAAGATGATCAAAAGCGAAGGAAGTTCTGTGCAATTTTCATTCAGAGAAAGCAGGAAGTCACAAACCTCGTCATACATTTCAATAGGTACAGTATATGTATTCTGAAATCAAATTACACATTGTTTGAGCTCAGGGTGAAAGTCTCGATTAATATTATACAACCCAGAATCAAACTGAAGGTTTTAGTCTGTCCTGTTTTCTCTTTTCTTATCACTCGGCTGCTCTTGTGCAGCACATATTAAGGCTTCTAAACAGAGACTGGTCTCTTCTTCTCTGCGTCCACATACAACACTCAGCCACGCTAACGGCTGGACTGATTGTAATGTTGCTGGTAGCTCAGGTTGTATTCTCGTTCCAGTGCCAATATTGCAAACTTAATGTGACATTATGAATATTTCAGCAGGGCTCCCCATTAGACCCTGGAGCGAAGGAAGTTACACACCACTATTCACATGCAAACACACTAATCTGCACAAATGACACAGCGCAGGAACAGATGAGATGGCAGCCATGCTCACTGGGTTCGAATTGCTCACAACAAACCTGACGAACGTGGCTGGATTCACCTGGATCTCTAAATAATCTCTTACACGAGTAAGCCTTACGTCTGACGTTTGTTAAATCAGTGTTTATGTATATTAGCTTGTTTGATCATACACAACAATCAACTGTTACAGACCAGGCCAGAGTTACACAGGCTGTGAAGACAATTGTGAAAGAAGAGAAGAAAATGAGAACAAAAGCAGCGCTAAATTGAATTATCCCGTTAAGTCCAAGCGGTGATCTCTATTTATACAGCTCACTAAAAGGAGAAAAGGCTGCAGGGAAAACAGGGTCACTTTCTGCTCTCCTCCACGCTCTGCTAAAGATGCTTTTCGGCTGCAGCTGGGGCCGTTATGTTGAAATATTTTAAAATCAATAAGGGAGAGATCCATTGATTGACTTGCAACACCCAATTGGCTCTGGGCCCATAGAACTGAGATAATGATATTGATTCTCTATCCATCCACAGTTTCACAGCACTTCAGAAAAAAAGCCGTCCTGATGTGGGATAACTGAGGCTGAGTCCTTACTGTTGCCAAACAAACAAACACAGTCAAGAAAGGCATCAGCTCACTATGTGTGATTACGAGGAAATACATTCTACAATACTGCTATTAACACTTTTTATGCCTTAATCAAATAACACCATATTTAATTTATGTAATTGTAAATTTGCATTTCCTTGTAATTATTAGCATTTATAATAATACATACTGACCTGGCCATGTCGTCTTTTTGCAATTTAACACATTTTACATTAAATAACACCATACTGAAAATAGCAATTCTATTGTACTCATAAAGCAAATGTAGCATTATCTTTGCAAACATGTTATACGTTAAGAATAGAAACAGCCCCTAAACTACTGTAACTATAATAACAAATACACAAAAATACATGACTACAAATATATCATTCAGTGTCTTGTCCCTCTAAACCATGCAGACACATCATAAAACACAAGAGGAGCCTGCAATTACTGTTTTATAATTTAGGGCAACTAAATTTTGTGCTATTATTATATAATAATAGTGTCCTAATAATTCAATGTTAAGTTCATTCATTGTTAAAAGTAGGGTCTCACTGATGACAAATATAAGCCCATTATCACAACTACATATTTTTTGTGACACCGATGTATTTACTATATTTTAAAACTTTTCTAACATTTCAAACTCTTTCAAGATCTACTAGTTTTTTATTTAATATAAGGCAGGACCTGTTATTTTAGTCAGCTATCTTATGCTATATTAAAATATACAGTGTATGATGTATATGAATAATACTAGCTTATTGGGATAAGATTAAGTAGAAAATCAAAGTCATATCAAGGGAAATTTAGATTACTATGGTATCTGCAAAACCTCTGATTTTAAGCCTATAGAATCCCACATTGCAAATATACAGTAGTGAACGGTGGGATGGCTTTCTAACACTGATGCACACTGCAGGGATTGCAATAACACACATCGCTTATTTGAGCTGTTTATTGGCTTCTCCCTCATTCTGGGGCCATGTTTACGGCATGTTGAAGCCTTTTACCTGGCGGTGACATGCACATGCAGAGACAGGAGGTCACCTGTCTGACAGTACATGGATCAAGATGACAGCTGAATCTTTGGCTTCATTGTGTCCTGATCAACATAACAAAGCGTTACACTCTGGGTTTGTGTAGTTTTATTACTCTGTATTTCTCTAGGTGTATTTTCCACTATAGTTTATCTTAAGCACACCTACATCAAAGTAAGTCAAAATTAAAACTCCTAACTTTCCAAATGTCTCTTATCTGCCTCTTCCTCTCCGCCACTTAAATTTCTATTAAACTTCTGTGCTCTCCCTCTGCTTCCCTCTAATCTCCAGGGCCACAAATTGCTGTATGCTGCTACTACTGCTGCACATTCATTCACAGAAACACACTGATTCACACACACACACACACACACACACACACACACACACACACACACACACACAATATAGCACAAATCACACATGAGACCTGGTGGTTTTCCGCATCCTCACATACTACTGCAGGCCTATGTTGTGTCTCTGCTGTGCATTTCTAATCACAGATGCAGCACCTGTCCTCTGATCTCACCTCGTTGCTGCCGTGTATTGGGAGGCAGCCCAAAGAGATAGATAAAATAAGTGAGCGAGATAAGAGAGAAAGTGACAGTGAGTGAGGGAGAGAGAGGGCAGTGTGAGCGGGGCTGTTGTAATGTGCAGGTTGAGATGCTGCAGAGATCAGAGAGCTGGAACGTTGCAGCAGGAAAGTGATGACAGGCCAAACTGACTGGACAGAACTTTCTAGACTGTAGCACTGCCAAGGAAATGATAAGCTGATACTCACTAAGTGCCTTCATAGAGCAGAGAACATGGATTATAGTGCATATACAGCATACACTCAGGCGCACATAAAAAATCCTTTTCAGACGTGGATAATAAAAGTGTTGTAATAAGACTAATATTTGTACACTTCATGCGGCACACTGTGCTCCACGTACAGTACTCCCTGCATCAGGTCAGCGCAGCACCACAGACGTGTTTATTATGCATTGCCTGCTGGGGAAACGACAAGAGACATCCTCCTCACACAACTGAATGGTCACATCCTCACGGTAGCATTTGAGACAGGTGGTAAAACGTCCTTGAGCGTCCTTGCACAGCCAGCGAATGTGGAACTCCGTGAGTGTGTGTAAATGTGCGCACAGTCTTTCCTCCATCTCACCGGATGCCGCTGTGTGAGAACAGTGCATTGAAGAGATGTGTAAGCTCCCAAACACTCACTTCTTGTCTGATTCTCGTTTATGCAAAAGTAATAAAAATGTTACAAGCCAGGGGGCTAGCACAGGGAAATGTGAATGCATGAAAATGCATGAGATCACATCACAGTCTGGGTCTATGTAGAACAACGATACTGTGTTTTTCTTGCTCCCTTGCGGGAAATCTTTAACTTTTGTGATTATAAGCACCAGATATGTGTGCTAACGTGTTCTTCAAACATGCGCGTGTGTTTGTGTGTGGATTCAGTTCATAGTCTCTGAGTATGATGCTAATCAGGTTTTCCCCCTTTAGGGAAGATGACTCATTAGTACTCCACTGCTCAAGATGCTCCCTGAAGTGATATTTCATGTTTGTGGCCCTTTTTTCTTCCAGTGCTCATACTTCTGCGTGAACTCGGGAATGATCCACCAACAAAACCGACTGCTCTCTGTCCAAATATGCACCTCAAAACGTATTCTTATGACCATTAATAACTGATATACTGTACTATACACTCTCTTTCTACCACAGTTTGTTTTACTACGGCTGACATTGTTTTATTTTATTGTATTTGCATTGTAAAACAAATGAACCTAAGCTCCATAAATATATACATTTTACTGCCGTACATATATTTTCATGTTAAAAAACTGTTCACGTTCCTATGTTTGCTTTTAAACATTGGAAAACTGTTATTATTGTGTGTGCGTGTGTGTGTGTGTGTGTGTTGGGGGGGGGGGTTCTGAATATGGTGCTTGAAAAGATAAATGTCAGGTTAATGCAGGTCAAAGCATTTGATCTTTTATTGTATGTCTGTAAGATTGCTCCTGGATGTATTGTGATTAACTGCATGGTGTGTGTGTGTGTGTGTGTGTGTGTGTGTGTGTGTGACAGTGAGAAAGCAGGAGCATGTTGTCGCCATGGGTGATGATGAACAGTTAGTCAATGCAAGGCAGATGGCCAGGCATGTGTGCGTGAGTGAGCAGAGGTGTGTAAGCGTGCGTGGTTACGTGTGCCGCTACACAAGCAGTGACAAACAGTCTTTTTGCTCGGAGGCACTGAGCTGGCCTCTGCCCTTTCACTATTATGGCTGGAAATATTAAGGCAGCCCCAATGCACCTAATCAGCTGTGGTCAGCTGATGTGGTCCTTGTCCTGCTTGGGGCAAACTATCACTGAGCAGAAATTAACACTAAATTAGAGCCAGCTTACACAGGTACTGTAAAATATGTCCAGACACCATAAAAGTTCTCCACTTTACACACGCCTCACTGCTCTGAATTCTACAAGGAACACCAGCATCAGAAGGCCGAGGCTCTTAATCCATGTTTTAGCATGAAGACAGAAGGATCGTTTGTTGAAGCTGTTATACATAGGCACACGTCTTCTGCCCTTTGCTGACAGGATGTAGAAGTTGTGCCTCTCCTTAATCGGCCCACTCAATGTAAGACCTCAGTGTTAATGAGAGAGTGAGGGAGCGACAGAGGAATAAGTGGGTGATAACACAATTTATTTTTCCCCTCTCTCTTACTCACTATAGAGAGAGAGGTTTAGGTGTGCCAACAATGACCCGGAGGCTTTGATAGAGAAAGGTTAATAATGTTTCCATTGACAAGTGTTTCATATCCGCTGTTTGTGTTATTCAATTCATGTATGATTTATAAGCAGAAGAGACATGTTTGATGTTGAAAACGTGCATTTCTAGGTTCCCTGTGTTGTCTAACTGTGATTTAGCACAGCACCAATTTCAACACTGAGACAGTGCACTAACAGGTCCATCCAATGATATTGCTGTGATGTAGAAACCTGTGGTAGGTTATTCCTCTATAAACCCTAACCCTACCATGACAGAAATAATATACCCTTAACTAAACGATTCCTCGCAGGTTATTTCACATAAAATGAAAACCATTCGTGAGCTATTCCATTTGCTAATGTGTCTACATCGTGCGCATGTATGGAGTGGATAATATTTCTCCACCACATCAGTCCGCGCGCTGCTGCTATAAGAAAGATGGTGACACAGCAATGAAAGAGTCCTTTTCTCCTCCATCTCTTCTGCATCCAACCACACTCCTGACTCTATGACCGCGTATTCAGACTCGAGGTGGCGACCCACACAAAAACGCGCGACGATGGAGCCATTACGTGGACAAGTTACTCACCTCCCGCAATGGCGAGAACAAACACCAGCAGCAGCAGCGGCGGCGGCGGCGGCGGCGGTGGCGGCCTGCCGTCCATCATCATCCGTGCGTCCGAGAGCGCTCCGAGCCCGCAAGGTGTTCACCGGGAAGAGGCCACCCCTAGCACACCCGCAGTGTGACTCCCCTCCAGCTCACACGCCAGACCCCCACCCCCCCCTTCACTCTCTACCTGGCATGGTGACGTCAAGCATCTATGTCGTCCACAGTTCTCGCCCGACGAGGACAAAATATAAATATCTCTGCGGAGCCAGGTGAGCGCTGCGTCCGGTCATGCGGCGCTGGCTGTCCGTGCCGAGCACTGCTCACTGATGCGACGCGCTGGGGGGGTGGGGGCGGGGCGGGAGGGGAGGACGTTGCATACCTCTGAGGCTTCTCGGCGAGTACCATATAATATTCAGTACACTTAGCCACGTTTATGGTGCTCAATAGTGACTTTATAGTGACCTCGTCAAGGGTAATGGCGTCTGTCTACGGTATCATTAATATCTGCCTCCAGGACAAAGAGTTGTGACAGCAGTCGCACTTTAGCTTTTACATTTTGCAATCTTCCTCCTCAGACAGCAAAGTAGGTGGTGTCTACATGATGACATCTGCATAAAGGCATCTTTTAAAAAAAATTAAATTACATTATTATAATAGTGTAAAACATTTTGTAACAATGTCTTGAGGTGTAACTCTGTGCCCTTGTTTCCGTGTATATCTGAAAATTCTCCCATCTGTGCCCATTAAAACAATCTCACAACACCTTTCTTGCCTGAGCCAAATGTAATCATAACTCTGTGAATAATATTCACACTCTAAAAGCTGGAGGGGTTGTATCATGTACTCTCTTTTACTATGGACTCTCTTCCATTTTTTACTATTTATCATCAAATATCCATTTATGTTTGTTTGCTCTGTCGGCCAGTAAAGTGGCCTCTAATCTGCATTTACAAAGTCAACTGTGCAAGATGGGAGGTGGAGAGGGATGAAAGAACAGGTAGGCAGGTGTATAGGAAGGCATATAGAAACATACTTACTGGACAGGGCATGCTCAGAGTCAGGTTCTAGATAAAAGAGGGTGAAAAGCAGCAAATAAAGAGGGATACTCATGAATCAGGAGCAAGAGAGAAGAGGGGAGTCAAAAGAGCGTGGGAGGGAGGGTTGGATGGATGCAGGAGTGTAAACAAAGTATACAAGAGTGCAGGATGGAGGGAGGAGGCGGTTGCCATGGTGACTCAGAGAAACCAGAATGCTCCAGGAGGATACAACCTGTTTCTCCTTCATATTGTCTATTTTCATCATGGCACACACAAAGGGGAATACACATACGCAGCTGGCACGAAGCAACACACAAATGAACGCATGCATGCACGCACAGGCAACCTCTCCCACAGTCACGTCGTCCTCTCTCATGCTATCTTTATTCACTCCTCCTCTCTCCCTAACTCTGAACAGTCTTCTCCTGTCTCCTCCTCCACCTCTCCTCTGCAGTGAATGAGCTGACCTGACAGTGCTCCTCCTCTGTACTGAGTGCTGTGAGTCTCTCTCTCTGAATTATTTAAAAGCTGGGACCCCCACGAGTGCTTGTCTTCCCCTAACACCCCCTCACACTCTCCCTCTCTCTCTCTCTGTGTCCCTTTTTCTCATGTTGTCATTCTGTCGTCTGGTGGCTGCAATTGCTTCCTGAGGTTCTGTCACTTCTGAGCAACACTTTGATTAGCAACATATAAATCTGATCCACGAATGACAGACTGATAAACAAAGTAGAAAATATGATTAGTTACCAAGTACATCTACAAGCCTTTAAGGTACTTGAGTATTTTCACTTTATGCTACTTTTACAGGATTCTCTATTTTTATATTTTAAATTTCACTTGACTGCATCTATTAAACAGCTATAGTTATGTTATGTCCAAACCTTAGAAAACATCTTCTTCTCTTTCTGCCTATCCTTTCTGCATTGATTGTACTGTTACAGTGTAAACTGCTGTAAAGGCAGCTGAATTATCCCCAGCTTGACTTAAGTATCTGTTCATGTTAATGAGGAGTCCGTTTTAATAATAAATCATTTTCATATATGACATGAATGACATGTCATTGTCCTCTGCCATAATGACATTTGGATGCTATAACTCTTGATGCTCTAATATTTTGTCATTTTGTAGTTAATTTGTTATTTTATAATTTGGTATTACCTGCTACCACTGAAATGTTTTTTTGTTAATCTTGAAAGTAGGTGATAGAAGTTCATAACACTGGGGGGCGATTTTTTCATTTTTTTTTTTTCATATGCTCCTGTTTTTTTTAATAAAATAAATTCAGAATAACTTAAACCTGTAAATTCTTTTTACAGATTCTCAGCAACGATGAATAAAATGAATTTAAATTTTTATTTTGAGAAAAGAGACTTACAAACACTGCAAGAATGATATGTCCATTACCCTAGGCCTCTTGTTTGTGTTGACCTATTTTGTGATTTAATTAAGACAGCACAGAGGATGCAGGATGGAGGAACACGTGATGTTTAGGTGTAACATTTGTAACAGTCTGTGTAATTGGGATGACCACGACTAGAGACAAGAGACAGCTTCTCAACTGGTATGTCTAAGTCTACTGGAAAGTTCAAGTCCATGCACAAGTTACCATCTTTGATGATGTCTGCTGGAGCAGGTAATGTACTGTATCTGCTCTGGAGTCATCCCTGCATCTTAACCCTTTGAGCTGTCATACAGTTAATGAAGTGATAGAACATTATTTGTGAAGTAGACTGAAGTACTTCGTATATTGGTACTACTTTGACATTACGTGTTGCTGTGCTCCATTCACAAACCAATAAGGATTATCTAAGGGGGAACTACATTGCTACTATAACCATGGTTATTCATAGCTCTCGTTATATTACAGTCTGTCTCTCCTCCCTCTTCTCTTTCCCTGTAGAAATGCCTCTACCTCACTCTAACTAATCACCATGGCAACCTGGTAATCCCTGAACAGAAAAATGTAGACTCCCTATCTCTCTCTCACACACATGCACACATGCACAACAGGATTGTATGCACACACATCAGTGCACACATGGATGCACGCATTAGCACATCCACGCTTGCGTGCGCGCACACACACACACACACACACACACATACAAAACAACATACACTCTCTCTGCTCTCCCTCACTTTCTGTACATGCAAACCAATACACTGGTGATTACTGGGGTGAGACATATCTACTGTAACCACAAACACATGCTTTCACGCATCATAGTGAGGATAAAGCGCTCTATTTTTTTGTGACAATTTATGTGTGGTGCAAGGCTTTCAGTTCACTACGTTCAGTGTTGTGTGAGTAAAAGCGACTTGTGCGTACACCATTTATTTATCGTTTGCATTTTCACATATGTGTGCTAAGGATTTGCTGACTACAACAGCGTCATTGTATAAACATGTGTGTGTGTGTGTGTGTGTGTGTGTGTGTGTGACTGACTGCAATTTATTTCACACTCAGGTCGATGGTTTTACAGCTACAGGAGAAAATCCCACCAACTCACTAGCCTCTCATATTCGCCTTCTTCCTACAATCCTGCATGTATGTCTTTTAATAACAATGCATTTTTAGTTATAACAATTTTCACTTTATTTACTGAGTAAATGTCTTACAACATGGAACATACAGCCAACATCATTTCGTTCTGGACAATATCCAACACCATGCTTATGTAATTTATTCATACAGCGTGTACTTTCTGTTTATTTGCAATAAAGTAATTAATGATAAAGGTCTCATTATTAGGTAACAGCAAAGGCACATCAATGAGCCTGATATCCACATATTTATTTGCACACTCACGTTATTGCTAAATGGGTACAGTAACATAGTAAGATCTTACTCTCTTTACACTGGTCCTAATCAATAAAGCTCTTTCACTTAACAGACAGAGAGGTTGTCAAATTAGCCTGATTTTCAAGATAGCTCAATAGGTTGATCGACCTGCCAGATGGATGAATGAATCTACTCCAATCAGGTGCATTGATCTTGGAGACTAAGCCCTAACTGGATGGCATGGTGCTAATTGGTGATGTCAGCACATTTGTGTAAGGGCGTCTCATGAAGATTGCAGTCCTTCATGTCAACTGTACATAACACAATCAAATTGGTTTTCATGTTGTGGAGTACAGCCTGTAAAGTCAGTGAACAAAACAATGGGGCAAAAACACCAGGCTTTAGAAGAAGGAGAAATACACCGACTACAGTTTGTGTCTGTTGTGCTATTTTGGTTTATTGTGTATTGACAAGAAGACCAGGGCTTATTGTAGTGTCGAATGTTGGCCACTAGGCTGCGCATGGAGGAGCTAACATAAGAAAGATGAGTATGTCTTTGAGTATGTATTCTTGTTCGTGTGCACTTTGCTCATAAACACGCCTTTATGTGCCTCTGCTAGTGTCTGCTCATGTGTACTGGTATTCCAGTGTATTTGTTTATTTTTTACGCATGTTCAGTGTGGTCTTAGCACAGGATGCTGCAGTGTCATGTGCTCTGCTCCAGTGAAAGGCAGTCTGTGTGTGCAGTAGTGGTGGACCAGCTCGGGGATATTGGAGAAGACACAGCTACTCTGATCCAGTGTGTAGCCCAACCCCTTAGTGCTCTTAGTCTGGGCCACAATTATGTGCACACAACTTTGGCTGGTCCTAATATAAGAAGACAGAGAGAAGGACACAATGTTAAACACATTAGACCATGTTAGAAAATAACAGACGTTCAGTAGAAGACAAGCATCTCCGGTTACAGCCAAGTTGTAAAATGCTGATAAATGGAAACAATAAAAATAAAATACATAGTGTGTGTTCTCCCTAATCTGCCCCTTAAAATGAGGCTGTTCATTTTCTGAGTTCAGTGGATGTGTAAATGGGGTTAATGATGTGGACGCTCAAATGAATGAGCATCATAAAACAAATGTGCACTCAGGCGCATGCACACATACATTCGTACACACACAATGGCACACACAATTTCAGCCTTTATCCTCGAAAACCTGTTCCTGACACACATTCGCATGCATTAACACCTCATAGGCTGCTGCTACAATTCCAGCTACAAAAACTCCCTAGTAATGCACAAAAATCCCAGGCCCTAACCCCCTAACCCTAACCCTAACCCAACATCAGTGTTTATCAGTCACTGAAATACAGAAAACTTAAATATACTTAAAAGATAAGATTGGGAAGATAAAAACACAGAAACATGAATAAATAAATACATACTGTGCATGTTGCATTATACAGTTTTCATGTAATGTAGACACACATCCATGCACTCACTTCAGAGCTATGGAGTACTTGCTGGTTCCTGATTCGCTGTCTCTCACCAAGAAGCTGGCTTCCCTGCAGCGCTGCAGCTGAGCCTCAGCCTGCTGTCGACTCACACTACCATGGTACCAGCTTGGAGAGGCAATAGAGGAAGGGAGGCAGAAGAGGGGGGACATGCGGAGAGAGACAGCAGATCACTGACACATAGCATAGTGACATATGGAGATAAGTCAAATGTCAGGTTAATGATAGGTGTTGATGGTGAAAAAGAGAGAAAAAGACTGATGGGCGAAAGGAAATGTAGAGATACCAACAAAGATTTACAGTCCGTGATCTCAATGGGTTATTATCAAAGGTGATCGTCAGAGACCAGATAGACAAATAAAATGTATGTGGCTGTGCAGAGTGTGCAGAGAGAGGCCTACTGGGAGACAAGGTGGTGCTGACAGTGGCTACAGGCTAGAGCGATATATAAATGGGCTGTATGTGGCCTTGCTGCTCGGAGGCAAAAAAACACCCACAACATATCTGGAACAAATGTGAACATGCTCCAGGCACATTGCCCACATGTTCCATGTAAAAAGACACAAAAGTAACAGAAGACAGACATCCTTTAAAACAGAATCCCTTCCATCACCCAAACGGTGCAAAAAAAACCCGTCATCGGAACAAATCCAAGCAACAACCGCAAGTACAACTACTGCACAGACATGAGATGTCTGTGGACCTAAATGTCTCAACCCCCATTTCATTAGTTTAATTCCCTCAATCCACTAATCCTGGTCATGTTGTGGTGGGTGCCACGGCGCATCCCAGCATGTGGAGGGTAAGAGGTAGACCACATCAATCAACAGATAAAAACTGTAGTATGAATTGTATTTCTTGTTTTTCTTGCCTTTCAGCAGTGAGTCTTACATACGAGTAAATACATTCTAATAATCTGACAAACCAAACACAAACCTGTGTCAGTGCTATAAAGATTAGAAGCTATAATGCAGTGTGTACTGTGTAGTTCAACCATGAATAAGCAGGATGAAGATGATAAAGATGTGATCTGACATGCAACAAGTCCCCAGCTGGATTAAAACCAGGGACACTGTCTTCTCCCTCCTTACCTCTGTTTCTCAAGGGGCAGGCTGGGGTCCACCTTAGCTGCCTCCCCATCCAGTGGGGAACCAGGAGATGTAGGAGACGGAGGGGAATGTTTATTAAGGCTGGTAGACAGTGAGAGTTTTAGGGTGGGGAAAGAGGGGGCTGGTGGCGTGAGAGGGGACAGTTTGAGAATAGGAGAAGATGGGAAAGAGGGAGAAGAAGAGGAGGGTGGAGAGGAGGACACAAGTGTTTTGTGGTTCCAGCTCTTCTGTCGAAGGGTGTGTTGTTGTTGCTGCTGCTGATGCTGCTGCTGCCGGACAGAGATTGAACTGTTCTCTTTACTGGGAGAACAATCCACTGCCTCAAACTGAGCTGAAAGAAGCAAAAGAGACAATATCAACCTTTCATAATACATTTCTATTAAAGCATGCCAGCGATACCAAAGTAAACATATCCCTGGAAACTGATTCAGTAGGATTGTTTTATTTCCTCTCTAAAGCAAACACAAAACTGTTGTGGCATTACTGTACAAATAAACCTCATGACATCCTTCCTCCACACCCAAGCTCCCACCCCTGCCATTCTTCCCATCAGCCCTCTCTCTCTTTCTCTACCTGACAATGCTCTAACAATGTCCTCCTTTCGCCACTCCCAGGGCAGTTCGTACTCTCCAGCAGGGCGGGCATCAGACTCCGGCCGTGTGACAGGGATCCACACCCCCTCACTGTTGCCCTCCATCCCATCCTCGTATGGTATATCGTAGATATTTGGGGGTGAGGGTTGGCCTTCCTCTGCCTTCCCCTCTCTCTTGCCTCGGTCCAGGAGAACACACACTTTCAGGAGGTCTTTGGAGCCACGCCTACGAACCTCTACAGAAGAATGGTGTCATGTGCTTAGTTAACAGCAGAGTGATGAAGGATTTGTAACTATGATATAACTTAGCCAGTGGTCTTATAAACGTTCTTTCCTTCTTTATTACAACAATAAATTAGAGAATAAAGTGGCTCCTCATCAGGTACAGAGGAACCAGTGTATTTAAATGTATTTCTTTTTATTCTCTTGTATTTGAGCCAGTTGCAGCTCACATTTTTCAAAAAGAAAGATATTCTTTGGCAGATAGAATTCACAGTTACAGTTCTTTTGATACTGAAAATTTAGCATTAAAGATGTCCATTACTTTAAACCATCATATAGGCTTTTTTGCAGGGTTTTATGCATTTATTTTTGGTTTTAAATACATGCTAATACATTCATATTCTTTAGGAGACTGTTTATTTTGTCAGGTCACCACATTTTTCGGGAATTTAGGAATGATGTGTTTTTTTTTTGTCCAACAGGTAGCCTGTGTGTCTGCGCTATTGTGTGACCAAACAATGGACCTACAGGAAGAAAAGGTCAACACAACTTCTGATTGGCTGGCTGACCAGGCCACTTCCTGACTGCTGGGAAGTGATTGGGCAAGGGGTGGGAGTAATTGGTAGGTTGCTGGGGATTCTTTTGATTCTTTTTCACACATAAGTGACCATAAAGTTATTTTGTGTGTGTGTGTGTGTGTGTGTGTAAGTGGGGGCAATGGGGGCCAACTTCCTATCAAGAGAATGGGACAAAGGAAACAGAGGCAGGAGACAGGAAGCTGGAAGAGGAAGCTGCACCCATTGCCCCTGCACACCACCGTTCCTATAGTAACCACCGGCAGGGAGGGGAAGTCAGAGAGACACGGGGTCTAGCTTGGTCCTAAGTCCCTTCAAAACTTCAATGCAGACAAACTAAGTAACTCAGGTAATCAAATAATAAGAAGTTGGGATGTAAACGTTTTTCAGAGACAGATTCAGACAGTTGTGTTACAGATCATGAATTTCAAGTGTTAGCTTCATGATACAATTAGATCTGTCACATCTGAAAAAACCTTGCCACTGTGAGGATTAAATGGGTCCTTTGATCTGAGCATCTCTGAAATGTACTGATGTTATTAATAACATTTCATAATCAGCAGTGCTTTTGGAGTATTCTGTTTGTTTTGCTAAGTCAAAAATGTGATACCAGACGCTTCTATACTCCTCCATATTGTAACATTACTGATATTTAGAAGATGATCTCACCTGTTATGATGACCTGAGCATCGTAAGGCTCCATGTACCCATCATTCACCCCTGTTCTCTCAGCGTCTCTCTGCTCCTTGGTTTTCTCTGCATCAAAAGGATCTGCATAGTCCTCAAGGATTATCAGCTGTGAGAAGGAAAATACCAGAAAGAAAGGATGATGTTTCACATTTACCTGGAGTCAAACAACATAACAAGTAGGAGGAGAGGGTTGTGATGCTTTGTGTACGCGTGGTGTGACAAGTAATCGAGAGACAGGCTCAAATACTTGTGCAAAGAAGTCAGTGCATTGGGTTTGTCTGTTTGATCTAACACAATGTAGTGCAACTTCTCTGTATTCTGTAGAGCATTGAAACTTAATACAGTGCTATGAACCTCAAGCCCACTTTGCACAAGATGTTGATTATTAATATGCTTCTGCAGCCACATTAAACTGTGAAGATCATGCATTGGTGTCCGTTGATGACATTAGCTGGTTCACATACGTTACTCACCGTTGTTTTAATGTCTGACCTTCCCTTCTCGTTGTCAGGCATCTTCTGTTCACTTATCCCGTTAAGCTTGGTAGTCTTGTCTTGTTTGTCCACTTTGATCATCCTACTGATGTACGCTTGCGCCAGACTAGAGGTTCTGACCTGGCGGTTCTCATCTGATGACCCAGTCTCGATCTTTGAGTTTTTGCGACCTTTTCCAGGTGCCAGACTTTCCCAGACTGTCCCACCACACACAGCGTTGCTACGACCCAGTTCTGTGGCCGAATTTTTTCTGTTTCTCCCTGTCAATAAACCCCCCACTCCTCCATCCTTACGCGGGCTTCCTTTCAAACTGTCACGATAAAACGAAGGTTTTGCTCGAGTTTGTGAACCTGATTCAGAAGCCGAGCGAGCCCTCTCGTTTCCGTTCTTCAGGTTGATGGGAAAATCTCTGAACCATTTTGCCATGGCTGTCAAGGTACAAGCACTTTTCGCAGACGTAAACGTAGCAGTGATGTTTTACACGTGTATGCATAGGTCGTCCTCTAGAACTCACTACGAGCTGTGCGCAACGACTCCAAACGACTCCAGTGTTTTACGCACAGCTCGGTTGGCATGAAATTGCAATGATTTGAGAAGAATAAAACAGAGCACAGACTACTTTAAAGTCCTATACTAACTGCTACCGTCTAAACGCGCCCTGGCCGCGAAACAGCTTCTGGTCCGTCTTGGAGATCATCTACCGGTGTTGCTGTCACCCTGCACCTGGATTAACAACTATCCCTGTAGTTTGAAAAGTAGCTTCTGTAGAGCGTACACCCGAAAGAACTGGAAGATTTTCTTTGAACCCAGTAAAGATCCCATTCCCGGAGAGTGAGATTGTGCGTCCAGTCTGTTGACCAGGCGAAGTGAGGAGATGAAGAGAAAAGTTGAATGCGCGGACCGTGGGATGTCGTTGCAATTTAGGGAGGGAGTGGATGTGGTCTGAGCGGGGTGGGACCTTATCCTCACGACTGAAAATCAGAAAATCTCAAAACTCACCAGTCGCCAATAAACCCATATCAAATAGCAAATGTACTTAATATGTCACAACTAAGACACTAATGATTACCACACGTTTTCAACATGATTACTACACGTTTTGTAGTGGTATGGTTTAGACAAAATGATCAGGTGGTGAAGAGATTAACTTTAAGATTATGTTTATTCAATTGATTTTCAAATACAATAAAATGGTTGGTTTTCTTCTATAGCCTACTATTTAACCATGCCAAATTGAGACAAACCTCTGTACTTATGATTATTACAAGTACATTAAAATGCCACAACAATAAAATGAAACAGAAGCGAGTTATACAATTAAAACTTAAACCTAAAACAAATTGAAACTTTATGCGCCAATATTTTAGCCATCCATTGACCTTACAATTTTACAGACTAGACTAAAACCTAAACCTAAATCACATGGCTGGGTGCAAAAGAAGCCGTGTCTTTCGCGCTTCAGCACCACTGTGTGGTGCCCTTGAGAAAGGCTCTTATCTCCACCTGCAGCACTGGAAATGCTCATGGTCACTCGGACAGACTGGTTGTAGCTTTCTGGCAGCTTCTCGGTGGAAATGTGTTTGATCGGGTCAATGTGATGAATGTCACTGTCACGTAAGAGACACGCAGCCTCACAGTAAAATGATCCTGAATAATAACGATTAAATGTTGCTTTAATAAGTTATGTACAGTATTATAATAGTAATATATCTGGACAATGTACATCCCTTTTCAGTGGCCGCTATTTGAGTCATTTCGCTGTGACTGGCCTTTAAACAGGAGGTTAGGAGCTGAGGGCTCTCAATGCTGCTGCTGATTCCCCCAGCTGGTGGATATTTGCACCATCTACAGGTGGAGAATTATGGAAGCACCAGTCTGAACTCTGCGAGTTTCATTGCAAGTCTTGCAACCGTTTCCAATCTGCCCCCCAGTTTTTGTGTGTTTTACAGGAATTCGTTAGGATGGGCTTCCTTTTTTCGTTGAAAGGTCCCCTACGCTCTAAGCACAATAACTGGTTGACGTACACATCCCGCCAATAGAAAACGTAGCTCATGTATATTCCCGCCCACTTCAACGCGCTGAGCCAATCCGTACGCACCATTGAGTCAGGCTGGGCGGAACGGTCACATCCCCAACAAAAGGTAACAGGTTGGCGACACCGCTCAATGAACTTGTTGCCAAATTCGCCTGGCAGTTGTTTTTTCACTCGGCTTTTTTCCTTTAGACTTTACTGGATATAAATAAAAATATTTAAAATATCGTCGAAATAGCGGAGGCGACGTGTCGGAAAGGCACAGGAGAAAGATTTCAGAGAAAGAGGTAACTTTACGTTTGGTCTTAACGTTCGGAGACAGATACTGTTACGAGCTGTCAGACAGTTTACAGTAACTTTAACGTGTCGTCGTTCTTCGTTTTACTTACTTTCTGTCCTCACTCCTCACGAGAGTGTGTCATCGTATTTCTGTTCGCACCTTTAGCTTTAGCGCTAACGTTTGTTGGATGGAACAGCAAAACAGTAAACGTTACGGTACAGTGGTGTCTGCAGAGGTGCCTGTTAAAGGCGGTTAGATAGCTTTATATAATATTTGTTTTTATATATAGCCCTGCAGTCACGTTTGTCCTAGCGAAATACACTCTCCAATGCCTAGTGGGAAGAAGTTTCGCTTCCAAACAGGTGCACAGACACCTGCCCCTTGCTACCTGTTGGATCTAACCTGAGAAATGAATCTCTCACACTGTGTTTTAGACCTCAATATAAAAACACCCTTTAAATAGTTAGCTATTGGATATTAACAAATCATCCTGATGTGTACTCTGTTGAAGCAGTGGAGCTGTGAGTAACCTCACAGAGATGCTGCTCAAGATTAGGTCAGGTGAAACTGATGACACAGGCAACAAAGCACTGCTGATTATAGTGGCCGAGGTGGGCAAAGGATTGTGGGTCATGTCACGAAGTTCAGTAATGATACAGGAGTGGACCTGCAACACACATGGCGTGACATGGTTTAATAGTCACATAGAGTGAATATGTCTGAACGTTTTGTGTGCTTGTCTGCACTTCTAATTGCAAATGTCCTTCCCGGTCTTGCAGGTACAAACACTTAAGTGTACTGATAAAATGCGATAAATCACTCCCAGTCTCATACACACACACACACACACAGAGCCAGTGTAAGTGAGAAGGACAGAAAGAAACAAGTGTCTGGAATGTGGGCAAAGGGAGGGGCGTTTATGTGCTCCTAATATGGTGTCATTTGTGTACTGTTTGGTAACACAGAGGTCTCCCTTTGTTATGCCAATGAACTTCTTTGTGTTTGAAAAGAGGAATAAATGACCATTTGTTTGGGTGTGAAAGAGGAGTAGTGACTAGTCTGGAGAGAGACACTGACAACTGGAGAGAGGATGAGGGCCTGGTTTTATGTCAAGAATGTAATGAAGAGGAAGGATACCCTGAAGTGCATGCTTGTCCTTTAGGGACAGAGAAGAAGGGGGTTAGTTTGTTGTCCTGTGCTGTTACGTACAAACTTACAGTTCCCTTTCTTCACTCGTTCTCTTAAGACTGTAAAACTTAATGATTCACCTGAAAGCGGACGGGAAGCTCTTTTACAATATGCACATCTTGCCCTCATAGCAGTAAACCAATGCTGACAGATACTTGGTTCAAAAGCGATACAGTTTTCTCATTTAGAGCTGCAACTAATGTTTTTTTTTCAATTAATCTTTTCCCTAAAAATGCAGCAAATGTTGTGTGCTAGTGCATAAAATTATGAATGAATTAAGAATGTAAAGTTACAGGTTATACTGTTTTAAACACAACACATACATTAGTCTCTGATAATACATTTTGTCTGAGTTCACCCTCAGCCTTAATGCTATCTGTAGATCAGTTTTAGCTCAGGTCAGACATGCTGGGATCACATGAGTCAACATGGTTCAACAGAAGCACTTTACTGACATTGTCTTTTTTCTCCACACCTGCTGTAGTCTGCAAATTATATTTTCCATTCTATGGTGGATCTTAACAGATGAGTTCAATTTGCTGTGCAAGATTCAGTTTGAGGCCAGAGGCAGGGGCTTATCAGCATAACTGCAGAGTAACATGGTAGGCAACAGAATCCAGAAGAGCCTGATGCACACTTAGTTGGACAAGCAAGCCTGAAGAATTTCGTTTGTTGTTGAAGTCACATCCCAAATGTGGGCTAAAGGTTTTGGATTGTACAGCTTGTAGTCTGTTGAAAGAGTACAATAACCGCAACTGGGAGTTGTTGTTATTATCAGTTAATGTTTACATGTTTGTAATATGAAGTCTCAAGAGTGAAAGTGAAAGAAATGCAATGGCATTTTTGGTTTCCTCTTCAAATTAAAAAAGATCCAAAAGATGATAAATCTTTAGGTTATCTAATAAAACAAAACATAACATAATTGAGAGTACTGTTACTTGATGAATAGCAATCACATGTGTTGTGACATAAGTGAGTTGTTATAATCACAAACGGCGTCTGTTAGTACGCAAAAGAGCGTGGCGTTCAGATTCTCAGAATTGTTGCCTTCATTTTCTGCCCCACATTAGTGGGACAATAGGATGGGTTCCCCCTCAACGCTGTCCCTCTTGAACTGGAAAGGCATTCTTCCTCTTTAACCTAAAAAAGTAAACTGATGAATAAATGAAAATGAACAGACTATTAAAGAACCAGATTTTAGGTTTCTCTCTACTTATCTCTCTGTAAGTCAGTTGAACCCACTCATGGCTTTCGCTCGGGTCGTCGGTGCATCACACGTTTGTTTGACCTTGTTGTAAACAAGTGAGCTGCAGAGTTCATGCATGACTTCACAAATGTGTTTTGACGTGATGCTTCCTCCATTATTCCCAAAGGGTGAAAAAGATGTACTAAGGTCTCTCTGTAGACGACACTAACACACCACAGGCACACAAATACCTTTAAAGGTCGTCTTGAAAAATAACACTTCATTCACTGTAGCTGTTTTTAATTACTAATCACTTTTAGAATGAGAGCGTAAATCATGACATGGGATTTTATTAGGCAACTGATAAAAGAAGAACAGCTAGGTGTTAGTATCTGTCTCTCTCTCTTTCTTTCTCTATCTTTCTATCTACCTCACTTCACCCTCCAGTTCTGTTTCCCAACCCATTTTCTGTCTCTCACATTGGAAAACTGTGAGGAAGTTAAAGGTGCAGCACACAAACGTCAGCAGGGAGTGTTGTAATAGTTCTGCAGGGTGTTTAACAAACCATACTGTGGTAATGACACGGTGATGAAAAGTTACACTGGGACATAACTCAAACCATTATCAGTCAGTCCATGTAGTGGCAGAAAGGTTCAGGACTTTCTTAAACTCCCAAGTCAAATAAGGAAAGTTAATCATAGCTAAGTGTTGATAAAGTTGTGATCAGTTGTAGTGGTATGGAAAAACTTCAGAATTACTATTATACTCAAGAAAAACAAGAAAGTTCAGAAACTACAGTGCTAAAAGAATTAAAATACTGGCAGTTTCTGTTGTAGGGATTTAAGTTTGGTATTTGGTTGGGAAGCTTTTGGAAAGTTGAGAGAGCTTAGTTGGTTGGAAAGTGATATGTGGGTGTGTGCTCTCAGGTTAATGACTAATGGAGTGCAATCAGGACAAAGTCCATTCAAGCAGAAACTAAGTGTCACTGCCTAAATCTGTGTCACTTTGTTTGTTTAAAGCAAGGTTGCATCTCCCTGTTTTTCACATTGTATTCTTTGTTTGATTCCCTCTAATGTTTCGTTAATCTGTTTATATTCTAGCAGTCTTTTCTTGCTGCTATTATTAGTACAGACTGGCTGATGAAGCTGGAATTTTGTAGCTACTGTTAAAACGTTGTAAAAAATCCAGTAATAATATGTTGCCATTAAAAATTTAAAAGTGTCATTTCTTTGTCACCAGCATGAGCATGTCATCGTCAGGTCGGAAGACACCAGTGGATTATGGGGTCCAGATCCGCTTTATCAATGACCTCTGCGACACTGGTGGGGTGCAACCTGGATCCCAGCCTAAAACCAAGACTCAGGCAACCTCCAAATATGGTGTAGCAGTCAGGGTGCAGGGCATCGCTGGCCAGCCATATGTGGTCTTGAAAGACGGACAGAAAGGAGACTCCTATGGTGTCCAACTCAGGACCCAGAATCCGCCTGGCTACAGTAGTCTTCCTCGGAGGAGAGAAAATGAAGAGCTTAGACCACAGGGGGCAGATGTAGGAGCAGGGGGGCAGGGAGGGGCACTACGTCGTGCCCAGTCCCATGGGTCCCTGCTGGAAAGGGATGGAGAAGGAGGGGCCCGTAATGAGGATTTTCAGCTGTCTCGGCCCCCAGGAGATGGGAAGTCTGGTAGTTATGGAAACCTGGATGGAGGATTAGGTGTAAGAGGGGAGAGGGAGGACACGGGAAGGAGTATGTGGGAAGGTGCATATAAGGTGGGGCTCAATGGGTCACTGGGGTCAGTGAGAGGCAGTCAGTCCTACCCTGATTCTACAACAAATGAGCTCCACTCGAACCAGAGACAGACGTCAGTCAATGGACTGGTAAACAGGTTTAATGGCGGCAACACTAACCAGCAAAAAGGCCATTCTCCCTCACAGCAAGATTCCAGAGGTACATCTCCTCTCCTCACCCCCAACCCGTATACCTCACCTCCGTCCTCAACTCATAGCAGCTTGGGACGCCATTCTGGAAATCAGTGGACGTCACCAGGGAGATACACTGCTATGGAGAGACCGCAGGCCAGTGTGACTGAGACACAGGTAACCGTAAGATTTTTTCTTTTTTTGGTGTTTCAGCTGATTTTTACTGGGCTCAAAACGCCACAGAGAATGCAACACTGCAAGAGCAGTTTTCTGATCTATGTCTTAAGGTGACCCCTGACCTTTTGCTGGATCAGGGTCAGAGTGCAGAGATGAGCAGCGAGGAGGAGCAGGTCATGCAGACTATATACAACATCCTGAGACAAGGGTATGGGCCTTAACGTCAATGTTGTCCTTGTGCTACTGGACCAGTGTTTTTTAAACAGGTATTACAATAACATGAAAATACAGTTCTACATTAATGTGAAAGTTTTACCTTTGGCTTTTTTTTACCATCCCATAGAAATAATGAAAGTGATGTTGCCACCAAGCACAAAGTCAAGCTCATCCATCAGAAGATTCAGAATATGAAGGTTTGGCCTCTTTGAACATATCAAGTTCTATTGTGGCATTTTCATGCACAGTCATATGTGATATACATACATTTTATGAGTAAACTGCTTACATACCATGTACTGTGTTTGCCATGTAAATTCTTCCCCAGCCCAAACAAAGCCCTAGGGAAGAGTGGTTGAGAGAAAAAAGGGAGCTTGAGAGAAAGATGACTGACCTACAACATGCTCTGCAGGAGGAAAGAAGGGTAAACAAAGCAGCAACAGCAACTTTGAATTTAATTCCACTGTGAGCACAGAGCATTAGCTAAAAACTCTGAATCCAAAATCCATACCATTACTACTACTATAAGTCATATGCAGTATGTTTGCTTGATTGTTTTAGTGCCTTGTATGACCCATCAAGTGTACTTGAATTCCACTGTCTGATGGAAACTGGCGGATGTTCACATTTAGAGATCAACCTTCCACTTAAAGTCAGCTCTAATTACACAGAGCACATTAAGTTCCACACAAAACAGACTCACCACACTCACACAGCGCTCCTTGAAATGAGAGCACCGACTGTCAAGTAAAAAAAATTGCTGTTGGTAAAGTGACCTCCGAGTTTATATGTCTTTTTAGTAATCTAATCAGGAGGGCTGAGGGTCCATTGGAGTGTGCTTTAGATTAATCCTCTGATTAATCCTTAAAGCTCTGAGGCCTGGTCAGAGGTGGACACACAATAATCTAACTTCAATAACGACTCATTATATGTTGGCTTAAGGAAGTTGGGCAGGTCTTAATGGCTAATAGCTCCTAAGACCTTAATCCCTCATGCATATTGATTGGTGGGCAAATGCAAGCCCACTTTAACATTTCCTAAAAGCCCATTTTTTATTTCATCAGAGCCACTGTAGCTGATGTCTTATGTTTCACTCTTCTCATTTATTCATCATGTCTGCTTGTGTGTAGGACTCTGTTAGCAATTCTGATCCCACTCTGAAAGCTGAGCTGGAGTCTTGTCTGGATGAAAATCTGCAACTCCGGGAGTTGCTGGACCGGAAGAAGACAGAATTAAATGAAACACAATCAGAGTGAGGGGACAGCGCACACACACACTCAAACTGACAAACAGAGATCGTGTCATTGTCTGTGTTATCTCGTCGTGAGTGGGAGAGGCAGTGACAAGCCCACTTTGTTTTCTAGCACACGCGCTTCACAGTTTCGCGTACAAAAAGTCACAGTATCTTATTCACAACGCAAAATAAGTATGCCACAGTTATTTGAATGGAAAGAATCAGCCAGTTTGTTTATGTACGCTTCCTGTCCCGCAGGCTGACTCAGCTGCGTATGGATAGGGAGAATGCAGAGGCACGGGTCAGAGAGATGGAGGACCAGCTGGCTGAACTTCAGGATGAACTAAGACGAGAAAATGGGAACAAGACGGTACCACAGTAACATACTCGCACATGTGTATAACCACATACCATAACCACATTAAGTTTATGGTCCACATTTTCTATGTCTGCAGGAAATGATGTCTTGTCAGGCACAGCTGGTGGAGGTCTGCCAGCTGAAACAGAAGCTGGAGGAGGCACTAAGGCAAAGAGAGAGGGAGCTAACGGCTCTGAAAGGAGCTTTAAAGGAAGAGGTGGCCACACATGACAAAGAGATAGAGGCACTCAGGGAGCAGTACAGTGCAGACATGGAGAAGCTCCGTGGCAGCATGGAGCAGGTGTCTCAGGTGCACAAACATAGCAGGACGTCACGTACATTTGACATGGAAATGTTTTTAAATTAGAGACAATGTAATAACAATGTAAAGACAATAAGAAACCGGCTGCATAGTTTTCCCCAAAAAGAAATGTCCTTGAAGTTTGAAGCGGGCTTTAGTACATGAGGCTTTAAGTCTTTTGGTCTCCCATTTCAGTCTCATGCAGGAATCGAGGCTGAGCGGCTGCGTGTCAATACAACAGTTCGCTCTCTACAGCAGCAGTTAGAAGACTGCAGAGATGAGAGCAGCCACTGGATGGAGCAGTTTCATGCCACCAGAGATGAACTTAGAACCACTAAACAAGAGTAAGTGTACAGACATTTAAACACATCACAGTTTGAACTTTACCACCCTCTTCCCTTTACATTATTTCTTTTGCACTTATGTGTGTCTATCTCCTCTCTTTCATTCTACCTCTCTCTCGGTCAGAGAGCCACCCAGCAGCCACGAAACAGCGTGAGAGTCACTAATTGAGTAGCATATATGTGTAGAGATGCAGATGTGTGATGTGCTAATAACTGTCTCAGTGTAGTGTACTGTCCACATTTACAGCTCTGATTCCTGACCCGTGTCACGTACTGTCTATATCCAATTGAATCCACATGCTATGCATTCAAATATAAGCTCTGTAGACTCTCTGTAGATAAAATACATGAACCACAATAGCGGTGAATCATTTAGTTTAGTTCTTGTGCTTTACTCCAGTCAGAGTCGTAGCAGGTGATATGTTCTTTATGTCTAAATTCTCGTCATTGACTACAAGCAGTGAATTCATGCTTCATTCATCACTTTGTATGTAAGATTAGTTGTGCTGGCAGTTGTGTTGTACATGTTCTGGATACGTTTTCTGTGTAAGGTTGCAACAGGGAATTGTGATTTATTTCCTCTTAATACAAATAAATGATTTCCCATTTGATCATTAACTACATCAAAGAGAAATAGGCTCCTTTGTTTTGAATTACTTGTACAATTGAACTGCTACCGATCAGATAATTCTATATGGTGCAGTTTGCTCAGATCATATGTGTATATGTACATTTTCAGAGTCCTACAAGCCCGCTTAGAAAAAGAAGAGTTTGAGGAGGAACTGAAGGAGTTCCAGGATAAAGTAAACACTATGAAACGGCAGATACCCGAACCCAACTACACACAGAGTCTCAAACAGGTTTAGTAAACACACACTGTTTTACATGAACATTAATGCACAGGTGATTCATTTGATGAAGCAAGTTAACTCAGGTGGTTCTCTGTTCGGTTCAGGAGCTTGAGCGGCGCAGTGCTGATCTCGAGAAGGCCAAATCTGAGGTGCAGAAACACATGACAGAGGCTGACAGGAAGGTCATGGAGGTCATCTCCATCAAAAAGTCTCATCAAGACCAAGAGGCCGAACTGAAATATGAGATTGGCAGGTTAAAGGACCAATTACAGAGGGCTAAAGAGGACATCACCAAGGCACAGGAGAAGAACAAGCGGGTTAGTAAAGGACTAGCGCCCTAAAGGGATCCTATAAAGTGAGATTTTAACCATGTGAATGAAACAGATTCCCAAGCCTGCCAGACTGACTTGTGGTTTGAGTTTCAGTTAGATGACGAAGTAGTTAGACTTATCTCTCTGCCTTGTTTTGCTGTATAGCTCCCAGACCCATCTGTGGTTTCAGAGCTGGAGCAGAAGCTTTGTGAAGCACATACTGAAGCTAGCCAGCTCAAAGAGAAACTCTCGATGGCTGAGGAGGAGCTGGAAACCAGTAAAACGCATCTCAGTAGAGCCCAGATAGACCTTAAATCACTCCAAGATGCCCAGCGGGAGCAGAAAGACGACAACACACGTCTCAGAGAAAAACATTCACAGTTAGAGGTAAGATTGCAGCCTCACAAACAACACTGTTAAACACAGTGTGTTTTAAAGTATTACACACAAGACACGTAAATAATATCTGGACATCTTCTGTGGTTTCCACAGAAGCAGCTTCAAGCGAACGCCACAGAGAGCTCAGAGGCAGAGCTCGCCCTCCACACTGAGGTGAGGGGCCTTAGATCTGAGCTAGATGAGGCAAAGAGGAAAATGTCCAGACTGAACCAGGACAACCGTGAACTCAGCCTGCGCCTAGAGGAAATAGAAAAAGACAGAGAGACACTCAGACAGAATGTCAGCCAGCTGGAAGATATTAAACGACAGCACGAGAGAGCTGTGGAGAAACTCAACAAGGAAGTAAGGAGCATCCTCTAAATTCATTTGTACATTTGCTAATACGCAAAGTGATAAACAGAAATGTCACACTGTGCTTTTTGGTTTGTCCCTGCTCTTCTTGTCAGTATGAGTCTCTGACCACATCCTCAAGAGAGGAGGTGCAGGCTCTTAAGGTTCAGCTGGAGGAGCAGAGAGAGAGAGCACGCAAGGAAATGCAGGAGGTGCACCGTAATGGAAGCAACGCTCAGACGGAGCTGGAAAGAAGCCATTTAAATTTGAGGAGACTGGAGGAAGAGGTGCATGTTTGAGTGTTTTGAGAGTTTGCGTACTGTCTTTCTTGCTCTTGTTGTTGGTTCTATTATTAAAATTAGGTATTATCTGAATGTTTGCAGTAGTTTTGACCCAAAATATTCACGGTGCATGCATGACTGACCATACTGCTGTATTGTTTCTAATATTATGATCAATCTAAATAGATGTCACGACAGAAGAAGGAGCTTCTGCTTGTATGTGAGGAGAGAGACAACCACCAGCTGGATAAGGAGCTTCTCACAAACAGACTGCGCCACCTTGAGGGAGAGATTGAGGCCAGCAAAAACAGCCACAACGAGAAAACTCGGGAGATTCGCATCCTGGAGGTAAAATCTGTGCATCTGCTCGTCTCGTGGTTTAGGAGAATAAACCATTTGGGACAATGAACCATGACTACAGGGCTCTCAGCTGCTGAGGCTTTAGTTCTTCTCTGCATATAGTGTTAGTAAGACAGTCGTGATAGACATGTTTTTGACATATGTATTGCTAGATTATACTTTATATCATATATGTATATATATGTGTATATATATATATATATATGTGTGTATATATATATATATGTGTATATATATATATATATATATGTGTGTATATATATATATATATATATATACACACACTGAATGAAATGTATATGGTTATGTGACCTGTTTATCTGTTTAGTTTTCATTAGAACTGACCAAGTTCACTGTGCTCCACACACCAAGACTCAGTGTCTCCTTTCTAAGCCATATTAAGTTGATCTCTTTTCCTCTCCATAAGGACAAATTGAAGCGCTTGGAGTTGGAGCTGGAGGAGGAGAAAAGCAGTGTGGAGATGCTGACAGAACGGGTGGCCAGGAGTAGAGACCAGATTGATCAGCTTCGCTCTGAGCTGATGCAGGAGAGGTCTTCCAAACAGGACCTGGAGCTGGACAAGAACGCCATGGAACGACATGTGTGTACATATGTCATATCTGAGTCTATTGACGTCTGTGATAATCAAACTAAAGTCTTCAGTCTTACAACAGACACACCTCTTCACTTGAATTTAGGTGACACACTTACCCACCAGTATTGTTGTTTATCCTTGTGTGTCCCTGCAGCTGAAGGAACTGAGGAGTCGCATTGCCGACATAGAGGGTCAGTCTCGATCCTCAGCAGGAGTCTCCCAGCTGGAGAACAAGATTCAAGAGTTGGAAGAACGACTACGTGGTGAAGAAAGGTATTGTTGAATATATTTTACTGATGATTTTATTATGTTTTTGTTGAGTTAAGCTTTGACATTTCTAAAATATAAATGAAAGCATGTAGTGTGATTTGGGTGACCTGTTGAACCTAGATGCTTCCAGGCGGGCTCAGTATATGCGATACTGTCTACTGTCAGAACTTCAGTACTGATACAGTAATTGACTATTTTGCCAACATCTCTCTTCCAGACTGTCAAAGACTAGAAATCTGTGTGTAGTGGTGGATTAGGTCTTTAACTGTGAACAGTCCAGTCTTTGGAATTTGTAGCTATTCTTTAAATGTGTGCAAGAAACCATTAGCATTTACTTACAGATCATTCAGATCAGATCCGATAGAACTTTATTGATCCCTCTGGAAAGGTTCAGCCAGGAAATTCAGTTTCTAGAACAGAGCACTGACTTACACTTACACCAAGAAAAGTACGAAGTGAAAAACAAAGAAGACTAAATTAAAAACAAGAAAAAGAAGAACAATAAGAAGACTAGGTCAAAATAAGATATGAGAAATATTAAACTAAAACTAACTAATACTGTATGAGTGTATTCATATGTATGCATAGTAACTAGATATAGACATAGTAGATGGATATAAATGGAAATTACATAAATACCAAAGCAAACATCCACACATTGCTACTTAGCGGCTTAATGTAAACAATATGATGGAAGATATCTTCGGACAGAGATGGACAGGGTTAACATGATTACATTTCTCATGCCGTTTTTCCTTCTGTATATGTTAAGGGAGAAGAATTCTGTGCTGGCGTCTCAGCGACGTGCGGAGAGAAAACTAAAGGAACTCAACCTGATGCTGGATGAGGAAAGACAAACACATACTGAACAGAGAGACCAGGTATACACATTTAGCATCTACTGCACGTGTGCGTGTGCCTTCTGTGAGAAATCTGACAACATCAAAGCACATACTGTACAGTATACAATCAAAGTACATGTTGTGTTGTAGCTCGCTCTGAGAGTGAAGGCTCTAAAGAGGCAGGTGGATGAGGGAGAGACAGAGCTGGAAAGGGTAGATGGACTGAGGAGAAAAGCTCAGAGAGACATGGAGGAGCAGATGGAGCTTAAAGAAGCCTTGCAGGGCAGAGTTACTACGCTGGAAACTGAGATCAAGTAAGTATGGCTTTCTCTTTTTGTCATTTTTTTGTTTCTCATCCAATTTGTTACTCACTGTGAGCTTTTGGTAGGAATTATGCAAGACACTTCCTGGCATCCAGATGTGTGTGTGTGTGTGTGTGTGTGTGTGTGTGTCTGTCTGAGACAGTCTGACGATGTGACTAAGAGAGAGACATCAACCCCTCTTTCTTATGTCATACAATAAAGAAAAGTGCATGTAAATGACGTTACCAGTGAGCCAAAATTATTATACATGACGTGCAGTATTTCACAGTGTTAATCATGTATCTCAGGGGAAATTTAATGCCAGACATGTTGCAATGGAATGCATGCTGTTCCTATCTACAACCAGCAGAGGGAGAACAGCAACTGCGACCCCGAGGATGATCACATGCTCCTGTATCTGCAAACAGTCAGGAAAAAAAAAAAAGGGGAAAATATAGATTAAAAGACATGACAGTATTAAATCTGTAAATATAGTTGATGGAAAAAAAGGGTTTCAATATTTTTTATTTTGTAACACATTTTGGTTCTGCCCTACAGGAGAAAAACTCAGGCAGCAATGCGCCCAGCTTTGGATTCGTCAGCACTCAGCTCAGACGATGACGATGACGGCCTGTATGACCCCTCCTCTATTACCTCCATTCTCACTGAGAGCAACCTCCAGACGAGCTCCTGTTAAAACAGCACTTCAGGCACAGGATGAGGGTGGGAAAATTTAGCAATGCTTGGGGAACTAATAAAGGGATTTGTGGGCTTTTGTAGGTCTGTTTTGTAAAGTAGGAGAACAAATGGCTGAATGGTATGCACTACATACAACGAGGGAGGGGTGCACAGACCTGCAAGCTAAATGGCATATTATAGAGGTTAGGGGAGTCATTCTCCATACCAGGGTGAATTGAAGGAAACTAAACAAAACATCCTCTTCATTTCAGGGAGTTTCCTTCTGTGTACAGCACAGTGTACATAGACACAGTTCACAGTAAAGCTGGAACAGCTCCCTGTTATGCACATGGCACACTGCTAAACATAAGGCACTACAAAGGTACTTCAACGTTTGAAAACTTTCATATAAATGGAGAGAAAGAAAGCTGGAAACAGAAAACCTACATGAATCCAAAATACCTCTTATGTTTTTTAAATCAGTACAGTATGTCAGACCATTTCGCTTTGTGATTTTGGGGTGAAGCACTTACCAAGTCTGCTTTAACTGAATGACTCATACACTCATCATTTCCCGGTGTAGATGGTTTACTGTAGCTCAGCCATCCTGCGAATGAGCTTAAATGAAATGAAAATGAAATAGAACTACTGAAAAACATGGAAAGTAAGTATGTAAATAATAATTGAAATTTTCAAGCAATACAACACTAAAATCCTACTGCTGCCTTTCTGTTAAATCTCCTAAACAAATATAATAAAATCAGATTTTTCCACTGGGAAAAAAATATATATATATAAAGAAAGAGAGAAAGTGAGATTTGTTTGTATAGTTTAGCTAATGAATATGTCAGTTCTGTCTGAAGGTAGTAGGCATACTGTCATTTACGCCACCTACGTTTTTAATGTAGCAGACAAACTTTACACACACTTTGACACAAATTCACTTTCCAAACTAGCACTAAATCATACAAAGGGTGAACTTGTACTAGTCTGCCTGTTAAGTCATTGTTCACTGTACCTAGAGCAGTTTCTTGGTTAAGGTATAAATGACTTTTGCTTAATGGTATCTGCTTAGAAAATGACTCTCCTTTGTCAGAATATAAAGTGGGTTTCCATTTTTGAAGCAAAATAATGGCCAAAATAAAATGTCTTTGTCTGGTCGAAACACTGGTCAAATATACAGTGGAAAGGACAGAGTAAGTAATCTGGAGGGAGTGTCATGTCAACAGCTGAAGCTCAGCAGAAGTTATCTGATGCAGTAGAACAATAATCCTAAATATCAAAGTAAATATACCACATAATGGCTTCAGAGACACAAAATCCACCTTTCGTAATGACCCAGTTAGAGCCCAAACCGCAGCCCCTTAAAGATGCTGTGGAGTGACCTCAGGAAAGCTGCTTCTGACCAGACGTCCTAAGAATATGGCTGAGCTGAAGCAGGTATGTGAGAAAGGAGGGTCCAAAGTTCCTCCTGGATGTTGTGCAGGTCTAATTCTCAGATACAGGAAACATTGTTATTGTCAAAGGTGGATCAACCAGTCATTAAAACACAATTTAATTTGCTTTTTACACCACCACTCTGTATGTTTAATGGCTGTGATCATGATAGCTCACATGTCATGACATATATATGCAGAAAACCAGGGAACTGACAGTAGTTCCCTCATGTCTTTCATGTAGCTACTGTCTTTCATTACACTGCTCTCATCTTTTCATCAATGTTTTGTATTGTATATAACATTTCTAGATTTGTTTGAATCAGTTGGAAGAAATGTTTTTCTTTAATGTAATTGCTTCTTTCTTTCAGCGAACCTTTAGGTTGGTACTTAGTATGATTAGTCATATATGTTAAATTTAAAGATGATATATTGTAATTGTTGACTGGAATAAAAGTATACATCTCAAACTAGATCTTTTTTGTGTAGTTTTTGAAACAATAACACGTTTATATGATCCACAATCGTTGCTTTTGTCATAATTACAGAATGTTCAATCAATTACAATGTACACAAATAGGGTGTAATGCTTATTGAGAAGTCTTCATCATAAAAAGATTTTTTATTTTTTTTACATTTAGGTCCTTTTTCTCTCAGAACAACCCCGTTGCTACAACTTAGGAGTACACTAATAATGACGTGATTAAACGAGAGTAAAAATTTATAAATTCAGTTACAGTTATCACCAGCATTTACGTTTTATCTCGTAAAGGACGGTTGACTACGATATCCTGTCATAACTTTCATTGGCAGGAACCACTCTGCCTGCTCCTGGACTACCTGAGGTGTGTGAAAAAGTGACAGCAGCTCTCTGTCTCTGATGATTCTGAGAAGCTCTCCAGCCACTCACTTCATTTGACGGAATGCTTGTAGTAAACACTACACTACACTATTGTGTGTGTTGGGGGGGAAACACTGTATTTCACACACTGTACAAAATAATACAGTAGAGAAAATGTGATTGCATGCATGGTCACCACACAAAGGAATTTCAATGGAAAAATATTATTTTAATAATATTTAGTAAACATGTGCACATGCGACTGATCTCATATTTTGAACCACACTACTTCAAAACAACTAATGTGTTGTGCTTTTGTTTTGGCAGCAGGACAGTGGTTGTGACACAGGAGTTTCGTGGAATGCTCAGGTTATTCATATCATCACCCGCAGGAGGAACTGGGAGTGTGTGCACCTGCTAATGTCAATTTACATTACTTTTACATATCTCAAATATTTGTTTCATGGCACTACAGCTATTCAGAGTTATCTTTGACTTGGCTGTGTCCCATCGGGACACATTTTAAATATTATTGCTCCTGATCCATATAATTCTAATTTGCATGACACATCTTTATAACTTCAGTTTTATGATGTGCAGTATGTACTGTATGGACAAAGACTAAACAGCCTGTCCAGGTTGTTGCAGCGTGGTTGTTGTTTGTCATAACTGTGGTAAGCATCACGCAGGGCAAATAAACTAGTCCGATAACGAGAAGACAGCACTCTACTCAGTTCAAACATTCACATGTTCCTGAATGTGTGGATGAATAATTTATGTGCTTAGCTTTTAATCTTCAACCTAATCTGTGAACTAACTAAGCTTCCATTTTCTACAATAACACACATCTCTGCTCCCCACGATGCACAAAAAATTTGGATTTTGCGATTCTGTTACAACAGTTCTCTCAAATTTTAACTACAAGCATTACAACACTGAAGACTGAAATCTGGAATTGGGTCGTAAGCGCCGCTCAGAACAGAAACCAACTGAGCTAAAACACCGTCCTGGTTTCAATCCGTTCACACAGACCTGGATAAATGGTTGAAACCTGAAAGACAGTTCAGCATTCGGACAGGTGGAAAAACAGTGAACCACACCTCTGACAGATTCAAGACAAATGGATAATGTCTGTTTGTTAAAAACTCCGTTGTACTTGTGTAATCAGGATTATGCCTGCAGGAGAGGCCTGTCTCTTGTAGTTGGCACTGTGGGTAACGATGGATGTTGCTATCGGGAGCACCACAGTGTGAGACACGCCAAGAATGTCAAACAGAAAAACAGGTTCATAGAAACTTCTACAGAACTTGATGTTAATAAAAAAATATATATATAAGTGTACTTCTAATACACGCATCTGTTGATTCAGCCTCTCTCTTGGTCTCAATCTCCTATGGTAATAACAACCAGTCCATGCCTTTATGTGTCATGTCAAAATATTATTATGACTTCAGGCATTTGTTTTTCCCTACATCTTAAAAAAAGATGAAAGTCAAAGCCCTGCAGGGACATTTTGTGTACTCCTTCTCAGGTTATCTGTGTGTTTATGTTCTTTTTAGAACTTTTTAGAACTCATAACAAGATTGGGTTTGGCTTTTCTGAGGCACCGGAGTGGCGTCTGTGCCTCTGAACTCTGCTCCTGGCTGATTCTGGCGAGCTGACTTTACCTCCCATGGTGCTTTTGTGTGACTGTTCTATGAACGACCTGAAAAAAGACCCCTCGTGGTCTCTGTGAGTAGGAAATGTGAAATGTGGCACGGAGCTGTGTTTGTTGTAGAACGCGATGCGATCCACGATACTACACCTCGTATCTAGTGTTACCAAACAAGTACAACACAAACATGGTACCTGTTTTGCTAGACTATAAATTGCTGCGTGAGAGAACATACTTTCCATGGGTGGGATTGGGTTTCCATACCATTCCATCTTTCCAGGCACAATGTGCCAATCACTGGGTGTGTTGTGTTTTCATAGTATTTGCTATTTCATATACCTACTGTTGTTGAGAAAGTACACAACCCTGCTGTAGGTGTGAAAATATTTCCGTGTGCCTCCAGGGGGTTTCACATGTGGACATGCAAGTCTTTGAGGCTGTAATACTACGATGACAAATACTTTTAATAGATGATTCAACCCATGAAAACATGAGCAGTTGACTTCTAACGTCAGTGCTAGAAATACCTGTCGTCATGTTGAGTAGCACATAATTACTGTTAGTTTTTTAGATGGGTGAAAATGTATACACGAGCCGTCTCTATGTTGTGAAGATCATACATCCATTATTAAAAAAACACTTATCTGGTTGTCAGTGGGGCTAAAGTTTGTCAGTAAGTCGGAGGAGCTGTTTTTTGTCATGGAGAAAGCTAATTCAGAAACTAAGTACTGAACTGAACTCCACAGTAACGTTACCTTATTAATTAGGTAGCAATTTGACATTTGAAGGAATGATAGCATCTTAAAATTTTACTAAGCAGTGAGCTGCATGTTCTTAGTTGAAGAGACAGGTGAAATGTAAATAACCAAAAACTCGATTCAAAACGAACCTACATTAAATAAACTCTTACAAATTTATTTCAGTTAAAAGTTTTTTCTAGTAAACACATCTAAAAAATGAGAAGAGAATTACACCCTCACATTTTGCTGTAATCTGAAAATTCTGAGAAAAAAATCCCAGGAACATGACCTCAGTTCCCTGATGATAACGAAGGAGTGGAAATGGTAAAAATAACTGAGGTTCACATTGCTTAAATAGTGTCATTGTCAGCACACAGTGACTCACACTGTCTCACACTAGTGCACTTTCAACCCCTGATCACTGAGCTCCTCGCAACCAAAACACGTTCTATGTGTGTCCTTTCCTGTTTTTTGTGCTGCATGTGCATCAATTAAAACATCTATTCATATGAAATAACATAATAAAATACTGTAGCACATGGTTACATAAAAATAAATACAATTCATGTGAAATGCATTTTGCTGACTGTGGTGTCTGGTGTTTTTTGTCTGATAGATTTTATTCAGACACAATGAAATTAAGTAGTCTTTACACACAGCACTAATATTTTCCTATTTTTTAGGGTTAACATACTGAACTTGCTGCAGCATTCAGGTTACTTATTTCTAGCAAGAGATCACAACTCAGAACAAGCTCTACAAAAAGTGAACAAAAAAAGAGCCACATCAGAAAATATGATGTGCGAACAAACAGCCCGAGACGGTGATGTATAAGACACAGGTCTGTCACAACAGTCTGATCTCTGGATCAGTCTGTCTGAGTGTGCTCAGCTGTGTGATGTAAACTCATAATTACACCTCACTCTGTGGATTAGTAGGTGGATGCTGCGGTAAGATTTAGGTGTGTTTGTCAGTTTTGTGTGCATGTGGGAGAGCTTAATTTCTTACAAGAAACCAACTGGTAAAGATTTACACCCAATGTGACAGAAAGGCTAACTACACTCCTGCTTAGTAATCAATTTCCCTTGGAGAGTAACCTGTGTCCCTGTTTACTTTATAGTTTGTGTGTTTAAATGTGTAACTGAATGTTAAAGTTTTAATTTCACTAAGAGTTATCCCTCGTATGGCACTTTGGGCTGTTGTTTGCTCCTCAGCAGCCATTAATGCAATTAAAGCCTTGATCCAATTTAAAGTCTGCGTTGACCTCGATCAGCTGCTGCTGGAGACTCCATGCCAGCATGGGAACACTCGGTCCTACACTTGTGCATTTGGTTTCATTTGTGGGATCTCAAGAGGACACACAAAATGAACAGCGTGAGTGCTCAGAACACCTAAATCCAATGGTTAAACAACCAGTGTGCTACATATTTTTGCTGTTAATAGTTCAACCAGCAAACAGGTACAAAAACAGGATTTGTTTTGTCCACATTAACGTTTCAGCTGGTCTAAGTTTTCCTTATCAGAATCAAAGCTGAGATGGTGGCAGGTTGTTGACTATCCAGGTTGTAAAAACCCTTTGAAACGAGTTTATGATTTGTTTGACTACACAAAAAACCTGACATCATACTGTGGGTCTGTTTTTTTAATCAGCGCTGAGCTGAACTGTCCTTCTGTGGTAACACAGAAGGACAGACTGAACCAAAATGTTTTGTATCAAAACTGACCAAACAATGAACATCCTGATATTCACGGTGGCAGAGGATTTATCTTATGAAGCAAATTTAGAGACAAAACAGAATTGCAAGTATGCACAATAAATGCACCTGGGAACACAGAGACATTATGGGATGTTTACACTGAAACGCAGGAGCGTGTGCATGGATACCACACAGAGGCCCAGCATTCCCTCCGCACAACAACTGACTGAAGAGAACTCGTGGTTGTGGAAGAATTCTTTGTGATGGTTTGTCCAGTTACAAGTTCAAAAAGCCAATGTCTTAATAGAGTAAAGTTTGATGTGTGAATTATTATTATTAATTTGTGCTCACATTCATTTGTAACCATCAAACTGAATAAAACCAACAATCGATTATAAGAATATAAACATGTGCAGGTGTTTTTTCTAGACTTTACAAAACTGATAACATCTCTATGAAACAAAGCGCCACTAAGTTAAATCACTGAAATTGATACCTTCTTTCCATTGGTTTGTAATTCTAGGCGACACTTTAGAAACAGGTTCAGTCAGGGGTTTAACTTTTTACAATTAATAATGTATCAGTAAGGTGAGCAGTGCTCTCAGGGCACAGGAGTGGGGATGGACAGATTCACTTGTAACTCCCTGCGTATTTCGAGCAGTTTGGATGATGGATGGGTGGATGTATGTTTCCTGCATTCCGCCATCATAGGAATCTCATGATGTGAGGTTTTTGGAGGCCATTGTTCCAGAAGTTACGCGCACTTCTAACACTCCCACCGCAGCTATTCCCTGTCTCCCCTGTTCCCTATTTGGCTGTTTCGCTCGCTGTGTGGGCGGGTGGGTGCGCGCGGTGCGCGCTCTCAGCCAGTGACGCGCTCTCGGTGAGCTGAGGGCGGATAACAGCAGCCGCTACTGTGGACGGTGAACAGACACACAGCGGGAAGTTCAGCGGACGCATGAATCGTTAGATCCTCCTTCTGTTTCACGTTGTTCTATTTATTTATTTATTGTTTGTTTGTTTGTGGAGTATTTATTACATCTCTGGCAAAGATGAACGGAGTGACGCGAAGTCTGTGTACAGTTGAGGACATCAGAAACCAAGAGTATGGGGTGAGTTAATCGGTGGTATCCACTTCTGTGTCGTCCAGTTATTAATGTTTAATGAAAAGTAGGTGTCCTTTTGTGTGTTTCTGAAAGATGCTGCATGTTGCAAGTTTTTCTCTTGGTTAAAATGATTGAATAGATTTCATCAGCTTTGTCGATCAGATTTAAAGGATCTGTGTGATTCTGTCATAGATCTTAAGGCAGAGTGACTTCATCTGCTTTAAGTGCTGTATTTACCATTAAGTCTCTGGCCTTGTAGTATTTAAAGTATTAGCTCCTCAAGTCCCAACACACACAGAGACAAGACAGCAGCTCAGAATTAGTCCAAATAACATCTGTGCCTGTCACCGGTGCCTTCTGTGCACATCATGCCGGGGTTTACAGTTGGAACTGTGACAGACAGTGAAGGCAGCTCAGGACCTGGGCAGTATGTGCACCACCTGTGTGTGTAAAGTTTAAATTAACTGGGTTAAGCTGCACACTTCCTTGATTTGCAGTGACCAGGAGCTGCCCGTGTCACGCACAGCGTACAGACTTTCCATTCATTATGAGGCAGCACAGGTTTAATCATTGACATCACCTGAAAAAACAAACTGTTAACCTGTGCTGTGGTTTATGAGGTTGCACAGCAACATGACACTTTCACCTTATCAACAGCCTCCTGCTGAGCTCAGTACCTGCCAAAAACAGACAGATCACCTGAGCTCATTCACTATCAGGTGATATTCTGTAGTGACGGGCACCACGGGAAACGGTTTCAGCTTAGAATCTGTTAAATACATTCTGTGTATGATTAGAGGAGAATTTGGAAGCAGTGTTGTACATGTCTGCGACTGATCCACATTTCAATTTCACTTTATGATGTGTAAACGGGTCAAAGTGTAAAAAGGCAGTGCCACACGTACAATAAAAACTGATTAACTGGGTTCAGGAATGTGCTGTGAATCAATATATGAAACTCCATGTTTGTTCATTAAACCTAAACATACAGGTGAAAGCACATTTGCATCAACCTCAAACAGAATACATGTTATCAAAGTCAAATCCAATAGTCAAATAGTCATCCACCTGAATTATTTACATATCTGATATGATTAATCAGGTCAGACTAAGCACAGTCACCGTGGCCTTTCACCCACAGCCAACATATCATAATGACTGTGCAGGACGGAGAGATTCTTCATGAGAATGACAATTTTTTTGTTCATCAGGTTTGTAGGGATACATGAGATGAAGGAAGGTGCCAGATGTAGCAGAGAAGCCGTCTGTCCCTGTTTTATTGCTTTATATGTTTCTTAGCAATGAGATTATGTGATTATAAAGTAAAACACAAGGAGCATTTGTACACATTTTGGAAAACTGCCACAGTTTGGCCTCCAGACATTTAATTTCACTATGCTGTGTTAAGTCACACACATTCCCACAGACTGTCCTCATCCTCAGTCAGGAATGTCTGACATCACTGACTGGGAATGAGCCAGGCAGCCACACAAAACAACAGGAATAAGCCAGAACACACCTGGTCTGGAAACCTCAGGAAGCAGGAAAAAAACAACTTATTAGTTAGTTATTATTGATTCTCAATGGATAGAAACTATAGTGTTTCTGTCACTGTGGAGTGCGTCTCTCAGCTCTCACTTCATGACTCAGATCTGTGTCTCTTTACTTTCACGGTCCACCTATTCCTGTTGTGACATGACGGGAATACACATAAAACCATTCAACACTTTGCTTCATCAAGCTTACTTAACCTTTAATTTAAGCCGAGCTGTTGAGTGGCCTCAGTCGGTCAGATAATAATGCCCTCCACTGACCTGAGAACCGCAGCTCAGTGCTGTTTGCTTAAGCTGTACGATGAACAATGTGCAGTTTGTTTGGATGGGAGGACATGCTTAAACGCATGACTGCAACTACTGCTACTAGCAAGCAAAACCCCAAATAATTTAATTTTCTTTCATATGTAACCAGGGACAAGCAGAAAATCCTCACATTTGAGAAGCTGGAATCTGTAAATGTTTTTTACTTGGAAACTGATGATGGATTGTCAGAATAGTTGCTAATTAATTAGTATAACTTTATATTTTAGGTATTTTAGGAAGTGTCGTCTGGGCACTGAAGCTCCTTCACTTGTTTCACACGGTCTACACAAATATTTTGTGCAATGTAGGCACTTAACCTGGAGACCTGAGAGGATGCTTTACTGCCAATCGGAACAGTTGTGGAGCTTGGAAACTTCGCTTCATTACCGAAACTCAGCAACATTCTTAGGGAAGCAGTTACCTCGCAGTTAATCGATATGATTTACAGACTTCCTGAAGTCCAAAAGAATGGCATCCTCATCTTTAAGCCTTTCAGCCAGGCCGAACCCCAGGATCCTTTGTGCTCATTGTCATTGTGCCCTCAGCAGTTTGTGTGCTAAGTGTCAGGTTTCCGCTTTGTTGTGAAGCCGGTGTGTTCTCTTCGTTAATGTGTGTGAATTATAGCGCGTGTGAGCAGCTGTGTATATGTACATGCATGCGTCACTGTACATGATCACATCCAACTGGTCTCTTTGTCTATGTTCCCAGGAAGTCTAGTCTTACAGGTCGACTGCATTTCATATGTGTGTGTGTGGACAGAAAGACGACGTGGTCAGAGTCTTTGTCTGACTCTCTATGAAGGGCCACAGTTGTATAATGATGGATTCTTTCTCAACAAACCTCTCACTGTTCGCTTTTCGCTCTCCCTCCTGTCCCAAGCCGTGCCCATTAATGCATTCAGGTGTCTGTAATCTGAGAGGAAAGCATGTGCAGCCAGAGGGGAAGTTGTTGCTTTCTGTTTCTCTTAGTGGCCCCCCACTCACATTATTTAGGCTAGTTCCTCTACCTTTTCTTATTGTTCTTGAGGTCCGATCACTCAGTCCATTCTGTCCTCTGGGGTTTTTTTGCACTGCTCTACTTCCTGAGCAGATAACCAGCTAATCATAGAAGCCTTCTGTAGTCTAATTGTAGCATTACGCAACAGCACCGAGTTAATTTTTCCCTGTCTGGTTAGTTTCAAGGTCAAGTTACAGTGGAAGTGCCTTTATTCACTTTCATTATGACTCTTACTGTAAGAGTCAAAACAGTTTTTGGAAACAGACTAGATCGTCTTACTTTGAGGTCCATTAATTGCTGTTCTAGACTTTTGATTATATCAGGTGATTAGATATAGACAATAATCACATTACAGTAGTTTTTAAAGTTTATAATACTGTTTCTACATGCCAAATTCCTGTGTGTGTGTGTGTGTGTGTTTCCCTTGCTTGTTTTGTGCCACAGAGACATGCCCGTCAACACTAGTAGGGCAGTGAATATATACAAGCAGAACAAATTGTGTTGGCTGGAAGGAGTTACATAATGTCTTTGACCTCCTCCCTCACATCCGCATACTGATCCTTGCGCGCACACACACACACACACACTGACACACTTGGGTGGCACTTATAAGGGGCTTCCCTTACTGCAAGACACACACACAGTCACATTGTGCCTGAAGCCTTTCATGTTAAACTGACTTCTGTCCTGTTACTTAAAAGAACAGAACACTTTTTCAACGTCTTGCCAAGTTTTACATCTGTTACATCTGTGCATTGTTTTGTCTCCTCCCTCTTATATTTCAGCATTCCAGAGATTTAATAGCTACCGTGAGGTTTTGCTGCCGTGGAAATGTTCTGTCTTGCTTGACATTACATTATCTGCCCACTTTTCCAGAAATCCAGTCACTGTTTCCAATTGGCTGTGAGCCCCTAGAGAGTCCTGCTGACGTCCATAACACACTATTTAAATAAAACAATCTGTCTCTGTGCAGCTGTGAAAAACTTTTGCTTTCGCTCTGACACACACTACCCCTCTCTCCTACTGGCCTCTCTCCCCCCTTCTCTGTTTCATTTAGTGAGTGTGACTCAGTCTCTCCTCCTCTTTTTTCCCCTCTCCTCCTTAAAAATAGTCGCCATCAGTCTCTCAATCACATAACGGTCTCTTTGTGGATGAACTTCATCTTCTCCTTTCTTCATTGCCGTTTTCAGGAGAGGTGCAGGCGACTGCGACTTACACTGCACAACCAGAACCAGGCAGCTCAGAGCCCTGACCAGTACAGAGACAAGGTAAGACTTCCTACATAGACTCAGGATTCCTACAGCGGACAAACTCCTGGGCTGATGAACCACGGGAGATAATAAATAACAGTTATCAGTCTTTAAATGCATGATTTGGATACTTCAGGGACAGTACCTGGTTTAACATATGCTATTACTTTTAATATCAATTCACCAAAAACCTCATGCTTAATGAATACAGGGTGTTGTATTTGCTGCAGTTTAGAGGTGAGGGTGCAATCATTCAGATCATATTTGGAGTTGATAGTTAAGGCAGTTTAATATTCTCTGTGATTCCAAAGGATTAGCTCAGAGCTACCGCACATTTACAGATGTATGAGGGCACAGTGCTACACAAAAACTGCAAAGAGATTCCCTAGTGTCTCCCCACCTTCTTCTGTCCCTCCCTGTCTCTCTGCTTATATTTTTTGACTAAGTCTGTCCACCACTTTCAAAGTAGCACCAGATGTTTATGGGTTTGACTCCACAGTTATTGTCCCCTGATCATAGAGTCACACGCACACACACACACACACACACACACACACGCGCGCGCACACACACACACAGCAACAATTTGCTCAGGACTCGTCTAAATTGAATTTTACAGTTATGTAACGAATTGCATCAGTCATGCCAGACGTTCCTGACAGCTGCTTCATAATGATTAGTAAACAGATTGATTCCTGGAAGTTTTTCAAAATGTTTTGTTGTAATATTGGTGATAAACTGATTTCACTCACTTCACTCACATATAATTTGCTTATGATGTTTGCAAGGGTATCATCTCCTAATACTCATGCTTACGCAGACACAGTCCATGTCACTGCGCTAACTCTCCTGAACTCTTATCCTCAGCCAATCGGACGGGCGTTTGCTCTGGTGCAGCCACCCAGTGACAGAACCGTCATAACCCCTGAACCGGTCAAATCTACAGAGCAGGTGGAGGTTATCAAGGTGGGTGCAACACATTATTCTAGAGAAATAAATGTAAAGCACAAGAGTGTGACTGTGGTTCAAATTGTAGTATTTACCATCCATCCTTTTTGTTCCAGGTGTACCTAGAGGCCCGCAGACAAGAGCAGCAGAAACACCAGGAGAGCCTGAAGATGTTATCGGATGAAGTTTCGCAGATACAAGAGGTGAGCGTCTGAATATTATTGAGCTCTGAGTGGCTCGTTAGCAGCTGTGTCCTGCTTTATGTAACTGTTTGCATATTATTATCATGCCAACTTCTCCTGGATTTCATGCTCCTGTCTGTTTGCTCTATTGACAAAGTCTTGTTGACTGTTTGAGCTTCAATTACGCGCCATGCTAATATCTCAGTAACTCATAATTCTGTTTCACATAGGTGAGATATTGCCTGAAGACACTAAGGGAGCAGATGGCTGCCAAAAACAAGGTAGGTCTATTTTGTGTTCATTTGTTGTCATTTCCTCTGCTTCCCTGATTCCATCTTTTACTCTTCCCTTGCTGACTTCCTCCTTTTCTCTCTCCAGTTGCACACAAATGGATGGAAAGTTGGTGTTCCCTTCAGAAAGAACACATCATCTGGTTCAAAGGGAGAAGCTAAAACGAATGGACAGGTGAGCAGTTTCTCACGTGAATAGCCTCTATTGATGGTTGTAAACAATATAGCAAATATGTGTGAGACCTTTCTGTATGACGGAGCAATGTACATATCCAATGGCACATATCATGCGGTCCACTCTGTCTTTTCATATAGACAATGTGTCCCTGTGTGCTTCATATAATACCTGTAAAGTGATCACTTCCCAGAGGCAGGCAAGTAGAAGGTGTAACGTTAGAAAAAAGAAAAGTGATATAGGTTAAAGGATAGAATTGAAATGACAGCAACAACCTAAGACTACTTATGGCACCCTGGGGCGTCTGAAAGTGTGTGAAAGAGTTGTTCCAGCACACACAGTTCCCCTGCCTGCATGTTTTGTATTGTTCAGTCTCAGTCCTCAGTCTTCACAGCAAAAATGTCTTTTAATTGTTTTGTCACTAGCAGCTTGTACTGCCTTCCAGGACGCTGTGTTCTGAACAGGCGCAACAAAGCTGACTGCACTTTTACTTTTTTAGTCGTAGCATTAATCTCAGGCAGTTTATCCAGAGAAGTATTGAAAGCATTGAGCTAAAACATGTCATAATGCAGCTGTTCCAGTGACGCAAACAGACACGCCTGTTGTCTTTATGAGGGCCAAACCCACTGAGCTCGAATGAAACAAAAACAAGATTTTATATTACATCATCATAAAAGCATCTACATGTAACTCTCTGTATATCTAGTTTTTTATGTATGAAGTTGTGAATCTGACAGTTTAGTCTTTGTCTCTTAGGAATCAGATGATGAAGCAGAGAGAACCAGGCTCAGAGAGGTCAGCAAGCGCCTATACGCACAGCTACAGGAGGCTGAGAAGAAACACCAAGAGGAGAAAGAGAGGCTGCAGTCTGAAAGCAGCAGGCTAAAAGAGCGTCTGACTGACCAAGAAGAGAAGTTCAGGAGCACCGAAGAAGCCAGCGAGAGGAAAGACAAGCGGATTGAAGAACTCCAGAGGTTACTGGGTGGGATGGAGCAGGAGAGCGCCACCTTGCGCGAGGCAATTCGCAACCGTGAAGAGGAACTCTGCGAACTGCGCATGCTCAGAGAGGAGGGCCAGAAAGGGGACCAGAGGTCAGCTAATACACAAAGACAGAAAATATCCATATACACGTCGTAAATCAGTGTTAAAGTTATATCACCTCTAGTGTGCTGTAACCGTCTGATAGCTGTAACTGATTTTTTTTTTTTTGTTTAGGACTGAGCAGTTGGAGAGGGAGGTGGCTATTCTCAAAGAAAAGATCCACCATCTGGATGACATGCTGAAAAGCCAACAGAGGAAAGTCAGACACATGATTGAACAGGTGAGGGGCACATTTGTGAGACTCTGTAAAGCAAACACACTGTCTCCATGTTCTTATTTGTGCAGGATTTACTCACTGTTTGAGTGTGTTTGCTTATCTTTAGCTCCAGAACTCTCGCATGGTGATTCAGGAAAGAGACCGTGTGATCAAAGAGCTGGAGGAGAAAGTGGCTTTCTTGGAGGCTGAGGTGAGGACTGCTGATTGTCTTCTGTAAAAGAGAAAACAACTGATTTCTGTGGAATGTAGAGCAAAGAATCAGTGGAAATAGGGAAGTGAGGTGTAAGGGAAAGAAAACTAATTCTGCTCAGACCTCTGGGAAAAGACGCAAGGGAAGGAAATAAAGAAATGAAGGAATTTTTTCATATTAGTATTATGTGAACTGACCCCTTATCCTTCCTTTGTGCGTAGAACCGAGAGATGCATGACCAGATGGACTACTTCCTGGGAGGACAAAGGTCAAATGCCTACCTGTCATCAGAGCGAAACCCCCAGATTGTCTACAGGTAACTCATTACCTATTAAAGTATTGCAGTTTGTTTTGATTAGTGCAAATACACACGTTGCAAATAGTAGCTAACCTAGCTAACCACTCTTTTTTTTTTTACACCAGCAAACCACTGAAGCCATCCACCTCATCAAACAAACCACTCCCTTTCATTAAAGTCATCGAGATCAAGTCTTGAAGCAGCTGTACGGAAGAGGCAGCTCTGGAGTGAAGGCCTCGTAACCTGTGAACCTTGTCCATGTAGACTGAAACCAAACCCCAGCTCCAGCTGAGCTTCCTGGTGTACGGCTACATCAGCACTTCCACAAATCCATTTTAACTGCAAACACTCTTGAAGGAAACTGCATCGTTTGTCTGTGCATCTGTGCATCTGTGCATAATAACTATGTGTCAGCTTTAATGGAAATACGTGAAGTGTACTGTGCATTTGAAGTTTTAAATACTGTACATTAATGCATACTGTATGCAAATGTTTCCTTGTTGAGCCCTGCTTTCATTACTTCTTTGATCTGTGAGTTTGTGGCATCTATGTTGTTATAGGTGAACAGCTAAACTGTTGTGTGTAGGATGACAGACTTTTTTGCCAAAGAAGGCAAAAGCATTAAAAGTTATTAAACAGTAATCTAGCATCAATATACAAGGTTTTCGAAGCTGTCATGACAGATCAGTTACATGTATACATCATTAACGTGATTCGTTGTACTCATCAGTCAATTACACGTGGTGTGATGCTCTGGTGTGTAAATACATATAGACTATGTAAGGTCAACAGGATGTGATGAAAAGAGCATTTTAACTAACAACGTGGTTAATAGGTTCAAAACAATAGCATAGAATTGAATGAAACTGCAGCAGCAGAGGGAAGAGTGGTGTTGTTATTCTCAATATTTCTTGTAAAACATTTCAGTTCCCTGTAGCGTCACATTGATTTGTACATATTAATGATTGTAATTTGATACTTCAATTTCTGCCTAACAGTTTTTTCTTTTTATTTATTTACAACCATTAAAAACACCAGTTTGACAGAAGAGATTCTGTATGAAGTATATTATCTATTTCTTGTGCTTTCAACGCTTCATATCACTTCTTAGCGGGATCAGACCAGTTGGTGACTGTGAATCGAGCACCATCTGTTGGACACTATTCACACAACAAATTACTACAAATGACAACTGCATATAAAATCTAGAACACGTCAACTGTATGTCATTATTTTATTTTGACAGGTTTTACAATAAGCACCACAGGAAGAAAAATACATTTTCACGTATTCGAATGCCTCCCTGTAAATTCTGAATACAAACGTCAGCTCAGAGCAAACACCTGTACGAGCAGTCTACCTCTAACCTGAAAAGTACAATCCTGCCCCAGATATAATACCTCACATTCAGATTGCATTAATGCACTGGAATACTATGAAATTACATTGCACTGGGAGAAATGATAAAGTTTCACTTTATAATAAGGTTAAAAGTTAAAACTCAATTTTACCAAATCAAGTATGGCATCTATAAAACATAAGGCTTTAAAAACATCAACTTCACAGTAGCAAAATAATTTTTCTCAGTGTGTAGCGACCATTAACACTAGCAGCAACAGTAATTATCAGCATGTTTAAATACAATTAGTTAATTCAACAAGTCTGCATAGGCCTTTATATTGTGCAATAAATACTGATTGTCTTATAGCATTGCATAGCTCCATAGCTCTGGTTTTGTTTGGGTCAAATCCACCTCACCGAAATATAGAACTCATTCTCAAGCAGTAGCACTGGATATAACCATAAGCTACACGTAGGTAACAAGCACTGTACCAGAAGTCTGATATATACTAGCCTGCAATATAGGCAATACATGTTAGTATATGAAGGCAGTATATTTGTTATGTCACTCTAAAACTACATGATGACTCTAACACTGTTGCATTCACAGGCACTTTATTTAGTGGCGCCTCTACCTTGTCTTTTAGCTTTTGAATGAACAGGTTTGTGGAATTTCAAAGACTACTGTCCAGAGTGTCGTAGTTGTCTTTGAAGTTCTTCAGTTCCAGGAAGTGTCTGGGCCTTTTGCTACGCTGCTGCATTGCAGCTGTGAGGTAGGTGGTTTGGGTTGGCGATGAGGAGGGACTTTCAAGATCTGTGGTGCTAGTGAGATCTTTGGCTGCAGACTGGTGGTGCTGGCTCGGAGTGCTGCCCCTGTGAGACTTCACACTGAAACAACGAGAGAAGACACAGATTGTTCCCAGCGTATAATTAACATTCCACGTTCGGATTAGCTTGAAAGAAAAGCTGTAAGAGAGAACTGTGGGGAAAGGTTGTGTTTACTTACACAGAGGCCAATTCAGTTAAGGCTTCCTGGTATTTTAGAAACTCTGCTTCACCGAAAGCCTGCAGACAAGGACATGTGCCAAAGACAGGACTTGAGTAATGAAATGTTTTAATTTAATAAATTAATTTTATAATGTAATTTATTTTCACACTCTTTTATTGCACAAACCATTACAATATTTCAGGAAATTACGGTTTACAGATAAAATACATTTGAAACAATGAGTCCATTGTATTAGCTGGTTTCCAGGAAATACATCAACAACTAATTATCAGTTTCTCTTTGTAACATAAAGTGAAAATACTGGACATTTACAGCATCAACAATGCATGCCACCTTGGTTTCTGTGAAATTGTAACAAACTTTTTCACAGTTTTCTGACTAAAAAACTAAATAACAATAAAATAAAAACTATATCAATCCTAATAAAAAATTACACAACGTGGGTTGTGTTAGATAGTAAAACAGATTTAAAACAGATTTTTTCAACTACTTAATTTTGTCTGTGATTCAAACTTATTTTCTAGTTTTCCCATCATTTAACACTGTACTGTGTAGCACTCATCATTATCCTGTTTGTGATGGGATGAAATGTCTCTGACACACAAGTACACAGGAGACACTGACCTCCGCTCCATGGCGTGCTTTATTGTACCCATCCAGCACTCTGTCAATGAGGGAGCTCTGGCTGTCTTCGAACATGCAGTGAGAATTTCGAAGCTGCAGAAGCCAGGTCCGAAATGTTTTGCCGTTTAAAACCGTGGATGACCCACCAAGTTCATTAAAGGGAAGATCTGTGGGAAAATAAGTACAGTCTGTTGTTGCAAGTATGGTCTGTTGTTGTACACCAAACCATGAGCAGCAGGGAAGTTTACCCGTGTCTCTGATGGCATCCAGGGCTCTCATCCGGTACAGGTAGTCATAGCAACCTGCAAGAAAAATACACAAACTTTCTTGTGCACTGCAATCAAAACAACTTATTTATATAGTTTCACGACTAATGTGTGTGTACTTGTGTGCTCCTCTAACCCAAATGCTTCAGCCGGTCATCATCTGGAGACAGCAGACGAGGCTCAAAGTGGATCTTCTGGACCAGGTTTAGTTTGGCTTCAATTTCCTGTCTCAGCTCCTAGAGAACAGACATAATACTTCAGTACACACAGAAACAAAAAATAACTATCCAAATTATAGCTCAACATCAAAACACTGTACAGGATAATATTTTGGGTCCACAATGTTGTGTGTGTTTGTGCGTTACCTTGGGAGCATTGTGGCCGAGGGGGACATGTGGTCCTCTCCGAGACTTCATGGCAAATCGCATAACTTCTCTTTTGACAAATATGAACAACAAAACAAACACCTAGAAGAAAGTAAAGTGCTCACTTTAGACGTTTTGCTGAACTTTATATGAGCATGAGCAGCAAAATAAATACAATACACAAATATGAAAGTTACAATATAAATTCATGTTTAATTATACATTACATGCTAAATACATTTGCACACTGTTCAAAAAGGTAAAAAAAACAATTGCTTTTTTCAAATTTAGTCCTTTAATTCACAATTTTGCTGGATAATAACAGTTGTAATAACTAAAAGCAAATCACATTCATGTAACACAAACTTTATTTTAAATCAGATAATAAAGTTTTAATCTAAAGAATATAAAGTTTAACATCTGAATCAGCCAGAATAAGGTAAAAGGGACTCACCAGGCTGCCGTAGGCCATTACGAGCACTACATTAATGCTTGAGAGAAGAGAATCGTTTCGCATTTTCAAACTGTGCCTCCTTACTAGACGAACCAACGTTGGCACTAAATAAACCACGTCTCAAAGTACATACATTACCACACGGTTTTATTTGAGTTTAAGCAAAAAGACATGACGTGAAACGAGAAATTCAGAACAGGAAAGTAAAGTAAAGTGCTTGTTGTAGATGCATTTCGCGAACTGGTTTGTTGACTTCCGCGATAGTCACGTGACTGGCATAGGCCGGGTCACGCAAGGTGTGACGTTTTTCTGGCCTCTGTTTTTGTACGTGTACACACTGGCATTACAAAATGTTTTCAGTAATATTATGGGTATTAAAGTACAGTTCATAAAACAATCCACAGGAATAGAAAACAGCAATTTTATTATTATGTTAAATAAGTACTTACTGAGTTCAGTGAAACCATAAGTGACTAATTTGGTTTAAACACAATTTCAGTGTTATGTTCTAAATTAAAATTAATGCCTTGAGATTTTTCTATTGGACTCTATCCCAATAACATGATTATAATCTTTAGTTAAGAGTTTGTATGGGTAATACCTTGTAAGTAAGTAAAATGCGAGCACTGTTGTCATAGGTAGAAAAACTGTCAGAACTTGTTATGTCACTTTATAGAACTAGTATTTGTTCTAATGTGAGGCTATTTTAAGTGAAAGGAGAAGAAATTGCCATTAAAGAGGCAAGGAAATAAAAAGATCTAATTGACAGCTTTTCCACAAAGAGGAGCCTTGTTTAGACCAAGGACAAGATGATTACAGGGGGGAAAAGAGTTTGTTTCTTTGCTATTGTTTAGAAAATACTAAACAAAAAAAACTTTATCTGGCCTCTTCTGCCCTCACTAATGAGAAAGAAAGAGTAACAAAAAATAAAGGCAAGTCAATCCTGTTATTTTCACCTCTAACAGTCACATAAACAATACAGTTAAGACATTTAATTGCCCAATTCTTAAGTTGTTGCTTTCCACTGAGTGGTCTATCAGCTATTTATATCCACTGTGACCTACTGATTAGATACCATAAACTGCCCTTTCCCACAACACATGAGTCTGAGTCCTACACCCAAAAGAATGAATTGAAAACACCAGTGTGTCTGTGTGAGCATGACAGTGATTTGCATTCATCCTGCAGTGACACTGAGTTCCATTCTTCAGTCAAAAACACGAGTGGGTGTCTGTACAGCCATGCTGGGGCAGTTTACCCCTACTCATTCACTTATCTCGTTCTTGAGCAAATCGTGCAACCTGCTAGCCCTCTGTCTGTACGGCTAATGGCCGACTAAATCATTAGAGCGGGAGGACATGGCCTATGTTCTAGCTAAACGGACATTAATCCATCTGTTTTTAGTGTTGCTTGCAGCATACTGATGTGGTAACCACAGCTTCCTCTGTCTGAACGGAAGACTATTGCAGGTGCATGCAAAAAAGCAGCAGCGAGACGACAAGCCTCTGCATGTATGTGACAACCAAAACTGTAAGTACTGATATTATTTGTATTTCTTTTTATCTCTGTCCCCTTACATCTTACTGTGAGTTGACAGTTGTATGTTCACCTTCCTACTCTGTAAAATCTATTTTTCTCACTGTAAATTCTTCTTTAACTATTTCTGTAGGGCTGAAAACTTACAGTATCAGGAATCTCAGTCTTTTATTCCCTTAAGTCAAATTTACAGTCTCACAGATTATCAACAGGAAGGGTCCAACTTGCACCCTGTTTTGTTAAAGATATAACCTATGTGAGGTGTACAATTATACTACATGAATATACATATTATTTTTTCTTGCTTGTATTTCTAAGTTTACTATACATGAGCTCTCTGTGGTTTCTGGTGTGAATTAAAGGTGCCCTATTATTATGTATTCTGATACCTTCTCAGCAAAGATTATTGTATTCAGGTTTGCCTGAGGTAGGGAGATATTATAAACTGTTGTGAAATGCCTTTCCATGTCACACAAGTACCTGAACTGCATGTAGCCTGCTTCAAGCTATGAAATGCTGATGTCAAATCGAGAGATGGAGGTTAAAGTATCTGCAGGGTGTGTAACGTGAGTGTACATGTGCGCTCCCCGTTGAGACATTTTGGTGGGTGACACACTAAACTGTATTCAGGAATGCTACCCTGTGAGAGGGAAAAATGGAAGAAAAAAACAATGAGATGGGAGGAGAGAAACAGAGGGGGGGTGGAGAGAGAGAGGACAAGAGGATAAACCAGTGTGGCAGGTTTGTGTCACTGTACACAGTCCATCATGCAAAGCTGATGGAAAGACGACAGAGAGAGAAGTTAGGAACTGATGTCATACCACTGCCTTCATTAAAAACCTGTGGCAACACAATGCTGTAGGACAAGGGCAGAAGTCCCTCCTAGAGACAGTAAGGCGCAAGTGTTTGTGATTAATGTGTAATACTTATATGGTGTGAGTGAGCAGATGTGTTTGTATTTTGACTGATTTCTTGAAGTATTTGTGCCTTTCTTGCTGTTCAATTCGCGTTTTGAGTAAACGGAGGCGTTACCCTGGTTACCCAGATGGGAAGCTTTGTGACCTAGGAGAACAGGTGTTCCTGTAAACCGACACTCAGACTCACCTGCATTACATGGGTTGGGATTAGCGCGATAAAGTTACAGGCTGCATCCTAGGTTAGTAGAAACTCTGCAAATTGCTTCAGACGAGTAGAAAGGCAGATAATTTTCTAATTGCAGAAAATTATCAGCTTACAGAGTTAGTGATTAACATCAACAGAGATGATCAAATCCCAATTCTGACTTAATGATTGAGCCGTGTGTCTGTTTACACAGATATCCCTGATGAGCCATTGTTCATCAGTAACATTATCTTTGTCTCAGTACGCTGTGCAGTATGTAAAGCAGTGACTTTGTCCACCTTATCCAACCATTTCACGTGAAACCAGATTTCAGTCACTTTATGTATCTCTTCAGATGTTTGAGACCGATACAAGCTGACTAGTCATGACTGTACATTGTGTGCAAGTGGATTGCTGTTGGGTGAGTTTTTCCAGTTTTTTGTTCAGGTTTAGCTGACGCTGACAGGTAGTCATGAGTATGTTGCTTGTGTAAACAGCCCTCATGATACACATGTACAACACAGAGTAGTGTGAGGGGAACAGGAATAGGGCACAGGCTTGATGAGATTGGAGGTTCCTCTGGTACTCATGTGCCAGCTTGTCGTCCTATTCTTCTCATCTCTTTTCTACTTGCCATTTTCCATTTACTGTCCACTCTATGCCTCACTGTAACATATTGTGTTCACTGGCCTGAAACACTCTGTGATTCAGTTTAACCATTTTGAGCTGCCAGAGCAACCACAATCCACATATCACTGCATTCCAGCCCAATCTGTTCCGAGGATGGAAATTTGTACATTTTTATGCTTGGCAGGGAATGGGAGCTGTTTGGTGAGGTTGCGCTGGGGAACTGAAGACTCCTGGGGACAAAACAGAAAGAGGGCAAGAAGAGTATCCCAGAGGAGCCATCACTTCAAGACCAGGAAACATCAGGAGCATTACTGAAATATCAAACTTTTTAATGCAGGATGTGTTTCTGTGTGAGAAATTAGGGAACTTTGCCAAGGCTAAAGCTGCAGCTTCCAGAGTGACATCGAGGAGATTGTTGCTTAGAATCGCATAAATATCGAGTTTTCTCTTCCATTCTGTTTTTGGGATTTGGCACTTGACAGGAGGTCGTTAACTTTGTTTACTCTCAGACAATGGACCCGCCAGCGAGTGAGTACGACAAGCAGGGGACAGGAGCACACTTCACTATCCGCTCAGCTAACTCTCCCTCGTACAGTCTCACTCGCAGAACAGTTAAATCATTATCTTTTTTAGAGGACAAAGGGGAGAGGCCCAAGGAAGTCAGAAAAAGCGAGAGATGTGTGATGCACGCTGGTCCAAATGGCACAAATAAGGAGGAGGACACATTTGCTGGAGATTACACTAGCACTGGGGGTCACAGTGGTGTCAAGAGTCAGTGTGAGATGAAGGGAACCCAGCTCAACCAGAATGGCACAGCAGACAAAACAATCACACATTTTGACACTGACAGAAGGGGAAACCCTGCATTTAAAAGTCATGGCAGGAAAAAATACAGTAGAACTATGAGTTTAGATAGGAGAACAGGAGCAAGAAGTCCTGATTCTAGCGCCATAGCTAGCATGTCCATGTTATCAGCTAAAGGGAAAAAGGCAGCAGAACTGGAAGAAAGGCGGACTGGAGCTGAAGGTGTGAGGAGCAAGGTGATGTCTTCAGTACAGGCTAACTACTCTGCAGGGGCAAGTTATGTTATTCAAGAGAGGAGCCCAGTGAGTCATGTGAGCCAGACTTTGGATCGGGCCAACAGAGGTTATTCTTTCCCCACCAGATTTAGATCCCTGTCTGGCTCAAACTCCACAGAGACTTCTTCTGGTCCCAAAGGAAAGACAATACTGGAACGTATAGAGAAACTTTATGGGTCTGCTGGTGTTGGTAAAGCAGAGGATAACGCAGACATGCCACAGCAGAAATCATACAAGCGAGCAGAGGGAGGAACCTTTCCCAGGCGTTTTTCGTCAGGAGAGGGAGATAGCAACAGTCCAGGGAAAACAATCCCCTGGACACCTCAAAAAGAGAGAGGTTTAAGCAGGAGATCGTCAGGGGGACAGTGGCAAGAACAGCTCCAGGGCAGGCCAGAGGATGGTGGACTTTCCTGGGGGAGAGGGCTAAAGGATATAGGCACAAGGTCACTGGACAGAGCCAGGAGCAGGAACACGGCAGCAGCTCTGATTAAAGATTCTCAAATCTCAAATTTGAGAGAGAAAAAAAATAGTGCAAGTAAGAATCAGAGCAGAGTAAACAACATAGAAGATATTGTTGAGTCTGAGGGAAGAAATGGGCCAAAGGTGCCTGAGAATGAAGCAAAAGAAAACACTGAATTGAAGAGCAGTAACAGTGATGACGACGTATTTAAGTTAAATTCACAAAAAGTCTCACTGAAAACAACAGAGAGGAACAAGTTAGCAAACACACTGCCATCCTCTACTGCAGCAAGCGTGAGAAATAAGATCAATCAGTTTGAGGCTCTGACACAGAGAGCTCAGAGTTCTGTGCCCAGAAGAGCCCTTTCGGTACCAGCCCAACTCAGTAAACGGAAGATGAGTGGGTCAGCGAGGGCACTAGGTGGACTGAGGGACAAGTGGGAAGGGGTGAGAGAGGGAGAAGATTCAGGTGATAAATCTAGAAATAAAGTTGCAGAAGCAGAAACAAAGCTCTGGGCTGAGAGGTCTATATCAATGGATGGAGGGGGACTAAGGTTTGGTAGGAAAGAACGAGAAGTGAAGGATTTGGTTCAGAAGGAAGGAGCGGAGCAGAATGGCAGCAATAACAGGGATGACCATGTAGGTAAATACTCTGAATTCAAGCGTACGCTCCAAATCCCTCTGAATGGAGGAAGTCAAAGAAGCAGTGGAAACTGTTATATAGACGAGACGGATTTCTCCAAAGTCTTAAGCCCTGAGGAGGCAAACAAGGCTGCTATGGCAGCTAAAGTTTCAGCACCCGTGCTGCTTTCTGGCAGTGATTCAGTTGTTGAACAGAAAACAAAACCCTATCAAGTTTCTTCACCTGTTAAGGATGATGGTGACAAAACTCCGACAAACACCCCTAACCATTCACCCTTTCTTTCACCTGCAACAAAACCAGAAACTGCACCTCCCATTGCAAATACACACGACAGCACTCCTGTCAGAACTCCTGACCCAGACCCCGCACCTCTGCCTCGTCCCCTTGCCACTTCGTCCCACAGCAACCTCCAAAATCTCACCTCTCCACAAGTCAGCTTCCTTTCTAAAGCAAGGAAGCGAGCAAAGGACCTGGACGCTTGGGTAGCTGGTTTGGACTCCGAAATCAGTGTCTGGAACAATGAGGAAGAGGATGATGAGGATGACGATGAAAGTACTCAAAAGGATGAAGATTCAAACTACGATTCAGACTCTGGAGAGTCGTCAGTGACCATCACTAGCAACATGAGCCAGTCAGATCGCAGGAGCTTCTGTGTCAGGTGGGAACTCAACACAGTTAGCGCTCTGGTATTATATTATTTGTTTATTTGATATTCTCCTCTATTTCCATTTAGTCTTTCAGATCTGTGTAACTTTGCTGGTGCTGACGAGGAGTCAGAGAACGACAGTGACGAGTGGCAATCCACAGGCCGGCGGTCAGTCTCACTGTGCTCAGATGTGTCAGCCCTGTCCTGTGTGTCTGTGATGCCGAGTGAGGAGCTTGATAGGCTGCTAGAAGATGTAAAGAGCCTGGGGGACAACACTTTGCAGGTACAAAAAATTAGTAAGTAATAGGAACCTTTGACATCCAGTGGTTTTGAAGCCAACTTGTCATTATCATTAATTAGGTCACTTTTCCCCTGCTATTTTATCTCTCTTACCTTAGCTTATGACACTAAAAATTTCAAATTACCCTTCTTTGCTTGGGCCTGGTTAATGATTTACTATTTGTAAATCTATTGACCTCTGCTTTTCTGCTCTTTTTCTCTTGCAGGACTATAATGATGTGCAAGTAGTGGTTCTCCATAAAGAGATGGGGGTCGGACTGGGCTTCAGTCTGGCAGGTGGCGTGGACCAGAACAAACCAGTCACTGTGAGAAGACACCTCTTACTGCTCTTTACTAAATATGTTTAAAAATTACCATTCGTCTCTTCATTTGCTTACTAATGTCGTTGCTACTCAGGTCCATAAGGTGTTTCACTCGGGTGTAGCAGCTCAAGAGGGCACCATAAGGGAAGGAGACCAAGTTTTGTCAATCAATGGTACGGCGCTGTCTGGCTGTGCCCACTGGGAGGCCCTGAGGGTTCTGAGAAGAGTGAAGTCTCGTGACATGGGAGTGGTGGTCTTGAGGAGGGGAATTGTTAGTGGTGTCCCTAAGGTGGAAAATAAGCAGGGATCAGCACAGCTCCAGTTCTTCGAGACTGGTGAGAAGTGACTTCTGTGGAGACATTGCTTTAAATCCGCTGCAGTTCAAAGCAAAATATTGTATTTGTGTCCTCTCAGGTCAACAGGTGTGTGTGTGTCTGGAGAAGAACAGCAGGGATCTGGGCTTCACCCTGGAAGGAGGTGTCGGTTCCAGTCTGGGAAACAGACCACTCACTGTACAGAAGATCTTCCAAGGTAAGAACAGGAACATTTCATATTCAGGCATGCACAGGGAATGCTGTTGTTTGTATGGTGAATATGAATAAAACCCTCTGTCCTAAGATATGTAATACGTTGTAAAACCGTAATCTGAAGCAAAATCCCTTTTATGGATGTAGGGAGCAGCAGCATGGCAAGGGGCAGTCGACCAGTGAGTGGCTCGAATATTTCAGTGGTGCTTTTCTCTCTTTTCTCCTCAGGAGGTCCTGTTGACAAGGTGTTTCCCGGTGACGAGGTGCTGGAGATTGAAGGTGTGAGTACGTTGGGGATGAGCCGCCTGGAGGTCTGGACTTTTATCAGAAAACTGCCCCCTGGACCAGTGAATGTAGTTCTACAGCACCCACTTAAAAATCTGGAAACATGAGAGTTCAGGGAATGATAGAGTTATCCAAGGGAGACAGCATTTCCTGCCACCTAAGAAGAAGAAGAAGAAGAAGACATGAATTATCGTGCCAGCCATTTGTATTACAACAAAGCCCTAAAGGAACCATCTTGTTGAGGTCAAGATGTCATGTATCTTATACTTGCTCCGTCCATCTACCTCAATGCCAGGAAAGTTTTTTGCTCCAGCCATAATTAAAATGCACTGATGTCTCAAATCAACCAAGCTTTGTAACAAATATTTTTCTCAGTCAACAGCGAGTAATGTGGTGCCTGTAAATGAAATGAATGCTGTAATATATTGCGGATATTTTTTAACTGCTTCTAAATTTTATATTCTTTTTAATAAATCCTAACATCAAGCGATGTGAATATTATTATTTTGTCCAGCAGAGGACGATAGAGGGACATCTGTCTGTCAGTTACCAGAAAAAACTGAAGCAGAATGAAGAAATCTGGTCTATTTATACATGACAAACAGTAACAATGCTCAAAAGGAGACGTGACCCTAGAGTAAGATGGGGGTAGTTGTAGGTACAACTTGTTTACAGAAGTCATCTTATCAAGGTTTAACTTATAAACAGTCTTCTCTTCAAAACAGCAGGAAAATGACAAACACAAAGCTTTTTTAACAAGGTAGATGTAGAACTGCAGCATCTTATGTGCTTTCTATTTCAGCTTAGTTTCATGCCTCTGTCATGTGCCTGTCTGTGAATTAGCAGCAATAACACTTTACTCATGGGCTGCAATTACATAATCCATCAAGTCCAGAGTTCAGTGACAGCGTTACGGTGCTGCTTCCTGGCTTGAAAGTACCTGCTACATAAGAAGCAGCATAACTAAATAACGATAATAAATAAATGATAAAAATATGGACATAAATTAAAGACTTAGTTTTAAAAAAAGGAGGAATATATTATTCAAATGCAGATTAAGTACTTTCTCTACTATTGTAAGGTAACAGGTACGGAAAACTTGAAATGAGTTAAATCTAAATAAAGTGTAATGGGAACACTTGTAGACCATAGTGATCAGGTTCAGTATTAAACCAGTGATTTAGGCCAGGCTGTACTGATCCTGCATTTTACTTAGTATGTGCCATGAGATATGACATAATACCGTTTATATAGTCTATATATATATATATATATATATAGTATATCACACATGGACTTAAGTTGCACAGACTGATGACATATGAATTATATATAAAAAAACAAAGGCATACATCTAAGTAAGTTCTTGACAGTAGTCAACAGATGTCTGCTTTACCTACAGAACATTAAGGGGCTAGTACATAATACCAAGATCAGAGCTGTAAACATGTAATCTGACTGTTTATGGCCCGTTCATATAAGCTGCCGCTAATAGCTACAGCACACTGTACCAACTACTCCTGAGGTGCCACAAACCAATTAATGAGTAAACGTGTTTGACCAGCTGTGGAGAAATGGGGGTGGAGAGAAAGTCAGGCACGCACAGGTCCTCAGATGCGCATGTGGAAGTTCAGCACTGTCACCCACTTCACTTAAATCACATCATCAGCTCCTGAAGTCCACTGAGAGAGGAAAGGGATTTAAATTTGGATCCAAGCATGTTGAAGCTACGTTTACTGAGAGTGAGGAATGCTCTGGTGCGAGAGTGTATGGCTGAGTTCCTGGGAACATTTGTCTTGCTGGTAAGTGACAGTCAGGCCCCAGAGTTGTCTTTTAAATTTAAAGATAAATCACCCACAAGTTAAAAGTTAAGTTTATTGAATCTAGGTAAATTCACCGAAAGGCAAAAGAGAGGAAAATTTAAAGATCAGAACATCATGAATTACATTTCTAGTCCTGGTTTTGTGTTTCACAATATCTGTTCATAATCATTTAACCTTTAAACTTGCATATATACATATATATATATATATATATATATATATTATAAATAGATAGATATTGAATCTCCATGCACAAGTTGTTATTTGTTGCAGGCATGCAGACTAAATATCTGCATGGAAGGGTGAAACAGAGTCCTAAAAACTAAAACAGGTCCAGTTTCTATTGAAAAAACTTTATTGATATAATTTGTATGTATGTGAATAACTGAATTATTTTTGTTATTAAATTAAATGTATTTTACATGCACAAGAACTACAATGTTGTGATGTTTTAGAATAATTATGCTTTAAAAATGAAAATGTAAATGATTAAACTGGTCCTGGAAAAAGAAGATATTAAATAATTGACACAGTACTCTCCACTCACAATGTACTAGCTACACTACTTTCACCTAATGCGCCAACTACTTTGTGCCTCGGCATTTACACTAATTATTATGACATAATAACTCAGTTATGTGTGACATGCAGTAAACACATAAAACTAAAATGTCAATTACTGACTTATAGCCACAAAAGATTTATCAAGCATTAGGTGAAGCGTTTATTAGATAAAACATAAGACAAGTGCAAAGTGCTTACTTGTAATGTTCTCTCCCTTGTGTCATATTTTTGTTTATTTTGTTATATGACTATATAGATAAGATGCAGTAAGCCTAGGTTTCATTGCAGAGACTAAGTTTATGAGTGGATGGCATTAATTGCACTGTAGTAATCACTAATCGATCACTAAAGGAACATCTAAGATAAGTTTTTACAAGTGCTAGTGTGTGTATCTGTTTGACATGATCTTCAATGTCTCTCTCGGTACTTTTCTCTTTCCCTTTGAAGCTCTTTGGCTGCTCTGCTGCAGCACAGGTTAAAACCAGCAGAGAGACGAAAGGACAGTTTCTGTCAGTCAACATGGCTTTCTCTGTGGGCGTCATGTCAGCCATGTACCTCACCAAGGGCATTTCAGGTAAAAACAAACAAAGTTTTATTTATGGTCTGTATGTGTATTTATTTTAATAGTGCACTTATAAACATTTATTATCTAAAGATACAGCAGAATATATCAGCTGCTCAGATTTATTGTTGTTTGTTCCCATTACTGCAGACAGCACTTTTATCACAATACTAATGATGGTATCTGCAAAGTGGTCATGTTAAACTTGTAAAGGTATTGTAGTCTGCACTACAAGCTGTGTATCTGATTGAAGATCAGAACATTTAAGCTCATCCGGCTTCCACCTGTTGACTTAATACAACAGTAGAAATCTGATATTTTAAAACGCTTCAATCTCTTCTTCTATGATTCACTTTTGACTTCCTGTCCTCCCCTCTCCCCATCTTCTCTCTTTCTCTGTAGGAGCCCATCTGAACCCAGCAGTGACTTTGAGTTTCTGTTCATTGGGCCAGGTATCCTGGACAAGACTGGTGCCCTACAGCCTCTGTCAGGTGCTTGGGGCCTATGTGGCATCAGGGGTTGTCTATCTGGTCTACTACGGTTTGTACTGCCCAACATTTGCATCATTGACATACAAATAGGTGAAGCTATATTCCAAAAGAACCACACCTAGTTCATTATTGTTTTTTTCACTGTCACATCTCAACACATTTATGTACCGGGAACATTATCTAGCCCTGGAGGCCCAACACCTAAGGATTTAGCATTTTTCTTACATTGGTGATGCCTCTGGATATATATACACTTATGTCAACATGCCTATAATGTTTGTCACATATTGTTTTGTCCGTGTCTGTCTCAGATGCTATCATGGACTTTAGTGGAGGACAGCTGACAGTATATGGCCCCAATGAGACAGCATCTATATTTGCCACATACCCAGCTGAATACTTGAGTTTAGGAAGAAGTTTCTTTGACCAGGTTTGTTGGTCGGTGCAAATAGCTAATTAACCATTCCTACTTTAATTGACTGGAAATAACTGTGACACTTTGATTAGGTGGTGGGCACTGCCATGCTATTGTTGTGCATCCTGAGTTTGGAGGAAAAAAGGAACACTCCTGCTCCCTCAGGGCTGATTCCTGCCATAGTGGCAGTGATTGTCTTGGGCATCTCCATGTCAATGTCGGGTAACTGTGGTGCAGCAATCAACCCTGCTCGGGACTTTGGACCACGCCTCTTCACACTGACAGCGGGCTGGGGCACTGAGGTCTTTACGTAAGTGTCATATCTTGCATAGTGCCCATGCACAGTGTCACTGTGCATGGGCACTTACATATACTATACCGTCCATGTGCAGGCTGATAATATAAGAGTGCTTGTTTTTTAGTGCAAACAGTTTAATGCTTTACTTATGATTTAATTAATTTCATTTGTTATAATTACATTTAATAAACATTATAGTTTGCTATTTAAGTTTGTTCTAACAGGACTTTGATCATCTGGGTCCTAGAGAATCACACA